>JAQOTE010000039.1:0-43616 GCA_029945375.1 Agaricus subrufescens
GCATCACCAATGATTATGCTAGCTATTCTCCCAGGACAAAAAAGGAAGCAGTCTAATTTTAAACTGTCATGCTATCTGTGCAATGTACCCTCTATCAATGTCGTCACCTCGTTGTTGCACATTGGTAACCCCTCCAAGCCTAGATAGAGTTTTTATAAAGATATGCATTTCCTTTAAATAAAACAGGAGACTGAGCATTTGTGGCTATTACATTTCTGATGATCCATCCTTTTTTTTTTCCTCTAAACATGACCACCCTTGCAGCACCATATCTCGGGACTTACCACGCATATCAAATCCAAAAACTGAGCAAGTTTAGCTTATGTTAATGAGAGACTTGTGGCAAAATGTTGGCTCGAATACTTCCAAATTGAGCTAATGATGACTGATATACTCTGTGTTTGTGAGTTTTAGTACACCTTGGAGATCTCGGCTAAATCTTGCTGTAAAAATTGGAAGCTTTGGAAGCTGACTCTTGCTGCATGAAGCTCATTATCTGAGTAAGTAAATTTGTTATATTCAAAGCACTGAGATTCAAATTAAACAAACATGAACAAGTTAGAATAAAGACCATTGATTTAATTGTTTCATGCCCGGGGCCTGAAGATCAGGGTTGGGAGCTCAGAAAAACCATTTAGAAGTTAAATTTACACCATTACACTACTAATTGGTATATAAGACAAGTCTTATCTAAATAATGGCTCAACAATAAAGGGCAGCACATCTTGAACTCGACGTTGACGCATAGTATCCCAATTTGGCTAACGTTACAGTCACACTGTCTTGCGTGGGAAAAGTTCATCAGTGATGGCCGAACGACAAGTAGTTTTTTTTTTTTTTTTTGAATCAAATTTATCAAGGAGCAGTGCCCAATAGCGTACCGCCGACAGGTCAGAGACCCATCTTCTACCTATCAATTACATTCCTCAATAGCTACATGAAATAATGATGACCCTTGAATAACCCTGTGGGAGTGGCCATTTCGTCAAAAGCACCAACTAGCGTCGTTGGCACCAAAGGTTGACCCATCTAATGGCACCCAGGAAATAAAGGCCCTGAGCACCTTCTGAGGGAGTCCCCCGACATGTGAGAAAGGAAAGTCCTATGGAACAGCGAACGTGCTTAAAAATAGTCACCCAAACCCCATGATCCAACTACTCAACACAAAATAACCCTGTACTCTCAGGGTTTCCCATCCATATATCTGTCTAGATCACGTCAGCCTGGCCATCGTGTTGGTCGGCGATAAGCCTCTCCTATCAGTCCTGCTAGAAAAGTGCTGCAGCAGCCACAGCATGCCCCAGAACACAGCAGTGTGGGTGGACCGAAGTCCTTCCGATTAGGGTGAAATAGAGGGTGACCAGTTGCGCCCCCAAAGGGTCTGCGCAAAGCAGAGCACCAGGATGCTAGAGAGAGACAGGGAGGTTGGGCTAAAAAAGCCCGGAGCCACTCCACATCGGGTAGAGGTAGGGAGAGAGGTGATAGAGATGAAAGAAGGGAGCGACACAAGGATATAAGTTATAGATTAGTGTTAGACGTTAGGTAGAGTAGACTCCACCGTAAGCAGAGGGGACCAAGCCCCGCCGGTGGGATGATGGTGGTAAAAGGTCAAAATGGGATGCGAACGACAAGTAGTGCCAGCCGCTCACTGAGTGAGCATCTTACTTCTGACTAAGCTCACGTGAACAGTGAGCGAGCTGGGTAGGAGCCTGCCAATACACTGACACTGATGGATGACAAACATGTATCTGTTTCGTTTACAGATACGTCATGTTATAGCATTGATATGTTGGCACTGTAACTCAGTTCCATAAGTCTTACCGGTCACGGTTAAGGCTTAACTATTTTTCGAGGATAGGTCCCCCTCACATTCCATATTTAGGGTTTATTTAGTCTGTTAAGATCTATTCAGACAGAACCAAACATTATTGTACGTACAGTGTGGGAAAAAGACATAATTGTGGTTACGGTAAATATTTAGGTACTAGAGCCGGCCGGCAAGGCCTTAAAAGGGTAGTTCAGGGAGTTTCACCTAAATAACCCGTTTAGAATTTTCCGACATAGCTCGTGAAGCTATCATCATCTCGCATCTCATTTTATCCCCACTCCTTGTATCTCAACTTTGTATCTCGCTTTTATCACCTCCAACCCTTGCCTTGGTCAACAACTTGTCCCCACTCGAACTCGACATCAACCTCACACTCCGAACGATGCGCTCGAGCCAGATTCGAAAGAGCTTCCTACCACTTCCAAACTTGATGATGCAATACAAGGTAGACGAACCAAGAAGCGACGCAGACAGGCCAATGGCGACCTTTGTGCCGGTAAGTGTTCCAAGGAGGCACATAAAGAGAAAGGCCAAGGAGAAAGTTAACGCGCTGGCATAGATAATAAGCATAATTAATAGTCAAACTGAACTTGCAGACTTACGACCACATTACGAGCGCATGCGGTAAACTCCACACGAGAAGTAGATGTTCGAAACGCCTGTAATCAACATCTCCCTCCCTTGTCTCGTGTATGTATGCGAACTAGACGAAACGTTAGAAGACGAGAGTGGGTCAATCTACATCCTTACCAATACACAGGGTGCATTAGTCTTCCTCGTCTTGTGGTGTTGATAAAAGATGAACACAAGAACAAGTCCAAACATACTGGTTGTGAGTGACAGATAGCTGGCTATCTGCTCAGGGGAACTGCGGGCAACTATAGTTGGGTCTTGGGATATGGAAGTTGTTAGAAATGCACAGTTCGCCGTGAAAATAATCGTTGCCTAAAGTAGTATTATGACGGTTGATCGTGATCTTGGATGACAGGGACAGCTCACCAATAACGAAGTCTGATTCCATTCTTCTCTAATTTCAAGTAAAATGTTTTCCCACTGAGATGACGTGATATATCGGTCAACAGTAATAGCTTTAGCTCTTTCCAGTTGGGCATGAGGAATGAAGAAAAGGAAAGGAGAAACGATGTCCATAAGCATTGAATGTGGTCCATGTTTTTCTTGTAAAGACCGATCACGACCTTTGAAACCGGATTCATGAATCATGGTGGTGATAAGCGTCAGTTGTGTGGTTGGAAGAGGGGTTGAGACGAGCATGAACTTTGAGCGTGTTCTCGTGCGAGAATCGGAGGGAAACATACCTGAGACGTCGAATAAAGTCCTAGAAGAGGCACTCGGCCAAAACTCATTAACCGTTTCGCCAACAAGCCTTTGTTTAGACAGGGCTGAGACAAGCATGAGCTCTGATTGTTTCTATTCAAATACACACAAAATCGCACCTGTGATACCCTCTACAGACGGAACACGACTTTTGGCACTGAATTCATGGGCTACGGTGTCGATAGTTGTCGGCTGGGCGGGTGAGAGAGGGCCTAAGATGATGGTAAACTCTGATTTCATTCATATACAACTATGCGCAGAAACACACCTCGTGTATCCTGTAAAGATGAAAGACGACCTTCGGAACTGGACACTTGGGCCATAGTGGCTATAGGCGTCGGCTGGGCGTGCAAGAGAGGGCCTGATATCATCGTAAACCCTAAATCTGTCCGCAAAAAAGTATACGCAGAAACACACCTTGTGCATCCTGTAAAGATGAAAGCCTACCTTTGGAACTAGATGAGTCGCGATGCTCGGATGGGAAGTTTGTCCTTTGAGAGCGAGGGGCACTGACTTGAGGAACCCTTCTTTTAACAGGGGGAGCAGTAAGGAGGCAGTTGAAACGGGCTCACCTTCCTGGGAGGTCCCTTGTTGGGGTGTCCCAGCACTCGAAGGTGGCACAACTTGCTTGTTTTCGTCTTTCAAATCTATCCCCCTCCCTCTCACGTCTGTTTGTTGTCGTTTTTGTAGCAATAATCTGGCCTGTCTTTGAGCCAGTTCTATCTCAAAAGCTTCTTGTCTCTCGAGAGACAACACCGCGATATATTCAGCCAACTCTTCTTCACGACTAATCAGAAGAGTCACGGAATAAAACATTTTTCATACTTGATCTCAGTGTCAGAGGTGCGGATTCCAAACCCCGGACCTCGAGTTCTGATTCTGAATTCTGCGGCATTTGTTGGGCGTTTTGACTCGACATTCCTGCGGATGCCAGATCAGCAGAGAAGTCTGAGCTGGAGGGAAAAGAGGAACTCTCATGCGAACCTATCTGCGGAGGGGGAGTTGACAGTCACAAGTGAGGCCAGAGGGAAGAGCTGGCAGCTACGAACCTGGCGCCCACCTGTCACTGTGACCGACTCCCGCCTTCTTATTGTCATTCCTCCCTTCCGTCCATACCACGCTTCGCTGTCCCATTGATATCGACGTGCTACATGCAAAACCAAGTTCCCCATACCCAGGTGCCTCCTGAGGCCGTTCGTCGTGAGCGTGATGTCCCCGGTCACCCTGAAGAGCCCCAAACCAGTAAGCAAATCACTCTAATAATCCATCTCCATTATTTATGATTTTAATTTCAATCAGTCTCCATTCTGAGCATACAGGAAGGTGCATTTGGATACGCTCATGATTTCTCAATCAACAATCCTCTGATGGCAGAACAAATCAACATAATCCACGAGTCACCACAACGAGGTGCGTCGAAAACTGTTGCTCCTGGGAGCGTAGAAGCCTATGACATATAACACACAGCTCTGTTTTGGCTTTGCATCCACACTATGCCGGGGGTCGAGTTTTCGTCTGACAATCGCTACCCCCCTCCACGATGTCATCCGGGCACCAGAAAACTCATCCTTGACATGGTTCAAAATCGGCTGAGAGATCCACCGTCTCGGCAGAGGGTTTTCTGCGTGGAAGGCCCCGCTGGTGTTGGGAAATCGGCTCTTTCCCAAAGCCTCGCAGAATCCACAATTGCAGATAGGGGGCATTCCGGGGCCAGTCTCTTTCTGGAAACATCATCGCTGAGGGCGTCACCTTCCACCCCCTATAAACCATCTAGACTATGGACAACTATCTCTTATCAGTTGGCTACCAATCAGCCTTCATATGCACGTCGCATACAACAAGACATCGCCCGTGACCCGCTGCTCGTCAACCAAAGCATGATGCATCAGTTTCGGTTGCTCATCAGGGAACCTATTGGTCGTGATCAATTGCTGAGCCAATCTCCCTACTCGATCCCTATCTTCATTGACGGTTTAGACCAGTACCACCAGACTGACACTCAAGAGCAAATCATTGACACAATTCTTAGTTTCGTCAAGGCATACCCCGATGCGCCATTAACCTGGTTCATCTCTTTCCGCCCGGAGCAACATATAAAAGAGACATTTTTGCGGTACAAGGACCTTGAGGGATCAATCACCACTATTTATTTGTCTATAGAATCCGGGGATGCCCTCCAGGACGTCAAACTCTTTTTGACAGAAAAATTTGGCCGGATTCAGGAGCACTACGCAGTAGCACATCCCTGGCCAATTGAGGAAGATTTTGTTCGTCTACTCGTCGTGGTATCCGGTCTTTTTATCCTTGCCTTTACGATTGTATGCTTCTGTGCCGACAAAGAAGTTGAAAACCCTGTCTCACAACTTGATCTCGTCTTATCAACACCATCCTTTCAGCCAGTTACCCCGGCTAATAACATCATACAACGGGACCCCTTTCATTCCGTTCATGACATGTACGAGCGCATCCTTAAGGGTGTCCAACTGAAGATATATGAAACGACGAGAAGGATATTGGGCTTTCTTCTTTTGCCCAATGGGTTTGGCTTTTGGACTTCAGATTCTACTACACTTTGGTCCTTGTGCAATATCCTTGGCATCCAGTCTCATGAAGCGTACGCGTGCCTACGCAAGCTTGTGTCGGTACTTGCCATACCTGCCCAAGAAGATGCGTGCCGTTTACCACTTCGGGTCCTTCATAAATCGTTCCCGCAATATCTCACCCATGCGTCGACATCAAAGGAACTTCGGATTGATATAAAGGAAGCCGTGGCTGATTTATGGCATTGCCACATACGTGCGCTGAGGGAAGCAAATACTTCAGGTGAGCCCTCAATGAGCTAAGTAATATTTGTACTAAACGTTGTGCAAGCTCATTGGCTTCCAGACCCATCTAAAATACAGATGACTTGGTCTCTCGCCTCGAATGAAGCGGGAGAAGATTCTGATTTTCGTCTGCAGTTCTGGGAAAACGCCCGACGGATGTTTTTCCATCATCTTTTGCCTTGCCCCGCTCAGGCTTGCCCTTATGGGGCTCACTATGACGCCCTCTCTGATTCACAAGACCCCTCTTTACTTATTCAAGTATTAGGGGAAATAGACTTCGATAAATTAGTCGATGGCTATGCCTTCCCCGATTTTCCACATAGGCTCATCCCGTTCTTAGACTGGCTTGTGGAGATGAAAAAAGTAAGAATAATCGTTTACTTCGGTCATGATAACACTAATCAGTAGCCGGTTTAGGAGCATCCTCTTCGAAAAAGGGGCCTCGTACGGAAGGTATCTGTAGGTTGGGATCATGATAAAGCTCGGTCAGACCTAGCCTTCAGGATCCACGTTAAACAGCACAACAACGATGGCTATATCACTACATTCAAATCATATGCCAAACAAGAATTGCACCTTCCCGTATGTTATTCTCCGTTATAAAAAATCTCATGCACCAATAATCTGTATATAGGATGGCGTGGACCGTACTCGGTTCTTTTCTACTCTAACTCAACCGGAACCATTCAGTGATCTACATCGAGAGCTTGGTCTCCGCAAGCTAACTAATTCGATTAGTGTGATGAAAAAATGTCGTATAATGATGGATATCTCGAACCCCGGACAGAAGTTTTACTATATTTTGCCACCCGAAACAGCCCAACTTGGCACGAAAAGATCCTTACATCGAGTGTTTGGCCGGTTTTTTTAGCATCATAAGCTAGGCTCAGTGGATGTTGGTACAACGTGACTCAATAATTGCAGCAGTAGTAATATACTTATGTTCCATAAAATGAAACTTGGGTGTGTTGACATTGGTCTAGAGAGCCGCTATGCTGTGGGCCATTGAACTTCCCTGAAGAGTCCAGAGGAATCCTTCAATAGTTACAAAACACTTGAACAGGTGACCTATGAAGGTATAATTGAAGAAAGCATATTTATTTGATTAGAAAGTTTCCGAGGCAGGTCTGAGGTTTATTAGGACATCACTGCACTTATCTTTTATTTTATAGGAGCATGATGTAAGTCTCCGCAAAGACAGTGTCCTACTCGTGCGGTGATGAGAAGGGGCCAACTCAAGGGAGAGACAGCGTCCATAACTTCTCTCAGAAGGGGGATACCAGTGGGGTGAATTTGAGTATAAACCTGATTTGCTAGTGACAAGTAAACAAGTCAAATGGAAGATAGAGCATATATAGCAGATGAAGAAAGCATCCCCATAACCAACAAAGTTACTACTTCACTATCAAACGTGAGCCTCGTGGATAAATTCATAAAGCTTCAAGCCATCAATGGAATATTTCAAATCATTTGTTCAGCTCCTCTTGAATGAGGCATAATTCTACACTCAAATGGTTCAGGATACCTGCCAGAAGTCAGGAAAGGTAAAACAAACAATGTGAATAAAACTCATGACACTATGCCATTCGTCATGTTTGGGATAATTTTGATCTCCCTTCCATTCTCATCCACACTCAGCTCGATGCTGAACACTGGGCTATTACCGGCTAGCCAGCTTAGTCAACTTTCGACGAGGGGAGCTTGAATCGTGCGTACGCAGTGTGATCACTCTATAAACCTCGTTGAAAACACCTATACTAGTAAATGCCTATAGCAGATAGTGTAATGATAAAAGCTGTGTCTTGTGTAGTGGTACTTACAGGTTGTTGTTTTTCGATATCCACGATAGCGGCCAGCGGCCAAATTGATCGCTATTAGTCATAGCCATTTAGCCATTTAGCCATTTAGCCATTTAGCCAATTTGGCTAAATGGCTAGGATGGCTAGCCAAATGGCTACATCACTGGCTGACGTTGGCGCATCACTGGCTTGCTCGATGTTCATCGCTTGAGTTTATTGACCGTGCTTGCTCTCAGTGAAAATCGCTCATCGTTGGCGATTTTACAAATGCCAGTCTTTTTTTCTTTTTACAGGTTGTTGTTTTTGATATCCATGGTACTTAGCGGAAGCCAGCGGTCAAATTGATCACTATTAGTCATTAGCCATTAGCCATTTAGCCAATTGGCTAAATGGCTAGGATGGCTAGCTAATTGGCTACATCACTGGCTGACGTTGGCCCATCAGTACTTCAGTTGTCAGGCTCGCTTTACATTTCCACATCGTATATAAAGAGACAAACAAGATGTTTCACTACTTCGTCTTTTCACCTTCAATATACCTCTTTCTCTCGTCGTAATTCCCCTCGTCTCTCTCTCTCTCTCATCTTACAGTCGATCCTTCTCATTTCTTCTCCCAGTGAGGCCGCCGGTATCCCAAGCGCCCTTTCACCACTGGCTTGCTCGATGCCCATCAGTTGAGTTTATTGAGCGTGCTGGCTCTCAGTGGAGTCGTTCATCGTTGGCGATTTTACAAATGTGATTTTTTTTTCTATTGCTGGAAATCGCTTTCAGTCTTAATGGGCCCGGATGCCTCAAGAAATCGAATCATATTCAAGCATGTACTGTATACAACTCACATCCCTAGAGACGATAACTCTCACTTCCTCAACTGTACAACAGTCATAACCATCTCATCCCAAACAACCTCCTCAAATTCAGACTCGTCTACCGATCCCTTCTGTTCACCACCCTGACTATCTCCTCTCAAACCATGAGACGCGAAAGCGCTATCTTGTACAATACAATCTAAATTCGTGGCTGTGGTGGTTAAGAATAACTTGAAAAATCCTACGTCTTTGGATTCGTTTGGACGGATGTAAAATGACCAGCGGTTTAGACCGTCGTTTGTGCCGTATCCTATTGAGAATTTGGATTTGGGTGGGAGAGGTGGGGTGGTACTGTGTGTGGTGATCGAGAAGTCTGGAGCTTTGGGTGGGGTGGTGCTTTTCTCTAATTTTATCGAGGGCCCTGAAGCTTTGGGTGGGGTGTACCACGATGCTGGGAGGTTTTTTAAGATTAAGATAAGGAGGCTTTGTTCAGGGAAACTTACTGATTGAAAATTCGCTGGGATCGAAATAGAATAGGTGAGGGTACAGTGGAAGGTTTGTGAGATTTTCTATGACGACTCCGTATGTCTGCTCTTCATCATCATCATCATCATTATCGTCATCATCGTCGTCATCATCATCATCGTTGATGATAACTATTCCTGGGTCTGTCGCGAACACGTTATCACCGATAGGTTTAACAACGGAATGACGTCCAGACGTCCGCTTCTCCTTCAACTCTCTCATATCCACGGTCACTTTAATACCGTCACCACCACTTTCCTTGATTTTAGTATTAGTGCGTAAGAGGTGAAAACGAAAACGGAGGACGTGGCGTATGAGTTGGTGTAAAGCATTTATATCCTTGGAAGAAATATGGAAGGGTGATCGTGTACCGATGTGTTTAGAAACTAGAGGAAAATGGTGGTCGATAAAGACAATGTCGTTTTGAATTGTCAATTCGAGATCAACTGTCTGTGTTCGTGTTGCCGTATCTCCACGTACGATAGACACTTGGTGAGTAGAACAAAAATCACTTGTGAACACTGATTCGAGCCAAGTCAGGTTGTTAGATGAGATAGAGAGTGAATTGGAGTTGATTGGAGTTTGGATGATTCGGCAGTATACTCTGGCGCGAGGTGGGATCATGTTCATGAAATTTTGAGAGAGTCGGATGGTTGATGAATTATCATCGACGGTGGTGACGGTGGCAACGCCCAAAGGGTTGTTTGGTTGTTGTGGGAGATGATACAAATTTGATGCGTGGACCATGATGAGGGAACCAACTGTTACGCCTTGGATGGTTCCAGCGTCCATGGTCAGGTGGTTGTTTTCCCTGATACCGGGTATTAAACTTGGGTCACCACCTCTGATTCGGGCGTTGAACAGTCTTCTGTTAACCTCAACTCCATCACAATGAGCATCTTGCCTGCGAGACGTGGTCGAGTAAGACAGTATATCGCGATAAGGCTTACTTTTGAGTACGTACCATTCTGGCATGTTCAATCGATGCATGAGACTCGTATATGTCAACGTTTCAATGTTGACTCCATTCAAGATTTTGAGTAGTGCATATGTGAACACGCTGTTTCTTTTATTTGGGTGCTCGTATGCTTGTTGTTCTCTTCCGCATGCCGCAAGTAAGACATGGGAAGACTGGTTCTTCCCGACGGCACTTTGAGGTACTGTCAGACCACGTGAAAGAATTCCGACAATGTTATCATCGTAATTGTGGGGGAGACGCGGTGGATTCGGTGCGTAGCGAGGAATGTATCCTTTGCAATCAGCTTCTGTTTGATTTCGATTTATCCCAGCTGAGTTACAGCAATCGAATATCAACGTCTGTATGAGTTTCACGAACGCTATGTTAGATCTTTAGGTGGGATAAACAAAAAGCTTACAATATTATTGCCTCTTGCCTCGGATAACTGGTTGACCAAAGCTGCGATAGTCCTGTCCGGAATTGCGGGTACCTCACCTGTATCGGATTTATCGCTCGGTTTCGTGCCCATATCCGTAGGACATATCGCCTCATAATGATTGTCAAAGGTCGCCCAATCCTTCCACTCCTCGGGTTTTACTCCTCTTGTTCCGTGTCCTGAGAAAAAAATGATGATACCTACATCGTCAGCAGCAGTGCCACTATGTCCGGGTTTGACGTGAGTTGACGTGAGATGTTTTAGTGTTTTGAAGGCGTCGAGGATGGCGGAACGTGTCGCAGCCCCGTTTCTGAGACTGATGATATTGGATTGAGGGACGTTGAGGCGGGTTGTGAGGTAGTGTTCAAAGTCGTTTGCATCTTGCACGGCGACATTGAGGTTTGGCCAGCTGGGTGAGGCGTAGGTGTTGATGCCGATGATGAGGGCATAGAGCGGTGGAAGCTTGAAGTAGCTAAGAAGGGCGGATGAGAATGTGAATGAATGGGCGAGGGAGACGAGATTACTTTGGTGAAGAGTCAGATGATGACAATGCTCTAAGGGCGGTTTGAATTAGATCACACAGCGAAGTGAGAATTGAAGGAAGCGGACATACAGTTCACTCATGGCCGTTGCACTGCGGTATACTGAGCTTTGGGAGCGGTTATATAGCCATGAGTAAAGGTGCTTGTGGCGAATTGTAATCCAGTTCTTACACGAATCTTGGTATTTCTAGAACAGTTTGACCAGCGATAGCATGATTCTAACAGTATATCTGACGTCTCCGCGTAGGGTAGGTATTAGTCCCGCAGTTCAAACCTGTGTACTCAAGGTAGAACAGCTTGAAGAAGATTGAACATGAAGTCGGCTACTTTGAAAAAGAAAAGTCTAGTAGCAGGAAGTAGTCAAGTCCCCATATATCGTTCTCAAGTATTAGGGTTTAGAGTTTAACGTGCAGCGTGGGATGACTTCGTCCGTGCTGGAGTAGACTGTATTGGGTGCAAGTGGATGAGAAGACAAGTGTCTACCCGCCAAGCCCTCGAAAGAGATGAGTGGACGAATACCGGGTGCACCAAGCGCGAGCCTGTGTTGGCATGTGGAGGTCGAGACACAACTTGCTTACTTGCGGGGATTCAAGATGATCCCCGTTAGCTTCGGCCCTCGGCTTTCTCCATGCCTGATTTCTCCTTCCGCTGTCCGCGACTCCTACCTCCTCACAATCCACCGCACTCGATTTCAAAGGGGCCGCCTCTGCTGACAAAATGCAAGGAGGCACCAGTGACCAACCCTTGCATTGGGTCTCACGGCCAACCACACCAGTGAACTTTATTGACTAGAGCTCTACACTTAAGTTTAGCTTTGAGGATTCGGCTGCACAGCCGGCTGTTCATTTCTCACATCTCCCCTGTTTCATGGACTCAATCCAATCTCAGCGGCCCTCGCCACTGCAGCTTTCAACGTGTTCACTCGCAACGCCTTCACATGGCTTGACAGGTTCAGAACGCCAAAGCGTGAGCCTCCGTTGTATATTTCACATTTGAATGATGTGATTGAACCGTTGAAAGGTTTCTTCGGGAGAGAATATGCCGCCGTGGCATCACCAGGGTCAAGAAATATTCAAGAACGCGCACAATTTCACTATCATGAGCGCAAACTTTATCGACAACAATAGCTGCAGCTGTGAGCAATATATCGTTCGCCTATAAGGGAGCACTCAAACCTTTCCATAGATTATTTATCGACTATCTGTTCCGGTCTGGGTTTTTTCCTGATATCAAATTCGAGGCTCGAGAAACCATGATCCAATGTGTTTTCAGCTTGGGTACTTAAGGGCACTCCGGGTCTTGGTGACGAATGTGATTATTTTCATTATAACCAGCTGGCTCAAAGGAGTGGTGCCTGTAGCAAGACTCAAACGTGGAGATCCGGTGTTTCAGAGCGTGTCTTGTATCAAGGTATTGACCACTCGGCTTGAGAGATACCATCATGAATTTCCGCTTTATGAATTACGCGACCTGGTGTTTGTGAGTCTTCTATCATTGGATTGTTTCGTGTTTGTGTCTGAAACTAGATATCAGGACAAGCCTAGACATGGAGCACGGTATACTAATGCAAATACCCGCCAAGGAAGTTGACATTTTCGAAATTGGCTGTCGTCGCGAGGTCAGGTTGCAGTTTCATCGCCCTGTCACAAAGACGACTCTACCCAATATCTGGAACTCATCTTGTATAGTGAGTGAAATCGTACACAATCGCATAGACTCTGCTTCAACTCGTATTATACAGCATGAACGTAGAGGTCAATGCATAGAGGGGAAAGAATCGAACTGGGTGGCTACTTTTGGTCCAGAGCAATACACTTGCTGTTTCGAGAAGTTCAAACGGCAGGTGAATGGTTGGATTAATTGATCTCCAGATAATGTTTTTACGATCATGTTTACCTCTGCGAGGGCGTGCTGCGTGGAACTTCGATTCGTGGATCCGGAGGCTGGTATACCAGAGTGGACTTATTGGTCGTGGATTAATCTTTCTGTTGGGGGGCGCAAAAGACTCGGGAGCGCTTTTTGATGTATCGTATAGTATACCATTGATCTGTTATCGTTCTCGAGTAGTTCGAGGTCCGAGGTCCGGTTCCATCAACGCTGTTTTAATAACCCTCAACGGGGGAAGGAATCAAAGCCCGCCAATATGCGGACTTGATCACATCAATAGGCTTCAGGGGTTCGAATCATGAATTATTCATTGAATAGCTATTTACATCTGCTTCACTGGGAGATACAAGACCCGGCATCTGATGGATTATAGAGATAGTATATATAACCTCGTTCAACGCTTTTGTTGCATAATCGGACTTCAGTTTGATCTTCATCAGCACAAATGGAAAGACGAGACGCATTGAGAAAGAATCAAGCAACGAAAATAAATTGATCATATAAATTATGTTATGTCAGAAAATTTGAAGCAGAATGAGCAATAAATAAGCAATACGTAAGCATGATCTAGGTGGATTTACCGGGTGATAATTTTTAAAACGAAACATTCTTAACGCGCTTTGTGGTTGTTGGCGAAAAAAAGAAAAGAGAACGGCGGAATCGAAGACCGGCCTGAGAAGAGACACATCATATTAGTACCAGATCACAACAAGGAATTAAGAAGCAAGAAAAAAAGTAAGGTTGTCTTTCAGCTTTCCGTTCTTGGTTCCCCTCCACCTCAATGCTCTAAAACGGTTCCTTGCCTCTAAGAAAATAGAGCCCAAGTATACACAGAACAAAAGCATTGGGAGGGGGGAAACCAGTGCTTCACCGATGTTAGGTTAAGAACATAACATCTCAACGCAGGTGTGTGCAAAGTTGTCATCCTAAAGAATAATGGAGGATGTAAAAGAGGATTGATACATACTGAAAGGATCGAAGCAGACAGAGGAGATTGAGCGGAAGATGATATACACCGAGAATTAGGGTGCTTGTGCGACATTCAATGCGTGACACCGATCAGTGGTGTGAAGGCTAATGATATGGAGTGGAATGGGGGCAATGTATAAGCGAGCCTTAAGATAGCGTTTGAACTCACCGGCATCCCGGGTCGTGACACTGAGGTCCGGCCAGTCGGATGAAAGATAGGTTTTTAACCCAATGATGAGAGCGTGGCCTAGAGGGCTGAACGTTTGAAGTAGCTGAAAAGGGAAGGTAAGAATGCGAATGAAGTTAGAAAGAGAGGTTAGTGAGATAGGCTCACTTTAATGAAGACCCAGATAGTGATGATGGTCATCTGAATGAGTTGAAAGATAAACTGAGAATGGAAGACGGCGAACATATGATTCATCCATGGCAGTTGTTCTATGGACGGGTATGAGTGAAGGTAACAGCCGCGAGTTGGAACGCAGTTCTTGCGCAGTATTTCACACTTCTAGAACAACTGGAGCGATGTTCGCATGACATTAACAGCACAGCGAATTCCTGCGCATAACGTGAGCATTAATTGACTTCATACAACTCGAACGCATGTGGAATTCCGCAGTCCAAACCAATTTCAAAGCGGTGTAGTGGGAGAGAACAGTTTCAAGGGGGTACTCGGAGCCTCTTCTATAAGACGATCGAGTATCTGGAAGCAGTCGAGCGTTGGTATCAAGTATAACATAGATAGAATTGAGCAGGGGCCTTCTCCACGAACAGAACCAAAAGGAGTAAGGCACCTGAGCGAACAAGGGTTTGCCTCGTTGCCAAAGTACCTTGGCGAGTACGACTGATAGGGGTCGTTCCTTCCCATAAGAATGCCTTGACTTTTTGCATGCTGGGATACGCTACGACTTTTCCCGAAAAACTCCTATTCAAGGCCTTTGAATCCTGTGTGTTGTTCGAAGGAGGCACGATACAGTCTGTCAGCGGAGTGAAATCGCCTGAAACAGTGAAGCGGATACTTGTGCAGTCTTGAGAATGAGGCAGGCATAGGATGTGACCAAAGTTCGGAAGTGCGCCGTGCGGAACTGTTCAAACCTTTGCGTTCCCGTGACCTCATTCAATTCTATTTTTATCGATCCGCTCAGCAAACAAACTTCTACAACTCGGTATCATTGCTACATTATGGAGCTTGGTGAAACTGTATCAAACAGAATCTCTGACCCGGGCTCTGAGCTGGAGAAAAGAGGAGGAATACACAGTGGGAAATGAAAAGAGACAATCTGAGCTGATTCTCTGGGAACGATTACTATTTAGAACGCGGCTTAATCTTCAGTTGAAAGGGAGGTCTAGACTTCCCAGGGCCAGACTTCAGCTTTTGTTCTCGAGACCTCTTCTTGTCTCCGCCCTTGTTGACCGCGACTTTTCGAGAGTGGTCCCGCAACTTGGGTTTGACATTTGGTGTAACAGTCACTTCGTCCACCTTTCCTTTCGCGCCTCTGAAGCTCACGATCAATATCCCCAGGTCAGAGGCGACAACGTTGAACGCTTGCTCACGTTTCAGGAGGCGTTGCACTCCATCTAAATTTATATTTAATAATGGCTTTTATTTAGGGAGAAACTCGGTTGCTAGACACTCACTCGTCCTCATCCAGGTCGATGTCAATGTTGTTCGATGGGCTATAGTATTTCATCAGGTGCTGCACGCGACTTGAATATCTGGAGAAAAAAGACGGACCCAATGCCAAATACTCTAGGTGACATGAAAAACTCGTTGAGATAAAAGCTTGTATCATCGACTGGATTAAGCTTACTGGAGCTGGGCTTGCGCCTTAAGGCCTACGCCATGAAAGGATATAGTCTCAATTTTTGAGCTTGATCCATATTCAAAATGTAGGTCTCGCACTAGGATCTCGGTCGCCTTACCTCGCAACGAAAGTAAAATCACAAGCAGAATCAATGTGAGCCATTGTTATCAATGACGGAGTTGAATGGGCGGCGAAGAATGGGAATCTACTATTGCTAGCCTTCCCTCCGTGACATTATAAGCACCACTCTGATACCGTAACTTGTTCGTTGACAGATCATACGTGCGTTTGAAACGTGTACTCCACTTCCAATGGAAGAAGGAAGACTGATCATGGATCCCAAAAATCATTTAAACACACGAACATTCAGAATGACAAGCACTAGCCCATGGCGTATCTTCCGACTTACTATGTATGGGCAAATATCATGAGTCACTGAGCGAAGATGACTGTACTTCACATGGTATTGCAGCCCTATATATACATACAATCCTGATCGTTTCTAGAGCTTCTTGATCATATGATATTTATAGTCTAATTGTTACCTTCTCCTCCGCATACTGGAAGCATTAATAGTCTTCATACAATCCGGGCACTTGCTTGAAAAATCACTCGGGGCTCGCGGAAAGCCTAGAGACCAATCCAGCGCCTCGACAACTATCATTAAGCAGAAGCCTCTAGCGCCTCGCCATGGGGGTTTGTAATTGCGAAGGATTCATTCGGAGAATTCAACAAAAACGAATACAAGAACAACAATGCGGCATGTTGTACTAATGGGCGGTAGATCGCAATACACGTGGTCACACTAGTAGCATTAACTCTAATTTAGTCCTTGACCAAACTTTATGAGGAATAAACAAGAATGACAAAATAAAAAAATCGAATAAAATCTGTAGGGAAATTTATTTGGAATCCGGTTTGATCTTCAGTCTAGCGGGAGGCCTGGTTACACCTGTTGAAGAGTTTCGTTGTTGAGATGTTTTAGGTTTGCCAACCACAATCTCCCGCTGGCCCGTGTCATGCGACTTAGGTTTGGTAACATCCGGTGTAACAACTACCTCGTCTGACTTTCCCATCAGTATACTCTGAAAGTTTACGGTCAATATGATCAGGTTGAAATTGATGATTGTGATAGTTAAATGAGTCTGGCGCCTTCAATATCCAAATCGGCGGTCGAACATTGTCCCGGCGGGAGCTTGTATTCATTTTCGAGCTGTATCCTGATTAGTGTCTAATCCACATTATCATGCCGGGGGCTGCCTTACTTTCCACACGAATGTACACATTGTTCCAAGTATACGAAAGCCACGCCAGGCAGTGAGCATAAATTCTCCGGGCGGTATGAGGGTTCATATTGAGTAGTCGAGGCGGTGAAGTAGGCCTGGGATTTCAGTAAATCCTTTGACCGACTAGTAAATGTCGGATGATGTACCTCGACGACGCTGAAGGTCGAAGTGTTGGCAAAGTCCTTGCAGCCATCACATTCAGTCAGCGACTCGCAGTTTAGCTGATAGATGGACCCTGGGAAGTTGATATCGGAGAGGACCAATGGGCGGAGGTCAAACGTGCGGAAGTCAACTTCGGGGAAGTGGTCCATTTCCATTTTGTAGTAGACTTTTCTACTAGGGTCTGAGAACGAATCCCGACGAGGCTGTATGGGCATCAGTTGCGCGTTCCAGTGAGCTGTGCAGCTGTCGTTCATTAGGAAAAAGTGGCAGTGTGAGGAGGTGGGGATTTGCCCGTGGCGCTGGGTGAGGGGAATAAAGAGAGTGGCATTATCTCTGTAACTTATATACATGCCAGTTGGATATCAGTAACAGGTGTACGATCACACGCCATCCACATTTGGTAGATCATGGACTTTTACTTGTGGTGCTGCGGCAATTCTTTCAAAGCTCCTGTGCGCAGTGTTTCTAAATCGGCTTTCAGAGGTAGTGCATTTCTCCGATGGCTATGTCAGTACTGCAATACATCCTACCTTATTCCATCCCCAGACTAAACAAATCACTGCACAGTAGTTGCACCGTTGGTGGTTCTCGGTACTAGCATCCCTACACCCTAGAGGCTTCTGTTTTGTTACTACTACACGCACAAATCTGCATCTGTTAGGTGAGCTTGAGCCGATCAATCTTCGGCAGCCGAAGTGATGATGTATAAAATAGTAGTGCGCTGGCACGAGGTAGAGACAAAATCGGGTGGACTGGCTGTCTATCGTACACGTCGCTTCATAGTGACATATGAGACAGATCAGAGACAGCGGTTCTGCGGCTGTCCATAATCCACAAGGGAGAAGTTCCTGTAACGAGAGAGGTAACTGTCACGTTACACGGTGAAGACCTTTCAGACGGAGGACTCGACAGGGATAACTATCGGGTTAAGAAAAGTCTGGCTAATACAAATAGTCAAAGGGGGTTTATATACGTCCATACTATTTGTCTAGCCCGTGTAAGAAGAAACAAATAACAAACATCGGATAGTGACATAGCCGGTCGCTACATACGCCCTCCAAAGCTCTGGAGAAGAGCATTTTAGTTAAAAGGAAAAATGAAAGGTAAGAGCAGAATGAAGAATGAAGTGATTTAAGGATTAAATCCAACTACGACCTATAACAAAGATCATCACATTTGAATCAACATAGATCCGGAGGGATCACCAGTAGAAACGACCTCGGCATTGGTTAGATGTGCGGGATTGATAGTTTCGTTCGTAGCCGAATGAATAGCATCATGAGTAGAGTTAAGGGCGTCATCGAGGGATGAATTAAAAAGACTAGGTGATCCGGGGGTTGATGGGAGTGTGCCCGTGTCGTTATCATCGAAGTACCTTCGCGATCTTTTTTCATACGGTTTGGTTCGCGCCCTCCGGAAAGCTCCCTTACCCATAGAACGATGGGAGCCATATCCCGCTTTATCCACCAACTCATTTTCTTTCCTAATGGCGCTGCTAATTATAGCCCGCGTCATGTTCACAACTACGTCATCCTTTGTATGACCATTGCCGTCCGCTAAGCCCATTTCCATCAAGGTGTTGTTTTTGGCAGGTGGTACTGCAAGGGCGTAATCGAGGAGGTCTAAATCGTTGAATGTGATTTGTTGTCGGTCAGAGGGAACGACCCAGCGGGCTTCGTGATTGTCCCAATAAACGTAACCGAAGGGTGTGTTTTGATGATGGTTGAAAATGCGAGCGAATTCGGAATAACCAACAGGCTGGGTGACCGTGAAGTTGCCTTTACGAATGTGCCCATCGAAGATGTTGTAGGATCGCATTAAAGCGGGTGAAAAGTGACGATAGACCGGGGGTTTAGACGCAAAACCTGGGTCAGTGGTATCCTTGATGGTCCATAATGCAGGTTCCCATGCGTAGATGAATGGGAAATTGCTTTTGAGCGTGTTTATAAGAGTCCTAGGTGGGCGCCAATCTATCTCGGGCATGTTGTGTGGAGTGAAACAGGGGAGAGTATCTGTGGGAGAAGAGTGGTGAGTTGAGAGTGGATTATGTTGAGTCGCTGTACTTGAATACTCGCAAGAGCGTTTAAATGCATCTTGCACCTCTACATATCCGAGCAGGATTTGTTCATCGTCTAAGCAAGTGTCATTTTCCTTTCCGGTTAACTCGTCTACGTCGTTTATTCCTTGTGCCTCGAAATATTGTTTTAGTGCAGTTAAATGATCCACTTTGTGATACGGTAACCAGGTGACATCACCTGATTTCCATACTATTTCGAATAGAGCATCTCGTCTCATTCCGGAATGAGATTTGATATGTGATACTGACCACTCTTGGCCAGTATTCTCCCATAGAGTGTCCTCGGAGCGGTTAGGGAACAATCGGTCATCACTGGGAATGTGTATTCTGAGCAAAGAAGCGTGAAAAACATCATGTATACCTCGCTGTTTGAGATTTTTTGAGATTCCGATCCGGAATGAGTCATTATTGAAATTTTGAGTTATTGGAAATGGACCCACATACTTCGGAAAAAACTTCCGAGCTAGACCCTTTGGTACTGACAGATTTTTGCTTGAAATGTAAACCAGGTCACCCACTTCAAATGGAGACGGCAATCTTTTCTTGTTGGCGTTCCTGATTTCTTTTACTCGATGGGCTAAAATACTGTCATGGGCGTTAACGATAGCCATCTTTAGATCAGAGGCGAATTTCAAAACACCAGGGTATTCCTTTTCCCTTTTTGTGTCCCACAGGAAAGCGCGAGGTAGAAGTCCGTAGTTAAGAAAGAATGGCGCATAGCCCGTGACTTCTGACCTTGCCGAGTTTATAGCAAATTCGACGGCCGGTAGTTTTGTCACCCAGTTTCTTTGATCTTGCGATATGCACTGCCTAAGCATTTGCGTGATGGTTCTATTAGCTCGCTCAGTTGCCCCATCCGACTCAGGGTGATAGGCGCTGGACATCTGTAGTTTGGTACCTATTAGTTCATGGAGACGCTTCCAGAAAATACTGTTGAACAGAGAGTCACGATCACTTATGATTGATCTGGGTAATCCATGTAGTCTGTAAATTTCACTGAACAAGAGTTCAGCAATTTCTCGGGCATTGAAGTTTTGCCAGCTTGGTATTAGATGGACCATGCCAGTTAGTCGATCAATCACGGCAGTAATAGTATCGAAGGATCCGTTTCTGTTATGTGATTCGGGTAACGGTCCCACAAAGTCAATGCCAATACTCTCCCACGGTCTCTGTGGTACTTTTAGTGGATTTAGTAACCCAAATGGTTTCTGATTTGAAGGTTTGCTTCGTTTGCACATTATACAGGTCTCGCAGAAATTAGCTGTATCTTTGGATATTGTTCTCCACCATACCTGAGTTCTTAGGTGGTGTAGTGTTTTTCTAGGTCCCAAATGGGCGAGTAGTGTATGTGCTTCCGAAATTAAAAGTTCGCGAAGACTTCTGCCGTCAACTGTGACATCTGGAATACATAATGCTTCTGATCCTTCTAGTTTAATGTACATTAGGCCGTCTTTTATTGCGAAGTTTTTGTGTTCTTTAGGTCGTTCCGCTATTGGTCTGAAGACGTCGTCTTCAGTGTATTTACCCTTTATCAATTGTGAGATGTCGATTCCGTTCGTATTTACGGTGAGCATAAGTTTTGGAACAGTGTTTTGGTTGTCTTCTACTGATTCTTGACTATGTGTCGTTGCTTTAGAGTTCTTGGGTTCTTTAGTTTCCTTACGAGAATAGGAGTCTTGATTGGTCCCTGTTTCAGATAACGTGTCTGCGATCGTAAGGGGCTCCTGTAATTTTCGAGGGTTCATTGTGCTGGTTCCCTTTCTTGCGGGTATCCTTATGACTAGTCTTTCACCTTCCTTTGCGTGTTGAGAGCTTTCCTTGGCTTTTGGTGAGTTCTTTGTTTCTGCTTTCTTGTTGCTGATCCTCGTTGTTTTCTTAGCCTGATTCCCGCCCTCCTTTCCTTCCGGCAGGAGGAAACGCCTATAGCCCATCTTGCCATTCAACCGGGCTGACTGCCTGATTTCCACAGCCAGACTCTCGAATGTCTCATCCTTCCTATGCTGCAACGCAGATGCGCCCTCCGTTCTCTGTGAGCTGTTCCGCAATACCCGTCCTCCCCCTGCTGACAACAGGGATGCCTTTCCTTCCGCCGACACCAGAACCGGCCTCGTTACTTCAGGTTGAGCTGTGCTGTCTTCATCAACAACATCGTGGTATGTGTATTCGCTACGGGCGCGGACTGTGCCACTCTTCTCATTAGAATATAACCTTGAAAGGGCGTCAGATAGGATATTCTCAGATCCCGGCACATATACGATTTCAAAGTCAAATTGTGATAGCTTCTCCATCCAACGTGCTTGCCGAGGCGACAAGTCCTTCTGGCGGAATAGATTGATCAACCCTTTGTGATCAGTGTACCAGGTGAAGTTCACGCCCTGCAGAATATCTCTATGCCGCAGCATCGTTTCTAGTCCTGCCAACATCTCTATCTCGTGAACAGGGTAGTTTTGTTGTGCAGGATTCAATTTCGCAGAGTAGAATGCTGCTACCGTGCCGCATCTCCAATCATCGCCTTGACTCACAACTCCAGCTATTCCGGTGATGCAACCGTCGGTTATTACATTCACAGGCTTTGCCCCCTGTCCGTAACTCAGCGGTCGGCGGTGGTGATGTTTGCAGGAGGCTGTCATTCGTTTGATATCATCAAAAGCTCTTTGGTGCGTGTATTCCCACCGAAATGGTACTGTATCACCAGTTAATTCTGTGAGAATCCCCATAGGTATCCGGACTCGATCTATGTCATCTGCTAAATACCCCGCTGACCCAAGAAAACCCCGGAGTAAGTCTCGATTGGTGGGTACTTTCCATTTTGACAATGCATCTACTTTGTCCGGGTCCATTCTTATGCCATTCCCCTCAATTAGGCGTCCCAGTATCCGCATCTCTCTCTGAAGAAAATGGAGTTTCTTTTCACTAACAAAGAATGAGTTTTTCTTTAGTAGATCGATTACCACATGCACGTGTTTAACATGGTGTACCAGTGTTTCCGAGAATATGAAAATATCATCCAGATATACCTCTAGGAACACGCCAATGTATGGTGCGAAGATACTCGTCATGATCATCTGGAAGGTTGCCGATGCATTGCAATCTCCCTGCTGCATGACTTCACTTATCATGGTCCCATTGGGGGTTGCCATAGCCGTTCGAGGAACATGTTCAGGTTTAACACGTATTTGTTCATAGGCATCTGTGAGGTCTATTGAACTGCGATACTTAGCTGATGCCACTTTTCTCAGGATCGAGTCAATTTCGGGTAGGGGTGAAGAGAGTTTCTTAGTGTTCGCATTCCTTTCCCTTAAGTCTACCACAGTACGTAGTTTTATCGGTTCTCCCTCCTTGCGTGGCTTAGGTAACAGTAGCATGGGTACCGCATTTGCTGCAGGCATTGGCTTCCATCGCCCGCTCTCTATGTATCGCCGCTTCTTATCCAGCCATAGTCCCAGTAAAGCATCAGGACAATGCGATGGTCTCCAACTATAACGCTTTGATGGATCAATGAGCGGGATCTCGTGGTTAATCTCGTGGAGTGGTGGCAAAGGTGTTTCAATGGCACTTTTACACAATGGTTTCGCATATTGTATTAATTCATCTCGCACCTTTTGTAAGTTTTCCTCGTAAACTTCCGTGGCTCGAGATTCCAGCATCCTAATTCGGGATCCTTTCAGGGGTAAAGATTTGTCACTGCCTATCACCAGCGCGGGTGGATCCAGGCAGATCGTGATGCGGTGTTGATAGAGGAATGGAGTACCAAGGATAAGATCATAGTTCGAGAGATTCATCACGTCAAAATAGCGGTCCTCTCTTATTCCTTGGTAAACGAACTTAGCTGTTGCTCCATAATTGATTTTAGATCTCGAGCCTTGAACAGCCATCTGAACTTGGAGAGGTTTAGCTAATTCCTCCTTTGTTATACTTAGTTGCTGTACTAATGTTCCCGAGATAAAGTCACTCAAAGAGCCGGAATCAATCAGTGCGCGTGCAGGATGTCCATTGATGTTGACAACTACCACAAGGGGTTTTGGAACGGGTCTTGTGGTGTCTTTTACATTCGAGGCATTCCGTTGTAGCGTCGAGTAGGTCCCTTGCTTGACTTGAGCTCCGTATACTTCTATTCCTTTATCCTCAGGATTTGATTGTTCAAACTCATCATCCGAGTATTCAAGTTCCCAGTCACAGGTCGTCTCCTCAACATTCTCTTTCCGGTCTGGGTAGGGACCATCCTCAAGATGTTCCCAACAATTGGTAAGGCTAGGCCATTGTTTATCCAATCGTAAACCAAACTGAAGCCGCCAGCATTCCTTGCGCCACCAATTTACTAGATTGAATTTGGGAAACTTTATCCATTCATAAGGCAAGTGCGCGCATCGTCGTGTTAAGACATCTCTGACTTCAACCAATCGTCCTTTCTTAACGGCTCTGAATCGTTCTTGATATCCATATTCAAAATCCTGTTTGTCCACATGGGTGTAGCCGCCCCATAACATTCCCTTTTTGGAGTTCAGCACAAATTCAGCATTGGATAAGTAGTTGTCCTCGTAGTCGCATTCGTCAGCGATGTTGTTAATCATAAGTAGTACGTTGTTCGGTACTGGTTGTTTGTCTGCAGCTAAAAATAATTTCCTCCAGATATGTCGGGCAATCACAGACGGGGTCCAGTCCACGACATGGTCGTACTTGATGGTTATTCTGCCTCTCCATGCAGCGCAGGTGATCCAAAAGTCATTGTCCAGCATGATCCCACTAACTCTAGTCCTGCACCATCGTTTAGGGAAGAAGTCGACCATTACGTGTTCAAGTTTGTTTCTAATGACATTGCCAATCAGCCCGTTGTAAGTACACAAAAACTCGTTCATGCGTCTTCCCGTGTAATATATTCCATTGTAGTGAGATCCATTATCCAAAAACTTGAAGATTCGTTGTCCCAGGTTGTTGCCTGTGTCTTCTTTAGGTTCGCTGTTTCTGAATTGGTCCTTCACCCATTCATTTACCCTTTCCCAACGATCAACTTCCTCAGTTTCGTTTTTTATAAAGTCATAGATTAACGAGTCATTTGGTACGGCTATTCGGTCACCATCAGTAACTTTTTGTAATATGGGTTCTTCTCCAGCTTGTCGTTTTGCGTCACCTCTGTTCCTTTGTTGACACTTTGGATGGTGTACATTTCCAGCTTCGATTTGGGCCAGTAGGATCAATAGAGCATTCTTGTAAGTGCATGTGTGTCCATCATCTTCGGGTGTCTCATGTGTTTCCCTTCGTTCGTACTGACTTCCCCTTCCTTTAGCATGTTCCATATCATCGTCACTCTCATTGTTGAGGCTGGAGTTTGAGCTATCCAGGAGTTCAGGTATGTCATCATAAATTTCTCCGATATTGTGACTTGATTGGACTTCAGAGTTTTTGTCGAAATGGTTTCTTTCAACCGACGACGATTCTGATTCGGTATCAGGTAATACCAGACGTGTGGTGCAGGTGGGGAACTCGGTGAGTGATGCCCCATACATGGAAGTCACATCTAAAGAGGCGAGTATCAACTCATTTGAACACTCAGTAGTTTCGGCTAAAGTCCGCAACCTTTCAGTCTCATCAATTGTAGTCACTTCTACGTTATTAGATTGGACACCAGGTGGCCCTTGAGAGGATGAAGAAACGAATTGGGAGTCGGGGCATTGTCGAGTCATGTGGCCTCCGTCGCCACATTTCTGACATTTCCCTTCTTTTCGTCTCCGTTCCCATTCCTCTTTGGGTACCCAGTTCGACTTTCGGTCATCCTTGGGGTAGTGGGGTTTGCGTCTGTAAGTAGGAGATGAACTACGTTTTCTCCTTCGATGACCATTGTTCATATTTGCAGTAGTGTTGGTTTTGCGACCAAATTTGGGTCTCTCCCTTCTATCGTATCTCTTATTCTCCTGATTTTCATTGGGCGGATATGGCTTATGGGAGGAGTGCTTTCTGTGATAGCGTTTCGATTTTCTATCACCTGTACCCTTTCGGGAGGAGTTATGATTCGAGTGTTCGAAGTTTCTGGTAAAGACCACTGATTGTGCCATTTCCACTCGCTCTGCGGTTAGCTTGATTTCCTCCAAGGAGTTGAGGTCAGGGTTCAGGTTACTCAACCAGAGTTGTTCCTGGATCTCTGATCGAAGACCATGCCAAAATTTATCAGCCATGGTGCGCTCATCGTTTGAGTTTTCTGCATCTAAGCCGACAACTATGAAAAGTTCGTAAAGCTGACTGGTATATTCTTTAACTGTCATTGATCGCTGTCTTAGGTTGTTCAGTTTTGAGCGCTGCCGTGTTCTGAAATCAGCAGGGAAGCAGTGGTTGAATAGTGCTTCGGCAAATTCATGCCATTTCCATCGTTGTGGTTGTAGTGACACGTTGAGTAAATAAAAGTCATATGCCTTTTCTGTTAGGAACTTTGAGGCAATGGAAACTTCGCATTCTTTTGGAGCACAGCCGTCACTCAGATATTCGTCCGTCTGTTTTATGAATCTGAAGAACTTTTGAATTGATGGAGAGCCATCGTACTTTTCGGGGGGAATTGGTTTGAAAAGTGAGTAACCATTCTTTTTCTTTTTGGAGCTGCGGTGTGTTCTATTGTAATGATTGCTTGAACTGTTAGAGCTCGTATAGT
This sequence comes from Agaricus subrufescens, assembly GCA_029945375.1. Classification (NCBI taxonomy): domain Eukaryota; kingdom Fungi; phylum Basidiomycota; class Agaricomycetes; order Agaricales; family Agaricaceae; genus Agaricus; species Agaricus subrufescens. Next base: position 25,874 of record JAQOTE010000039.1, read on the forward strand.
CAGATTCGCAGTCTGTTGAGGAGTTATTTGGGCTATTAGATTCATCCTCTGACGAGCTGGGTGAAGAATTGGATGGTTCAGGAGAACTATCCTCGGGTTCGGAGTCATTTGGGTCAGGTACCTCAATTGGGGATTCGCGATGTCGATGAGAGGAATATTTCTTTGAGTGTGTTCTTTTGAGCTTGGATTTATGTCGCCTGTCTTCTTTGCGATTGTATTCCTTTCGGCGGTTTTGTTGTTTCTTTCCCCTCTCGGGGAGAGAGGATCGTTGCCGGAGTTCATTGAATGCCATCCCCAGGTAGCTTTTGGGGTTTACCAAGTCTATTGGTCTGTTTAATCCTGACGAGTTGCTCAGGCTATTATTTTCAATATTCGATTGTCCTCGATTCCTTATGTAGTTGCTTTTTATAAATTTGCCGATACCCTGGCTTTGACCGCTCTGCTTCATTAGCCTTTCTTGTGCAGGGGTAGTTGTTATACTCGGGGTTATCGTGTCCGACATGGTGCTGCTCTGTCTCGGAGTTGAGGTGGCCTTAGGCCTTTTCTCTCTTTTTTTCATCATACGTTTCGCTTCTTTAAGCACTCGTTGTTGGGCCTCCGGATTCATTTCTTCTTCTGGAATTTCGGAATTCCCCCAGTTGCGAGGGTCTATACCTTTCCCTTTGCTGACTGATGGCCCTGCTTTGGCTGTGTTAGCGAATTCAACGTTCGCTCGTCTGTTGTATATTATACCCCTTTGTTCTTCAGTAAGATTGGCGGCCGCCGTACTGATATCTCGGGTCCATTGGTCATCTTCTAGTTGTATGGAATTTTCTTCCTCGATTGGGTTGATGGAGTACAGAGCGGTGTAGTAGTTATCATTGTTACTAATACTATTTCTTTCGTTTGGGGATAGGGGGCAGGGGACTGATGTATACTGTACATAACACATACAGCCGGCTGTACAAACCACATACAGCCACCAGTACATTTTAGGCAACCTGTATAACTATAGTAGTCATACAGCAGCCTGCTACTAGTGGGAGTAGAATCTTACTAGCATGGGATGTGAAATATAATAGAATCCTACTGGGATGGGGGAAACATGAATGGTAGGATTCTACTAGTGTGTAAAAACTGTGTGGAGTAGGATTCCACTCATTGTGTACAGTAGAATTGTACTGATAGAGGATAACTGTATGCAGTAGAATTCTACTGATATGGGATAACTGTGCACAGTAGAATTGTACTGATAGAGGATAACTGTATGCAGTAGAATTCTACTGATATGGGATAACTGTGCACAGTAGAATTCTACTGATAGAGGATAGCTGTGTGCAGTAGAATTCTACTGATGTGGGGTAACTGTGCACAGTAGATTTCTACTGATAGAGGATAACTGTATGCAGGAGAATTCTACTGATGTAGGATAACTGTGCACAGTAGAATTCTACTGATAGAGGATAGCTGTGTGCAGTAGAATTCTACTGATGTGGGATAACTGTGCACAGTAGAATTCTACTGATAGAGGATAGCTGTGTGCAGTAGAATTCTACTGATAGAGGATAACTGTATGCAGTAGAATTCTACTGATGTGGGATAACTGTGCACAGTAGAATTCTACTGATAGAGGATAGCTGTGTCCAGTAGATTTCTACTGATTGAGGAAAGCTGTGTCCAGTAGATTTCTACTGATGTAAGATAACTGTGCACAGTAGAATTCTACTGATAGAGGATGACTGTTTGCAGTAGAATTCTACTGATATGGGATAACTGTGCACAGTAGAATTCTACTGATGTGAGATAACTGTGCACAGTAGAATTCTACTGATAGAGGATAACTGGATGCAGTAGAATTCTACTGATGTGGGATAACTGTGCACAGTAGAATTCTACTGATAGAGGATAGCTGTGTCCAGTAGAATTCTACTGATGTAAGATAACTGTGCACAGTAGAATTGTACTGATAGAGGATAACTGTATGCAGTGAATTGCTGTGCATGAGATACAGATACTGAGAATTCTACTGATGTGGGATAACTGTGCACAGTAGAATTCTACTGATAGAGGATAGCTGTGTCCAGTAGATTTCTACTGATTGAGGAAAGCTGTGTCCAGTAGATTTCTACTGATGTAAGATAACTGTGCACAGAATAGAATTCTACTGATGTGGGATAACTGTGCACAGTAGAATTCTACTGATGTGGGATAACTGTGCACAGTAGATTTCTACTGATAGAGGATAGCTGTGCACAGTAGAATTCTACTGATGTAAGATAACTGTGCACAGTAGAATTCTACTGATGTAAGATAACTGTGCACAGTAGAATTCTACTGATGCTGTGCACAGTAGAATTCTACTAATGTGGGATAACTGTGCACAGTAAAACTCTACTGATGTGGCATAATTGTGCATGGCAGAATTCTACTGATGTGGGAATTTCCTATTCTTTTTATCTGGGACTATTCCTATTCTGTATCCTACTCCTATATGTCCTTGTATATAAGTTTATAATTCCTGTACCTAGTGCCTCAGTTTGAAATTGACCTAGATTATTTCCCTCTCAATACCTATCAATCTGCTAAGCTTTCCACTCTTTGTATTTCTATCCACTTTTGCTCTTCAGGCATCCCAGAATCTGCTGGAGAGCACAGTGTGCTGTCATGTCACTGAGGTCAATGCCTATCCCTTGTCAGAACCCATTTAGTTCTGACTCTGCAGTTGTAGTCTAAACAATCCTCACATTTTGTTATATGATAATGCAAAACATCAAAATTCATCATATCTACAACAACTCCTCTACATTTAGACTGACTCCAAACTTCTCATAGTAAGCATTGCTAATATGTCCTATAGCTTTCTTCATCATCATCTTCTCAGCTGCTTCCTTGTCTCCTATAGATCCACTGAATAAATCTGTACTCTTGATACCCCAAAGTCTATCCAGATTTTGAATAATGAAAAGAGTATTTCTTGGATTGAGGGGTTGTGAGCCAAAACCCTCAGTTACTCTACTATCTTTGATGAAAGAAGAAATCTCCCAGCTCTTCCAGAGAGCAGCACCTACAACAGCAGTTTCAACAGCACACCCACAAGAAAAATGCCCATCAACCTGTTTCCTAGCATTTTTTCTAGTCTTCATCATTCTAGGAACTGGTACACCATGAATCTGGATATCTGCCATAGACTGAAAACCATCAACATGTGATGTCACCCTGTCTTTCAAGTCATGGTGAATGCAGATAGTATTACCAGATTCATTGGTAAGCATTTCCAATGTAAGAGCCTGGGTAGTGGTATATGCCTCTGGCAGAAATCCATGATTTTTCCTGACTTGGTTCTTGAGAGAAGTTGGAATGTATGGTTTTTCAAAGACTTGAGCAGTGAGCCAATCAGTTAAAATTTTAATTCCTTCAGCTGTTTCAAATGTGATTAATCAGTAGATATTGAATAATATAGAATACATACTGTGGCTGTGTTGCTTTGGTTCAGACTTGGCCTTTTTGTTAGGTCTTGCCTTTTCTTTTCCTTTTTTCAGTTCTACAATGCCATTATTAAAAAAGCCAATAGAGCTTAGAAGAATTACCTGGTATAGTTACTTCTGAGCTTGCAGAGTCATCATCAGCTTGTCTTTTCAAATTTTTGAATACTGGAAATAGTCAAAATAATGTCAAATTTGCTAGAACAATTGAAACTCACAGGATTCTTTATTTTCAGGAGTCAAAATTTTCATAATTTCATCAGGACTATCAATCTCCACATATTTGGCAGTTCCAGCATATGGTTGATATTCATCAACATCCTCATCAGAGGAAAAATCACAAATAGCTGGACCAGGTAGAGTGTTAAGAGGGGTAGTAGATTGGGGAGGCTGAGCAGATGCTAGAACAGGAGCCATGGAAGTTGAAGCATTTTTAGAGGTAGGTGGTGTAGTAGTGGCTGGTATATTCTCTTCAATTGGAGTAGGGGAATTATGCTGAGATTGGGTAAAAGCTGAAGTTGAGACCTCATCAGTTACAGCAGACACTGAGGCTGCATCAGTTGTAGCCTCATCTTCATACAGGCTTTGCAGTAGCTCTTGAATATTATCCAGGTGCTTTTTCCTGTTTGCAATAGTCATAGTTATAGACTTTATATTTTCTAAAGATATTCATTCATTGTTTCAATAAATATCTAGATAACCATAAAAAATAACATACTTCGACTCTTGGCAGTCTTTTTCCTTGCCTGAGCAAGTTTCAACTGATCTTGTTGGTATTTGATAATGGCAAGTAAAGTCTTTTCTTCTTCCTTCAATTGTAAAAAGGCTAACAATCACTGTCAGTAATCATGATTAGATATAATCATTTGATACTGACTGTATTGAGTCAGGGTTGAAGACATGTTGAGTAGACAAGGCTTTTTTCCAAGAGCAAGTAAAATAGCACTGAGGGGTTAGTTGAATTCTACTGACTAACAGGTATTTAAGCAATTTCATTATACCCTATGTGAGCAAACTGTGGATGGCATCAGTAGCTGTGCTTGGGAAATTAATTTAGCCAGAGAAGCAAGCTAGCAGTCCCAGGAATTTGGTATATACAGTAGGACTTACAGCATGTCTACAAGATTGACAGCATGATTGTGACATGCAGGGATGGTGGTGTGACAGTGGTAAAACTATTCTACAGAAACCATATGGCTTAAATTAACATTGAAGGGTTCTACTTTGACAAAAGCATCATATTCAAGTATTTTATGATTTTGTGTACACTGATTACAACATGACTTTGTTGTGTATCATGTCAGCAAGGTGTGAGGATCAAGAAATAGAAATAGATATGTACACTTAATGCCTTCATTATGGGATTACTTTGATGTTCGGGACGCAGCCCTGATCAATGGTATAGCCATGACCTTGTATTTTAGCCTGTACATGGACTGAGTGCAGTAACGGTATGACAGTGCCTTGACATTGCGAGGTGCAATGGCTGTGATCAGATGCCTACTGATCATGGCACAGTTTTGTCATGTGTAGTGCATCAAGACGACTGTCAATGAAGTGCAAACACTTACACTCTTCATTGCGGGATTGCTTTGACAGTCAGGAGGCAATAGCCCTGATTAATGGCATGATGGCAGAATAATGGCGTGGCCGTTGTGGCAGCGGCCTTGTATTTTAGCTTGCACATGTCCGCGATCTTTTTTTTCCTATAATCAACGCATGGCCGTGATTTTTTTTTCTCCTATAATCAGCGCATGGCCGCGATCTTGCTTTGGCCCGCTCATGGACCAAGTACGTCAATGGGCGTGGTCCTGCCGTGATCAGATGCCCACTGATCACGGCAACAACCTTGTCGTGCATTGTGTCTCGAGATGCGTGTCAGTGAGGTGCGAAAATCAAGAAATGATCACGTACACTTACGAATTTCATCTCGGGATTTGGTTGACATTCGGGATGCAACGGCCCTGATAGATGGCAAAATGAGATGATAATGGCATTGTGTCTGCGATAGCCGTGCGCATGGCTACGGTCTTGCTTTTGGCCCGCGCATGGACCAAGTACGTCGATGGGCGTGGTCTTGCTGTGATTAGATGCTCGCTGATCACGGCACGACTTTGTCGTGCATCGCGTCTCAAGATGGGTGTGCGCTCAGTGCAAAAATCAAGAAATGAGTACGTACATTTACGACTTTCATTTCGGGATTGGTTTGACATTCGGGATGCAACGGCCTGATCGATGGCAAAGTGAGGTGATAATGGCATTGTGTCTGATAGCCGTGCGCGTGGCTACGATCTTGCTTTTGGCCTGCGCATGGACCGAGTGGATCGATGGGCGTGGGTCTTGCTGTGATCAGATGCTCGCTGATCACGGCACGACTTTGTCGCATCGCGTCTCAAGATGGGTGTGCGCTCAGTGCAAAAATCAAGAAATGAGTACGTACATTTACGACTTTCATTTCGGGATTGGTTTGACATTCGGGATGCAACGGCCCTGATCGATGGCAAAATAAGATGATAATGGCATTGTGTCGCGATAGCCGCGTGCGCGTGGCTACGATCTTGCTTTTGGCCGCGCATGACCGAAATCGATGGGCGTGTCTTGCTGTGATCAGATGCTCGCTGATCACGGCGCGACTTTGTCGTGCATCGCGTCTCAAGATGGGTGTGCGCTCAAGAAATGCAATTTAACTTTCATTTCGGGATCGGTTTGACATTCGGGATGCAATCGATGTGACGTACATTTAGCCGACTTTCATCGATTCTTGCTGTGATCAGGATTGCACGACTTTGATCGCATTCAAGAAATGAGACGTGACTTTCAACATTCGGCAACCCCTGATCGATGGCAAAATAAGATGATAATGGCATTGTGTCTGCGATAGCCGTGCGCGTGGCTACGATCTTGCTTTTGGCCTGCGCATGGACCGAGTGGATCGATGGGCGTGGTCTTGCTGTGATCAGATGCTCGCTGATCACGGCGCGACTTTGTCGCGGCATCGCGTCTCAAGATGGGTGTGCGCTCAGTGCAAAAATCAAGAAATGAGTACGTACATTTACGACTTTCATTTCGGGATCGGTTTGACATTCGGGATGCAACGGCCCTGATCGATGGCAAAGTGAGGTGATAATGGCATTGTGTCTGCGATAGCCGCGCGTGGCTACGATCTTGCTTTTGGCCTGCGCATGGACCGAGTGGATCGATGGGCGTGGTCTTGCTGTGATCAGATGCTCGCTGATCACGGCGCGACTTTGTCGTGCATCGCGTCTCAAGATGGGTGTGCGCTCAGTGCAAAAACCAATGAATACGTACATTTACGACTTTCATTTCGGGATCGGTTTGACGTCCAGGATGCAATGGCCCTGATCAATGGCAAAATGATGACATGATAATGGCATGTTGTCTGCGATAGCCGTGCGCATGGCCGCGATGTTGCGTTTGGCCTGTGCACGGACCAAGTCCAGTGACGGCTTGACGATGGCGTGGCATCGTGAGCTGCGATGGCCGCAATCAGGGGCAAGGGAAACGAAACGTAGGCGACTGTTTTGGTATAGGTCAAAGCTTAGCATCATTGATTGTCACACCGGGTAACAAGGTACAATGACACATTGATTCGGGTACAAAGGCATTTTCTTCGGCTGCCTTCCATTCTTTCAATGAAAATGTTAGTAGGTTGTCACCGCTCTAATCTTCATAATGGTGGCCTTTGAGGGAGATTTAACTTCATGCGGGCCGCTCATATGTTTGTTACTGCTTTAGTTCTTCATAAGTGTCGCTTTGAATTCAAATCGAAATGCATCCTGTCGATGTTATTGTTTTTGCGCGAGCACACGCAGGCCCTACCCTGAACTGTCAATGGAGTTCGGGACAGTCTGCCGGCAAGGCAACTGCTGCCGAACACCGCTAGCCTTTTTGGGTACTAAAGCCTTGATGGTGTCTGGCGACTATCCGTTCACAGCGTTCGCTTATCGCATGCTGGGACGGTTGATACCTGGGTGGTTTCGAGTGTTCGAGGACCACATGGATGATGCTCTGCGAGTGAAGAAAGTTGCGAACAGAGTGAGTGTTATGATTTTGTGTTGTCGTCCATATCGCGCTCACTTCCCTGGCTTGGCGTGCGGGACGCTGACAGCTGCAATGGGTCCCTGCCACGACCCTGCCTCAACTTTACAGCGATTGCAGGGCAATGAAATGATCCGTGCTGTTATCAATGGCGCTCCCCGCACGCAATAAATAGAACAGTGCATCGTCGAGTAGGCCTTTTCCTCGCCTTTCATTCCTCTTCCCTCAGATCGTTCGCAGTTCTATCCCCCTTCTTGTCGTCGTTTCGACTGAGTACGGTCGAGTTGCGGTTAGGCGCCCCCGCAATGAGGCTTGGAAAAGGCATGTCGACTTCGTAGATTGGGTGCGATTGGAACACCCTTGGCCTGTTTGGCCGAGGTTCTTCAGCCTCTCCGACTGCTCACAGACCCGCTTGACCTCTGTGCCAGCTGTGGTGTGAGCGTGGGGATGTCCTCACCATGGGCTGCGTCAACGTGCGCTGACCGTGCCTCTCGCTTTGGCGGAGGGATCGTGAGGAGTTCGCAGAAGCGCTTACGATTCTCGAGTCTCCCACCATTTCTGCTTTGTCATGCTCTCGCGATGGAGGAACTTCTTGGAGACTTGGTGCGCCATCGTTTGTTCTATCCCACACCGTTTATTGCAACTATCTAACACAGACATAGTCTTTTAATGTCTATCGCTTTACCTGTGTGCGCTATCACTTTTCACGTGTGCGCTATCGCTTTTCATGTGTGCGCTGTCAGTTTACCTGTGCGCTATCACTTTACCTGTGTGCGCTGTCAGTTTACCTGTGTGCGCTATCGCTTTTTCTGTGTTTGTTATTGCTTTACCTGTGCGTTTTCATTGATGCTATCCTGTATCCCCACTCAATCTCTCAGAAATTTACTGGTCTGTCATGGTCTACCCGGTTGTAGACTTCCTTTTTTCCTGTAGGTATTGATATCCTCCCCGCCTATCCATCACATGCCCTCTCTTCACTCTCTTGCTCCAGTATTGCAGTGTGTTGAAGGAACATGTTGGGACTTTGGTAGGCCATTCTTAACACTACCACGTGCACTATACTTGCATCTCTCTCACTCATTGTAGTTTTTTAGTGTTTGTTCGGTCTCTGCTTTCGTCTTATCCGTCACACACCCTCCTCCCCTCACTCTCTTACCCCATATTGCCATGATGTGTTGCGACTTTGGTAGGCTATCCTTTATGCTACTGTGTGCGCCTTACTTGCATCTCTCACTCATTTGTAGTTTTTTAGTGTTTGTTCAGTGTTTGATTTTGTTCATCTATTTGGCATTCTCCTTTGTGTTCATGGAGATATCCGCCACTGATAGAATACCATGTCCTTGTGTTCATGTCGGTACTCATTCTATTATTTGTGTGTGTGGATCTCATCTCATCCTCATATAAAGCATCTGGTGTCATCATGGACACACTCTACACCAACGTTTTGGTGTCCCTCTATCTTTTGAGGTTTGTCATTGATCTACATGTGTTTGTCTTACTCACGCGTTACAGGTTCTTGTCTCCCTTTGCTATGCTCTTGGGATTATATACTGCCTTGCTCAGTGAACTGGTGTTGTCAGTGGCACCCCTTACATTTGTGAACTCCATTACTGACCATGTGTCATAAAGTATCTTCGTAGCATTTGACTCACTCAGCATTACTTATGCCTTGTTGTACCTCTACACTGTGTGAGTCTGCCTTCTGTGATCCAGGTTGATTCTATTGCTTTACTCATGATGTATACTTGACAGATCTTATTCCTCGCATGTGCCACTCTACTTTTCCCACCATCTGTATCATTTGTATGCTGCATCTTTTCGGTGAGTGCTACCTCTTGTATGATATACTTAGTAATGCCCAACCTTCTATGCTAGACTATGTCATTCTCTGTCATTATTGTGTCACGGCTATATAAGGTACATGTCTGATTTACTTTTGACCCATACTCAATATGCTTGTAGGTGGGCGTATTTTACTGCAAGATGATCTGCTATGTTTTGTCTTACTTTGTAAGTATCCTCTCTGTGAATGTATTAAGTTGTACTTACTATTTATTGTTACTCAGTCATTTGTATATCATATGTACTTGTTTGTTACTTACATTGTATTCTTCTTATATGTAGTTATATGACCTGAGACAGGAGGGCCCGCCTGTTTCATGCCATGTAACTTTTTTTTAGTGTAGTGTTTTCAATTTTTAACTTGCAATCCTCATGTAACAATGCATATATATTATCATGAATAGAGGGGAAACCCTGTCAGTCTGATTTTATAAGGGGAAACTCTGTCAGTTTGATTTTATAAGGGTAAAAACTTAGTCAATTTCATTTTATGAGGACCCAGGTAATCCAAACATGTTTGCTCATGTGATTTTACAGATCTGACCATATATAAGATGAAAAACTTTTGAACACCCATCATTCTTTCTTGCTTCTGCCCACCATGTCTCAACCTTCCTCTGTCACCATTCCTGTCCACACCTCCTCTACCCCTCAGAGGCTCTCTGTCCCCCCTGCTACTCCTGCTCCTGCCTCTGCTGTCTCTCCTGCCCCTACTCACTCCTCTAGGGTTAGGGGAAATCTGGCTAGGAACCAAACTTTCACTAACTCCTTAGCCACTGCCATTGATGGTCAGCAGGCTGCTGCAACTCATAACCATGGAGGTAAGGGTAAGGGTAGAGGTCGCAAACCACGTCGCAAGTCTAGTAAGTAATTTTTCATATCTTAGTTCTCTATTTTTACCAGTATTATAGAGGGTAGAATGGAGCAACAAGAAAGTGTTAGTGAAGTTGGTGAGTATTTCATAATAACAAGTATAGCTTATCTTGATATTCTTATAAGAACCTGGTACTACTAGTACCACTACTACCCCAGTTCAAGATAGTAAGTATGATTTCCATTTGTTGTATAACATTTTCTTATAACATCATAAGCTCCTATTAGTGGTCAGGTTTCTAGTGGTACTACTAGTACCACTACTACTCAGGTTCAAGATTGTAAGTATGATTTCCTTTTGTTGTATAGCATCTTCTTATAATATTATAAGCTCCTGTCAGTGGCCAGGTTTCTAGTGGTACTACTAGTGCCATTAGTACTCAAGTTCAAGATGGTAAGTACAATTTCTATTTGTTGTATAACATCTTCTTATAATATTATAAGCTTCTGTTAGTGGTCAGGTTTCTGGTGGTACTACTAGTACCACTACTACTGAAGTTCAAGATAGTAAGTAAAAGTTTCATTTTTGTGTAACACTTTCTTATACTTTTATCAGCATCTAGTGGTGGTCAAGTTCCTGGTGGAAGGGTAATCAGTAAGTTCAAATCTATATAACACATTCTTATACTTATATTTTTGTAAGGGCAATCTACTATTCCCAATCTTCCTCCTAAACTTCTTAATCGTCGTGGTCAGTTCAAGTGGGATGCTACAGTTAGGGTTGAGTGGAAGAAAGCTGTAAAAGAAAAGGAGCATGATGTTAGAGATAAGGGCTTGAAGAAGAAATCATATGGGGCTAGAAAACGTAGGTTGCATCATAGGGCTGGTGTTAGCTATGTGGCAGGTGGTGAAGCTAGCAAGTCTTCTCTTGCTGATCTTGGTTTGGGAGGGGATGATGACTTGATGGACATTGATAGCTCAGAGCATGAAGATGATGTAAATGAGTAATTTCTTGAATATACTAGCACTCTTTTCTGATGGTCTGCCAGGAAATTGATGAGTCTCAAGCTAGTTCTGTGATTATTATTTCCATGTTCAATTTATATCTGTCTAATGATTTCTTAGTGGTGTTCATGTTGTCTTAATGGAGGAGACTTATATCTCTGCCAATGTCACCGGGCTGTTTGTTACAAATGCCTTGGTGACATTGCAACACAGCCTAATCTTGGCAAATTTACCTGTCCATATTGTTGGAAAGAGAATGATACAAGAATGGGAACAGTCACTCCCTATGTTGTCAGTACACACAGAACTATTACTTTGAAATTGATCTAACTATAATTTTAGCCTTTCACAAACTCTGCTGAAGTAGTATTCATAAAGTCCTCTCTAGTTTCTAGAAGCAGACTACCAGAAATATGTCCTGGCACCCTTTGTTTGATAAGCTTTGTGCTCAAAGGTTTTGACACAGAGTCTACTGTGGCATCCCTCATCTATCTCCATCTCGAACATTATTTCCTCAATACCCCTACTAGCAAAGTTCAACATTTTATTGTTGAATTTGATGATGACACAGATAAAAAGGGACAGTTAATTCATTGGAAAAATATGAAAAAGCTTCTTCCAGATTTTGAACAGTGAGTAGATTTATTCCTAGTATAAATCTAACTCTAATCAAAATTAGATTTGATCGTTTTTTGATTTTCATAACTACTCATTCAACACCTGATGGTGACCTCTGGGTTAAAGGCACAGGAAGAGATGAAAATGAAGACCGATCTGCTTTTGATATTGAAAATGTGAAGTATAATCTAATTCAAAGTAAAATTCTGATATACTAATAATTTGTCTCAGTTTTTCACTTTTCTCTTTCCCAAGAGATTCATTGAAATCATAACAACTGATCTTAGAGCTAGTCTCTTTCTTTTGTGCTGTGAAGGTCCTTTTGTACAAAGAGAGCTTCTTGCACGTATTCACAGTTTTACAAAGGAGTGAGTATTTTTTAATTTGTTATTCTCCTGTCTAACTTTGATTTTGAAGCAAATTTTGGCTTACAACTGCCTTTGTCAAAAAAGACTTTCATCCAACATCTGTTCACACATTTCTGATGAATTTTGTGACCACAGTTTATATCAACCAAAAGCCATCAGTCTTCCCCAATCTTTTAGAAGCACAATATGAGTTAGGTGCAAGTATTGATGGAATTATGATGTCTAGGAGGGGTGACAATGGGTTTTGCTTATTACGTTGGGTCAATGCCCTTTATAGCCCTTGTGGTGCTCCTGCTCCAACTTGTTGTCCTAATTGTGGAGCATTTTTACCCTGGTCTGTCAAGGAAGTTTTCCCTGCTCAAAATCCTTCAGAAAAGATACCAGGTGTACATAAAGGTATATTCAATATTATTAGTCATCTATGTCTGTACTCAAATATTTTACAGATCTGCAACCAATGTCTTTATATTGCAAAAATCCAAGTTGTGCTTTGGCACTTCATCGGAAACATCCCTCATCTTCTTTTTTGGTTACAAATAGTTATCCCCCACCTCATACTATTGCTGGCAGGGTTTGGGGATATTGGGTTGGATGTTGGATGGAGCCTTCTGATACAGATCAAACTTTTAATTTGTCTTTTGATGATGTTATGTAGCTAATTTTTACTCTGTGGTACTCTCAATTCAAAATGTTCAAGGTTTTGTCAACTATTAAACAATAGATACATATAAACCAATCAAAGTACTATTTTACCATTTTTTGAATTTTACTGCGGTTCCATAATGAAAGAAAAACACTAGTATATAATATAGCCCTTTCCTGCCCCATATATCTGATAGACTTTCTAATTTTTGCCAGTCCACCATTTCCACATTCAGCTGCACTAGAGTTAACCCTAGCTAATAAAGGTTGACTTTCAGCATATGTAGACATGAAAAAGGCCTTGCTACATTTGCTATGACCTTGTGAATGAAAATTATCAATGAGAAAAACTGTATCAGAGAAAAACTCTGGTTCCCTGGTCCTACAATATGGACCAAGTTGACAAGCAAAATCATAAATGACATATTTTGGAGCTTTAGGCCATCTAGTGACCATAGCTGAGAAAACATCATTTCTTCCTTCACTTGAAGGAATGCAATGATATCCATAGCATATACTATGTGGACACCATGCACACATAAGCCCACCTGTTAGTTGGTTTTGACCATATTCATGGTAGTATTTGTTACACTGCCCTCCTCTTTTCTTGGGTTCCTTGATATTTTCATACCTGAGTCCAGGATATGTAGGCCTATGCCTGATCTGGGGCATACTATATTTTGTTCCACTCTAAAAATAGTCTTAGTATATTAATTTATTGAACAGGTATTTGATATCTACCTTTTTCCACCCACCATCAGCATTGGGTGCAGCTGGGTCACAAGCAGGGCTTTCATATGTAATCATTTGCTTTGTGACATCTTCTGTTTTCTTGATTAATTGTGTACAAAGTGCCAATGTTGATGAATCCCAGAAAGGTAAATTAGCTTGTTGTTCCATTTTCAATAACCAATATAGACATGGAATGCAAGCAAGATAATTGAGTGTAGTTGGTGATGGAGATGCCACAAATGCTTTGAGTTGGTGTAGTGCAGGTCTGTTGATGACTTGAAGAATAGAATCTGAGCTACTAATCTAATCTTTTTTAAGTCTAGTATTAAACAATTATATATGCAACTTACTTGTTTAAAAAATGCTATAACTTCAGAGGGGCATTTTTTCTTGAGTAATAAAGCTGATGGAGAGCAGTATTTCTCAAAAAAAGAATGCAGAATTGGTTCTTGTATTTCAAGCATTTCTTGTAACAGAGGTATTTGCTTGATTCTAGCTATCATATCTTGTGTCTGTTTGGTTTGGTCTTGTATATCTTCATCATCTGTAGACTCTCCCTCCCATTCTTTTGATTTTCCTTTTGAAGTAGTGACTGATCCACTATTAAGTGGTCCAGAGAAGATGTTTGCCATTAGTTTCCGGATTTCTGGTGATGAAATAACAGTTTGATGGCGGTAGTAAGAACAGCTTCTGATGATAGAGTTTTGGTGGATAGTGGTTGGGGGGTAAAGTGATGAATGTAAATGTTTCTGGTTGAAACCCACAGTAACACCATCCCATATGACTGTTTCTGGAGCTATTCCACATTCAGGACATTGAAAGTCATTTTCAAGAGTAAGTAGGCCAGCATAGCTAAACCAGGCTGCTCTGAAAATTTTTTCATCCACAAAAGGAGAATCAGAGTGGTATCTCTGATATCTAATTGATACTGTCTTGATCCAGGCAGTAAATGGAGTTTCAGAAGATACATATGCTGCAGTGTACTCTTCTAAGAGATCATGGGTGAACAAGGCATGGTTATTGAGATTGAATATTCCCAAATCACTGCAGTCAGGACCAATGGCTTTGTACCGGGATGATTGACAATGTGTGCAATGTTGCAGTTGAATTTGGGTGTGGATTGACTTGGTAAGAGTATAGATAATGCAAGGTTTGGTGTAAATGTTGTAGTTTGGCTGGAATTGCTGTCCACAAGAACACTGAGATGATGGAGATAATAAAAGTGGTCCATCAAAGGCTAGAACTGGTGGAACAATCTTGTAAATCTTGTCTGTAGAAATTCTTGCCCAGGTTGGTGGGGGTATTGAGATATAGGATACAGAATGCATAATCTTGATATTAGGCATAGAAATTGAAACTATAAGTATTATTAGCTTTGAGTTTTTATAACATAATTAAGTTTACCTGATAATCCATGATTCATATCTAGTGCCAAGTTTTCAGAAGATTCTCCCAAGTATTTCTTGACTGTTTTAATATGAGGGCAGAAAGGATTATTTGTTCCATCTTTGGAACATTGCCACGAACTGGAGTGGATGTCTGAGCCAACTAATGTGATTACTGCTCTAGCTTTCACAAGTGAAGGAAGTTGACTAGATCCAACAGAGAACAATGTTGTGTGTTCTGCATCAATCAATTCCTTTGAAAAAATTGAAACAAGTTCAAGCTTTTCTATAGTAAAATAGTTAGATAATAAGAACATTAATAAGACTATCATTTACCTGGGCTGTTTTCAAATATGCCTTCACCATATTCTTTTAAAAACCTTTGATGAACACATTTGAAATTTGTTGTTGCTGCAGTGCAGTAACAAACAGGTTCTGAAGTTAATGATGCTCTATCAATTTGTAAATGATGCCATTTGCCCTGCATTAATTGTATTAGTTAACTGGATTTTATAAATTAGTTACAGTATAAATCTTACTGTAGATGATCCATTTTTTGTATCCCATCCTTGTATTACAAAAACATCCTTACTTATAGGATAAAATGGCATTGCATTAACAAGCACAGCTTCAACAAATTCATGATAAAAGTCTGTTGCCAGTGATATGGAAGAACAATCTAAAAATGGATCCAAAAATCCACTGGAAGAAACTTCTGAAAATTCAGTAGACTCTTCTACTACAGCAGTAGTTAGTGGAGAGCCACTGTTTAATGGCTCAGAAAAAAAAGTATCTGTTGAAGAAAATTCAAAAGGGATAGAATTTATAGCTGGAGCAGGATCTTTGATAAACAATGCTTCTTTAGATCTTGTTGAATGTCCTGTTTTTTGTTTTTTTTGAGGTGTAAAAGATAAAGATAAATCTGGAGATTTATCAAAGTTATCAAGAGTTAAAGTAGGTGGAGAGTTGGGTGGTGTATCCAATGTTATTTGGATAGGATTGGGAGGGTTTTTGTTGTGACGCTTTTGTGATTGGCCTTTTTTAGACATTGAGATAAAGGAATAAAGAGAGGGGTGAGGAACAATAGTCACTTAGAGTTTAATATATATGTAGACAGTGAAAATTGATTGCTATATTTAGCAAGTTTTATTAATTAATCTAAACAAACACAAATAGTTGCCCCAAAATTTGCTGAGTCTAAATCTAATATTAGAAATAAATTGTATAGAAAGTTCTAGAATCAAATAAACAATAGTCAACAATTTCCCCAATATCAAAAATTTTGATCCAAGAATATATAAGAGTCTAGTATTACTAGCATTTTAATTATCCCTGCATTTTAGCCATCCTCTGATGCATTCCCCTCGTACTCCACGTACTCGTCGTCCCAGTCAAAAACTCTTGGATAGTGGCAATGCTATTCAAAAGAAGAAAAGACAGCCTGCTAAATGCCATATTTGCCCAGGTTTTCCTCTTAAAGCTATTTGTAGCTGTAGAAAACAGCAACAACAAACAGCCTCTTCCTCAAGTATTTCAAATACCTTATCTACAAGTACAGATCTTTTTTCTCACAGTATCTTTTTAGATTCTTCTGCAACTCCAGCCATTTCCCAGACTTTTTCTATAAATATAAATTCTCCTGAAATTAACTCACCCACAGTGTCACTGCCACATTCATCTCCTACACCCAACAATAATTTTGTATCTACACCAATACCTTTGTTCAATTTTCCAGATACCTTGGATACTCCAGAAAATTCATCAAATGGAGAAATTGTAAGTTCAATTTTTCTTATAAAATACCAATGTAACTTAAACTTTAGAATGACTCTCAGATCAACAATATGATGTCAAATTCATCTGATCTTATGGTAAGTTACTATTTTACAAAAATTGATGAGAACTAATATATATAGATTGATCCACAACTGCTTGATCAAGATAATCAGGATCTAGATCCTGAAATTGGCACTTCTGAAAATGTCCAAGAATTATCACCTAAAAAAAATGCAAAAACAGTCCCTTCAGTGAGGAATCCAGTTTATGGCTTGGTAGAGGGAGTCAAAAAAGGAAGTGCAGTTTATGGTATGTTTTGATTATAAAATGCTTTTCTGTTGAATTTTAACAAAGATAAGATGTTGCAAGAACTCGTGAACTACCTGATAAAATTAATATGCTAGGAAAGTCAACCTCTAGATATAGAAGAGAACTACCAGACATTATTGCAAGGGCAAGTAAACTATTATTTTTGAATCTGTGATTGACTTTATTCATATTATTGCCAGTGTGAACGGTTGGCTGTACAGTGTGATGTCTACATGATGTTAGTGTGTCAGCAAGCCAGTGGCTCTTCAGCTGCTGTGCACTATACCTCTCCTAGGCTCAGAAAAGAAGCCAAGCAAGACACTGTGGAAATTATTCAAAACTATCAATCTTTGATGAACAAATTATTGTTGTCTCGGAGACAAGATGCATTAGTTGCTATCAAAGAGAAAGAAATAGCTGAAAAAGAAGCACAAGAAGCACAAGAGAGAACAAGACAGGCAGAAGAAAAAATAAAGGCACAAGAGACACAATTAGAGGCCCAGAGTATTTTGCTACAAAAATTACAAGCTCAAATGGAGGAATTGCAAGCACAAAGAGAAGAGTAAAGTAGACAAAGAATATGATACTGTAAATAGTTATTTAATGTTAATTTCTGAGACAAAAGATACTTGAACTATTCAACTGCTTTTAACATAATTGATGGAAGTTTTCCCAATATAGTAGGATTCTACTGCTTATATTATAGTAGAATCCAATTGGCCACAATGTATGT
>JAQOTE010000040.1:0-22510 GCA_029945375.1 Agaricus subrufescens
GACTTCACTCTCGACATGCTAGATGATGAGCTGGCATCAATGGCACTCATCAGAGCCCTCCCTGACGACTATTCCGCCTTCTCCTCGTCTCTTTTACTTATGGACAAGCTGGACAAGACCACCATTCATCAGGCCTTTGTCACAGAGGATATACAACGCAAAAAACGCGCTGGGGACGCTTTGGGAGGCTCCCAGGCTCTAGCTGCTCGCTCTGGCTTCAAAAACGCGTCAGATACCTGCAATTTCTGTGGGAGGACTGGTCACAAGGTGGAGAAGTGCTGGCCGTTCGAAAAGGCGAAGAAACGCGCCCAGGAGGATGCTCAGAAGCCCAGAACTCGCGGAAATAAGGCTAACAAGGCTCAGGACGCTTCAAACAACGCCTCAGGCTCTGCAGCAAGCTCCTCTTCAAGTTCTAGCTCCGAAAAAGCGCAGAGAGTCCGTGAATTTGCTGGAAATGCAAGTGCCTCACATCCCTCCCCTTCCCCTTCGCTTTCTACACCTCTACAGCTTGATGCTGACTTCCATTGGCTTGCAGACACTGGGGCCACTTCTCATATGACCCCACATCGTCACTGGTTCAAGAACTACTCCCCCAATCGCATTCCTATCTGATTAGCTGATAATTCAGTGGTATACTCTGCAGGGATAGGTTCTGTGGTGTTTAAACCAGTTGTTAATGCATTCCCTTCTTGACCTCTAACCACCACCTTCCCTTTTGGGATGGGTGGGGCCTACGCCTTAGTAGCTGAGACGTCCACTCCTCGGTGAAATCGTAGGAGGTGCTGTGTAGGCGGGGTCTCACTCCCTGCTGATATCCCAGAGGTTTGAGTTGAATAGCGCGGTCGGCATCTGTGCTATCGATGGATGTCGTGTCGACCACTGTTGGGCGGCCTTGGGGTATGTTACTCCCCTTCCGCTTGACCTTCGGGGCGTAGTCTCTGCGTCCCACCCTCGCGCTCTCTTCTTGGGGGCGCACCCCTCGTCCAGGACGGTCACAAACCTCTTGGACATCACTGCGCTGGCGCCGCTCTCTGCGCCTCACTTTCCTTTTCGACTCGGGACGAACAACCTTCGTTCCACCACTCGCGCCCGCTCCCTTCATGGGCGCACCCTCTCGTCTGGACTGGCCCAAGCCCTCTGGACACCACCGCGTCGGCGCCGCTCACAGCGCCCACCCTCCCTTCTCTCAACGGACGTCGGATGCGACCACGTCCAACCTTTCACCGTCCGCTCTCTCCTTTCCCATCGGACGGTCCGATCTCCCCCCGCACCGGGCTGCGGTGTCTTCAAGAGACCCTCCCGCCGTGCACCATCTTCCAGCGGCATCGCGCTGCTCGATCTCCCCCGGTCGTCCATTTTCTGGCGGCCACCATTTTGCTGCGCACTTGTGCGTGGCTTCCCCTTCCCTCTTTCCGGCCGGATCCTACCCTGGGTCCGTCCACCATTGGCTAGCTATTCTTGGCTGGCACCGAGTGGTTGCGTTACTCTGTGATGTGACCTCACGCTCTGGGTCTTTCGACCCAACACTTGGAAAGTCGAAAATCCCCCCGACTTCTCCATCCTGTCCCTTCCGGCCCCGGCTACTTCGTAGCCGGTTCCCTCATTCGTTCCCGGCACCCAGCTGCCCCGACACTCTTTCCCGGCCCTGGCTACTCTATGCGATGGCCAGCTCTCCATTATCTTTTCAGGCGCCCAGCCGCCTTCGTCATTCTTTCCACGGGAGCGCGTTCCACCGGCACCCACCATTCGCACTCGCTGCGCTGCGCGCGCGACTGCAACCGCCTCGTCAGAAAATCGGGGGCGTATCCGGGCTGTTATGTAGGTGTTATGTTTGCTTGAGCTAAGGCTCGTTTCGTACACTTTTCCCTACGGCCCATTATTTTTATCATTATTTCCCTTTTTCTTTTATTTTACTCCTCGAGGTGATGTAAATTCCGCCGGATACGATATATGATTATAATGTTGTTTGGGGCTAATGTTTCTTTCGGCGACGCGTCATGGCTGCCATATTCTTGTAGTATGCCCGGAGTATCTAACCGGATGTCGTATAGCTACTTGAATAAAAGGTCCACCGAGAGGTGCCATTGATACAAAAAAAAAAAAAAAAAAAAACAGTTGTTAATGGAAGGAGCAAGCGGTCGAGTTTTCGAGGGTGCTACTACAGCCTCAGGAGTAATCTGCTATCATGTTTTATACCTTACTCAACTAAGAACTTCCAATATATCACTTCTTCTACTCCTTCTATCGCTTTCAGGTGCAAAGGGAACAAATGCTTTCTGGCCACTATCACTCAACAACTCTGCTGAGCTAGTGGCTCTACAATCACTTCCGAGAGGCGCTTTTGCTGTCTCTACACTGCCACTGAGCCTCTCCCTGTGGCATCGTCGGCTTCATTCATCACAATTATGCTGATGTGAATGAAGTCTATGTTGAGTAGGACCTTGTTATAGACCTCAAACTGATTCTAATGCCTCTCCTGACCCTATATGCGAGCCCTGCCTTGCAGGAAAGATGCATTCACTGCCATTCACTCCCTCCCTCAACCATAACCGATCTCCTCTCGAGTTGGTGCACTCAGATCTTCACGGACCGCTCCCAGTCGCTTCCCACTCAGGCTACAAGTACTGGATCATGTTTATAGACGACGCGACGCGATTCCGGGCTGTACACTTGCTTAAAAGCAAGTCAGAAGCCTTTGAAGCATTCAAAGTCTACAAATGTTGGGCCGAAAATCAACTTGGAGTCAAAATTCGGGCTCTACAGGATGACAAGGGAGGTGAATACATGTCTAAAGTGTTCCTAACCTCCCCCGGCCGGATCTAGCATCCGAGCCATTAATATCACACCCGAGGTTCTTCGGGAGTGTAATCGCCACCTAAAGGACGACCTCAAGGCTGAGGTCGTTCTCGAATCTTCTTCTGACACGGCAACCGGCATTTTCATAGCCGCGTCCCGAGTCCTCACCCACCCCGAGTCTGCGTGCGTCCTTAGGCACGTCCGCCGCCTCGTTGACCCAAATGGCCTCGTCCCGCTCCAGGCCACCACCCCCACTTCCACGTCATACTTGAAGATAATTGACGTACCACTCGTTCCGGCCCCTCCCGCCACCTGGATCCACGCGCAACGCGACGCCTTCACCGCCGCTATGCACAACTCCCCCGTAGGTCACGCTCTGTCACGTCACCTCAAACACGCCGTCCGCTTCATGAGGACGTCACGCCATGTGGACACTTGTGTCGCTTGGCTAGATATCTCGGACTCCGTCTCAGGCCGTACGGCCCGAGACTACATTGGTAAGCACGTCCTCATAGGCGGGCGGAACTGTCAGATCCGGGGCGCTGCACCCCGGCCCGGCTCTGCGTTGTGCACTCGTTGCCAATGCTGGGGTCACCACGCGGAGGTATGCCGATCCAAAGGTATCCAATGCCCTCACTGCGCGGGACCGCACACTGCGGAGTCCCACATTCAGGCTGCGATCGCGATGAAGAAGAATCCCGACGACCGCCACTGCGCGAATTGTTCCGCTGCCAAGAAGAGCAAGACCGCGCACTCCACCACGGACAAATCCTGTCCGTTCTGGGACAATCGCTTCGACCGGGACTGGATCCGACGCTAGTTCCCATCGAAGAAGTAGTCGACTGTCATGGCCGGCTTCGGGAGCTGCAGCAAGCGCGCCCACCATTTTCCTTCGGAAACCGCTGGTCGGAGGCTGGTGTATACGGGATGGAGACCCTTGGGGATGTTGGCTTGAGCTACGGTTCGTCACGGTCTGGGGTAGGATCCATTTCATCATTTCCCTTTCATATGTGTTGTGTTTTTTCTTCTCTCATATGCGCTTGACCTCGTCGCGCGGATACGGTTTCTCCCCCGCCTCTGTATAGTTTGACTCCATGTATGCGTCTAGCAGCCGCAATCGGATACGCGTTATGGCATCCATATTCATGTAGTAAGCCCGGAGTATCTAACCGGATGTCGTATAGCTACTTGAATAGAAGGTCCACCCGAGAGGTGCGATTTGAAAAAAAAAAAAAAAAAAAAAAAGTGTTCCTAACGTTCACGGAGCAGTCTGGCATCGAAAGGAGGCACTCTACTCGCAACAGGCCTCAGCAGAATGGCCTTGCGGAGAGAGCTAATAGGACTATGGGTGAAAGAATCACTGCTATGCTCTCGGAATCTCGACTTCCTGCCTCTTTCTGGGGGGAGTGTGTGTCTTCTATGGTCCATGTCTGGAATAGGCTGCCTACAGCGTCGCTTTCTGGCACTACACCCTTCCAGGCCTTCTATAAGCAAAAGCCTGATGTCTCCCACCTCCGAGTATGGGGGTGCACTGCCTATGTGCATGTACAACGAGATAAGAGGACTTCTCTAGAGCCTCACTACGAAAAATGTGTGTTTATTGGCTATCCTGCAGGCTACAAGGGCTGGAAGTTCTACAATCCAGTCACTAAGCGTTCAGTGATCTTGGAGAGAGCTGATTTCGATGAAAGGTACTTTCCTGGGACTTCTAGAGCCCAACTCGATGCTGTTCCATCATTTGCTGGCCCCCCCCCCTCCCCTGAGTCTCAGAATGTTTCTGAGCCCTCTCCTGCACCACCAACGTCGCATTTCGGAGTGCTACCTCTCCTAGATGAAGGGGGTGATATTAGCCCTGTCCCTGCTCGCTTTCAGCCTCCCATTCCTAGTTCTCCTGCTGTTCCTCTCGAAGAGGAGACTCCTCTCCCTGCTCCTCCACCTCCTAGCCCTGCTACTCCACCTCCACAAGCTCCGATTCCGCTCCCTGTGACTCCTCCGACTTCTGGAGTGCCCCCTGAGCCTCCCAGAGTGCCACGTCGCACTGGGCGCGTTCGGAAGCCCCCTGGTGACTGGTGGAAGGTCAGGCAACCTAATTTGCCTGCTAGAGACCCAGAAGACGACGACGAGGCTGCTCTTTCAGCTGATACTGACTTCTATGAGGTCAAGTTTGCTGGGGCTGTTTCTACAGCTGATCCTCGCACCTACAGGCTGGCTATGCAGTCCCCTGACAGGGAACACTGGGTCGATGCCTGTAACACCGAAATCTTCAATCTCGAGGCTAACAGGACTTGGGAACTCACTGAGCTGCCTCCTGGTAAGAAGGTAGTCAACTCTGGCTGGGTCTTCAAGGTGAAAAGGCATGCCGACGGCTCTATTGAGCACTATAGGGCTCGCCTTGTTGCTAAGGGCTTCTCACAGCGTCCTGGCTTCGATTACACCGAGGTCTTTGCCCCTACATTTTGTCCTGCTTCTCTGAGACTCATTATAGCTCTGGCTGCTAGAGAGGGCTACAAAATGCGTTCTGTTGACATCTCCTCTGCCTTCACTTATGGGGAACTCGAGGAGGAGATCTACATGAGGCAACCAGAGGGCTATCATACTGGGGGACCTAATATGGTCTTCAGGCTCCGTAAATCACTCTATGGCCTTAAGCAGGCAGCCAGACAGTGGAGTAAGAAGCTCCGAGGTGTTCTAGAGGGTATTGGCTACTCTAGACTTCGCTCTGACAACTCCATTTACATCTATTCCAAGGGAGACATCAAGGTCATTGTACCAGTCTTCATTGATGACATTACCCTAGTCTCTAAAAGCGATGCAGCCATGGCCTCTGCTGTCTTGGAGCTGTCTCGGCACTTCAAACTGCGAGATCTAGGCTCTACCACTCTTCTGCTGGGCATTCAGGTGAAGCAGGATCGCTCTAAGCGTTCTATCTCCCTCTCCCAAGAGCACTACATCAAGGAGCTCTTAGAACGGTTCAATATGGATGATTCTAACTCCCTTTCCACCCCTCTACCTCCTGGCTCTGAGCTCTCGGACATTGTGCCCTCACTCGAGGAGCAGGCTGAGATGAAATCAGTTCCCTATCTCTCTGCTGTAGGTGCCCTGCAGTATCTGGCCACCATGACTCGTCCTGACATTGCCTATGCTGTCTCCTACCTTGGGAGATTCAATCACAATCCTGCTCCTGCCCATTGGCTTGCTGTCAAGCATTTACTTCGCTATTTGAAGGGCACACTGCACTACCAGCTTGTATACCAAGGTAGTGACTCTGGAGAGCTGTTCACCACCTATTCTGACGCTTCCCATGGTGGCTGCAAGGCCACAGGTCGAGCTACAGGTGGTTATGTGACTCTAGTGTCTGGGGCTGCTGTAGGATGGTCCTCAAAGCGTCAGCCCTTTGTGACTCTCTCGAGTACTGAGGCTGAATTTGTTGCTGCTGTTGAAGCTGGAAAGGAGATCAAGTGGACTAGGAACATCCTGACTGAGTTTGGCTATCACCAGACACTTCCCTCAACACTTTTCGTGGATAACAAGTCTGGTATCAGTGTAGCCAGGAATCCTGAGCACCACGGGCGCATGAAACACCTAGATCTTCGGTTCTATTGGCTCCGCGAGGCTGTAGAGGATGGAGTCATTGATCCCCTCTATGTGTCTACTGATCAGCAAGTTGCGGACATCCTAACTAAGGCTGTATCACTAAAGGTTGTTGACTTTGCTGTGCCGTTGTTGGGACTTGGACAGTAGTATGGACTGGTTGGATCAAGGGGGTGTGTTAGACTGCCCCAGCAGTCTTGTGTTAGACTGCCCCAACAGTCTTGTATATGGACTTAGAGATGGTACGACTTCCTGATCATGTGATATATTAGTAAGCACATGTTGAACCTGTCTGTGAACGCTCTAGAAGCCCTTAGCTTCTTAGACTTGTTCACAGGTGAGTATAGAGTTCTGTATATTCATAGATAGCTTCTTAGACTTGTTCACAGGATATCTCATTTAATTCTAATCCGATTCACTCATGACTACCACCGTTAGAACCGTCTCCGCACGCGCTACGTTCGATCGACACCCTGACCCTATATGTGAGCCCTGCCTTGCTGGCAAGATGCATTCACTTCCATTCCCTCCCTCCCTTAACCATAATCGATCTCCTCTCGAGCTGGTGCATTCAGATCTTCACGGACTGCTCCCAGTCGCTTCCCACTCAGGCTACAAGTACTGGATTACCTTTATAGATGACGCAACACGATTCCGGGCTGTACATCTGCTTAAAAGTAAGTCAGAAGCCTTTGAAGCGTTCAAAGTCTACAAATCCTGGGCCGAAAATCAACTTGGAGTCAAAATTCGGGCTCTGGGATGGTAAGGCTGGTGACCATGTCTGGCGTTCTAACGTTGCGGAGCAGTCTGGCATCAAGGGCACTCTACTCGCAACAGGCCTCAGCAGAATGGCCTTGCAGAGAGAGCTAATAGGACTATGGGTGAGAGGATCACTGCTATGCTCTCTGAATCTCGACTTCCTCCCTCTTTCTGGGGGGAGTGTATCTCTTCTATGGTCCATGTGTGGAATAGGCTGCCTACTGCGTCACTTTCTGGGACTACACCCTTCCAAGCTTTCTATAAGCGAAAACCTGATGTCTCCCACCTCCGAGTATGGGGGTGCACTGCCTATGTCCATGTGCAGTGAGATAAAAGGACTTCCCTAGAGCCCCACTTTGAAAAATGCGTCTTTATAGGCTATCCTGCAGGCTACAAAGGCTGGAAGTTCTACAATCCAGTCACTAAGCGTTCAGTGATCTCAGAGAGAGCTGATTTTGATGAGAGGTACTTTCCTGGCACTTCTAGAGCCCAACTCGATGCTATACCTTCATTTGCTGGCCCTCCCCCCTCCCCTGAGCCTCAGACTACTTCTGAGCATTCTCCTGCACCACCGACGTCGCATTTCGGAGTGCCACCTCTCCTAGATGAAGGGGGTGATATTAGCCCTGTCCCTGCTCGCTTTAAGCCTCCCATTCCCAGTTCTCCTGCTGTTCCTCTCGAAGAGGAGACTCCTCTACCTGGTCCTCCTCCTCCTAGCCCTGCTACTCCGCCTCCACAAGCTCCGATTCCGCTCCCTGTGACTCCTCCCACTTCTGGAGTGCCCCCTGAGCCTCCTAGAGTGCCACATCGCACTGGGCGCGTTCAGAAGCCTCCTGGTGACTGGTGGAAGGTCAGACAACCTAATCTGCCTGCTAGAGACCCAGAAGATGACGATGAAGCTGCTCTCTCAGTGGATACTGACTTCTACAAGGTTGAGTTTGCTGGAGCTGTTTCTACAGCTGATCCTCGCACCTACAGGCTGGCTATGCAGTCCCCTGACAGGGAACACTGGGTCGATGCTTGTAACACTGAGATATTCAATCTCGAGGCTAACAGGACCTGGGAACTCACTGAGCTGCCTCCTGGTAAGAAGATAGTCAACTCTGGCTGGGTCTTCAAGGTGAAAAGGCATGCCGACGGCTCTATTGAGCGCTATAGGGCTCGTCTTGTTGCTAAGGGCTTCTCCCAACGTCCTGGATTCGATTACACCGAGGTCTTTGCCCCTACATTTCGTCCTGCCTCTCTGAGACTCATTATAGCGCTGGCTGCTAGAGAGGGCTACAAAATGCGCTCTGTTGACATCTCCTCTGCCTTCACCTATGGGGAACTCGAGGAGGAGATTTATATGAGGCAACCAGAGGGCTATCACACTGGGGGCCCTAATATGGTCTTCAGGCTCCGAAAATCGCTCTATGGCCTTAAGCAGGCTGCCAGACAATGGAGTAAGAAGCTCCGAGGTGTTCTAGAGGGTATTGGCTACTCCAGACTTCGCTCCGACAACTCCATTTACATCTATTCCAAGGGAGACATTAAGGTCATTGTACCAGTCTTCATTGATGACATTACCCTAGTCTCTAAAAGCGATGCAGCTATGGCCTCTGCTGTCTCAGAGCTGTCTCGGCACTTCAAACTGCGAGATCTAGGCTCTACCACTCTTCTACTGGGCATTCAGGTGAAGCAGGATTGCTCTAATCGTTCTATCTCCCTCTCCCAAGAGCACTACATCAAGGAGCTGCTAGAAAGGTTCAATATGGACGATTCTAACTCCCTTTCCACCCCTCTACCTCACAACTCTGACTCTCGGGACATTATTCCCTCACTCGAGGACACGATGAATCAGATCTGTTCCCTATCTCTCTGCAGGTGCCCTGCAGTATCTCGCCACCATGACTCGTCCCGACATTGCCTATGCAGTCTCCTACCTCGGGAGATTCAACCACAATCCTGCTCCTGCCCATTGGCTTGCTGTCAAGCATTTCCTTCGCTATTTGAAGGGCACACTGCACTACCAGCTTGTATACCAAGGTACTGACTCTGGAGAGCTGTTTACCACCTATTCTGACGCTTCCCATGGTGGCTGCAAGGCCTGGTCAGGCCGGAGTGGTTGTGTGACTCTAGTCTGGAGCTGCTGTAGGATGGTCTCAGCGTCAGCCCTTTGTGGCTCTGAGTACTGAGGCTGAATTTGTTACCATTGAGCTGGAAAGGAGATCAAGTGGACTAGGAACATCCTGACTGAGTTTGGCTATCACCAGACACTTCCCTCAACGCTTTTTGTGGATAACAAGTCTGGGATCAGTGTAGCCAAGAATCCTGAGCACCATGGACGCATGAAACACCTAGATCTTCGGTTCTATTGGCTCCGCGAGGCTGTAGAAGATGGAGTCATTGATCCTCTCTATGTATCCACTGACCAGCAAGTTGCGGACATCCTAACCAAGGCTGTATCAAGGAAAGTTGTTGACTTTGCTGTGCCATTGTTAGGACTTGGAGCTTAGTATGGACTGGTTGGATCAAGGGGGTGTGTTAGACTGCCCCAGCAGTCTTATATATAGACTTAGAGATGGTTGTGCGACTTTCTGATCACATGTGATATATTAGTAAGCACATGTTGAACTTGTCTGTGAACTCCTGGGGAAGCCCTTAGCTTCTTAGACTTGTTCACAGGTAGTATAGAGTTCTCTGTATATTCATAGATGACTGTAGACTTGTTCACAGGATATCTCATTTAATTCTAATCCGATTCACTCGTGACTACCACTGTTAGAACCGTCTCCGCACGTGCTACGTTCTATGTTCGACACCCTTTGGTCTTCTTCAACCATTAGATAGAGCCAGCCAGCTGCCTTGTCGAGTTTGTCCTCCCAGAGTGACTGGGAAGCGAAATCCTGGGGAGTGGGGGAAGAGGGAATGGAGGGAGGACTCTGCTTGCCTGAAACAAGTCTCCATAGGCCAGAGGCACGTAGCCAGGCCTCCATCTCGCCGGACCACGTGGCATAGTTCTCCCCGTTGAGCTTAACGAATGCTGGCGAACCCGAAGCCATACGAGCAAAAATGAGGGCAGGAGAAGCGAAATGGTTTGAGGGAGGAGGGAAGGGAGAGAGTAGATGTTGAGTTGAAGATGGTTGAAGAATGAAAAGTCGATTTGTAGGTCGTTAGAAGCCGGGGCCCATAACCTGTTATAACAAGAACGTAGAGTTCGCAGTGGCGATCCTAACGACGCTGGTATCGAGCGGATCAGATGAGAAATCAGCTAGTATTAGCACAGTTAATCTGTGGACAAGTATAAGAAGCTATAACAACAATACAAAGAGATTGCTCACCTGTGGACAAGTATAAGAAGCTAAAGACTTCTAAGTTGTCCACAGGCAAGTTCAACATGCGCTGACTAATCTATCATGTGAACGGAAGCGTCCGCTTTACTCTAAGTTGAGATATACACAAAACAAATTAACCAGTCACTCTAATAACTGAATGCTTGGGGCATTCTAACACGAACTCTATGTTCCACCTCCAACAAAGATGTGGGAGGCTCTGGAGGCTGTACACAGGCAGAAGAAGGCTGGAATGCGTTTTAATGCTTATGATGAGCTGTTCAGCATCCGAAAACTCGAGGAGGAGTCTCTCCAATCGCTTATCAACAGGGTAGAAGGCTGCAAATGTCGAATTAAAGAGCTCAGACCCACTTCCTTCACTCTGGAGATGCTAGATGATGAGCTGGCATCTATGGCCCTCATTAGAGCGCTCCCAGATGACTATTCCGCCTTCTCCTCGTCTCTTTTGCTTATGGACAAGCTGGACAAGGCTACCATTCATCAGGCCTTTGTCACAGAGGATATACAACGCAAAAAACGCGCTGGGGACACTTTGGGAGGCTCCCAGGCTCTCGCCGCTCACTCTGGCTTCAAAAACGCGTCAGTGAGCTGCAATTTCTGTGGGAGGCTAGGTCACAAGGTGGTGTTGGAAGTGGAACGTAGAGTTCGCAGTGGCGATCCTAACGACGCTAGTATCGAGCGGATCGGATAAGAAATGAGCTAGTATTAGCACAAAGACTCCAGTGATTGGGCATAAGAATAGACTCAAAGTCATCCACAGGCAAGTTCAACATGCGCTGACTAATCTATCACGTGAGCGGAAGCGTCCGCTGTACTCTAAGTCAAGATATACACAAAACAAATTAACCAGTCACTCTAATAACTAAATGCTTGGGGCATTCTAACACACCCCCTTGATCCAAGCAGTCTAGTGTCCAAGTCCCAATAGTGGGACAGCAAAATCAATCACCTTTGGTGCTACAGCCTTGGTCAGAATGTCGGCCACTTGCTGATCAGTTGAAACATAGAGGGGATCGATGATTCCTTCTTCTACAGCCTCCCAGAGCCAGTAGAACCGAAGATCCAGGTGTTTCATGCACCCGTGGTGCTCAGGATTCTTTGCCACACTGATTCCAGACTTGTTATCAAGAAATAAAGTCGAAGCAAGCGTCTGGGGGTAGCCAAACTCGCTGAGAATGTTCCTGGTCCACTTGATCTCCTTTCCAGCCTCAACTGCAGCCACAAACTCGCCTCAGTGCTCGAGAGAGTCACAAAGGGCTGACGCTTTGAGGACCAGCCCACAGCAGCACCAGAGACAATGGTTACATATCCACCTGTAGCTCGACCTGTGGCCTTGCAGCCGCCGTGAGAGGCATCGGAATAGGTGGTAAACAGTTCCCCAGAGTCACCACCTCTGTAGACGAGCTGGTAGTGCAGGGTACCCTTCAAATAGCGAAGTAAATGCTTCACTGCAAGCCAGTGGGCAGGAGCAGGGTTGTGGTTGAATCTCCCAAGGTAGGAGACTGCATAGGCAATGTCGGGACGAGTCATGGTGGCCAGATACTGCAGGGCACCTACAGCAGAGAGATAAGGAACTGACTTCATCTCAGCCTGCTCCTCAAGAGAGGGCACAATGTCGGAAAGCTCAGAACCTGGTGCAAGTGGGGTGGAAAGGGAGTTGGAATCATCCATATGGAATCGTTCTAGCAGCTCCTTGATGTAGTGCTCTTGTGAGAGCGAAATGGTGTGCTTAGAACAGTCCTGCTTCACCTGAATACCTAGTAGCAGAGTGGTAGACCCGAGATCTCGAAGTTTGAAGTGGCTAGACAGCTCAGAGACAGCAGCAGAGACAGCAGCATCATCCCTTCTTGAACCGCTACCACCACCTTCCTCTTTTGGAAGTCTCAGTGTTAGTGCTTGAGTAGGAATATACTTGCAATTCCACAGCGTTCTAAGCCATGGATACTCGAGAGGATTTCGATAACGACCCCGGTAACTGGTCCACTGACGATGATGCGCCACTTCCGGAGATTCTGCAGGCCGCGGTCCTGAAAACACCGCAAACCCCAAAGGTGAGCCGTCTCGAAAAGATGCGCTCACATCTTAGGTCCAAGGGCAAGCTAGTCGAACCCTCTTGGGCCCCCACCACCCCCACACCTGCTGGCCCTTCGCAAGCATCGGCGACGACCCCGTTGTCGTATGCGTCTCGGAGCCCGCATACTCCTGGTAACCCCCCGGCTACCCCCTCCCGCGCCTCTTCTATCTTTTCGCCCTCTGCGGTGCCAGGAAAGAAGAATCGACTCGCCTCCATGTTGGCCACAGCGTCCGACATGGTCCGTTCCACTTCCCCAGACAAGGACTACGTGGCTTATGCCTCGGAGCTCTTGATTCTGATTTACAACCTCCTCAGCTCCTCTGCCTACAAACAGATGGAGTTCCAGAACATGACGGGCTCGACCTCATTCGAGGAAGCGCTCGCCATCATCATCGCGCAGACTGGCCCGCCCCCTCCATCCCCAGTCAAACCCCCTGCCCCAGTCCCTTCGACTCCGAGTGCTCCCGAGTCTCGACCCTGGTCCCCGATGGCCGAGGTTGAGCACGAGGCCGCGGCACCTCAGCCGAAGAAAGTCCGGATCCAAGAACCAATCGGATCCACTCCTAAACCCGCTGCGACCCGGAAGCGTGCCCCGGCTGCGCCCGCAGCTGTTCGAGCACCTCCCAAGTCCGCACTCAAGGCCAAGCCGGCTCCCATCCCCTCCTCCCCAAAGGCCCCGGCTCCCTCTACTGCCCCTGCTGTGTCCAGGCGCGCCCCGGCGCGCAAGGGCAAGCACACTGCTCACGGCGCATCTCGCAAAGGCGTCCACATCACCCCCCCGGCCGGATCTAGCATCTGCGCCAAAAATATCACTCCTGAAGTCCTAAAGGAGTGTAATCGCCACCTTAAGGACGACCTCAAGTCTGAGGTCGTTCTCGAAAGTTCCATCGACTCGGGAACCGGTATCTTCATTGCCGCCTCCCGGGTACTATCTCATCCCGAATCCACGTGTGTGCTTAGGCACATCCGCCGCCTCGTAGACCCTAACGGCCTCGTTCCTCTCCAGGCCGCCACTCCTACCTCCACGTTGTACTTGAAGATTATCGACGTACCACTCGTACCGGCTTCCCCCGCCCTATGGCTCTATGCGCAGCGCGACGCCTTCCGGCTCGCGATGCACGACTCTCCTGTCGGAAATTCCCTCACCCGGCACATCAAACACGCGGTCCGATTTATGCGGACCTCAAAACATTCCGACACTTGCGTTGCTTGGGTCGATATCCAGGACTCCGTCTCGGGCCGTACGGCCCGCGACTTTATTGGTAAGCACGTCCTTATAGGCGGGCGAAACTGTCAAATCCGGGGCGCTGCACCCCGGCCCGGCTCCATCCTCTGCACTCGCTGCCAGAGATGGGGTCATCATGCTGACGTATGCCGGTCCAAAGGCATCCGTTGTCCTCACTGCGCGGGTCCGCACTCTGCCGACTCACATATTCAGGCCGCGATTGCTATGAAGCGCAATCCCGATGACCGCCACTGCTGCAACTGTTCCGCGAGCAAGAAGAAGAAGACGCAGCACTCCACAACGGACACTTCGTGTCCGTTCTGGGCTAACAGATTCAACCGGGACTGGCTGCGGCGCCAGTTCCCATCACGGCAGTCGGCTGTCATGGTCGGTTTTTCGGGAGCTGTTGTATGCGCGCCCACAATTTCCTTTCATCAATTTTGATATCGCTATCTCGCTTCGCTAACCGCTGGTCGAGGCCGTATACGGGCAGAGTACTATGGGGATGTTGGCTTGAGCTGAGGCTCCGGTCTGTAGATTTCTTCGCTTCATCATTATCTTTTGTTATCTGGTTTGTGTGTTCGGGTTCTTATGCGCTGACCTCGTCGCGCCGGATACGCTTTCTTTCTCCCCCGCCTACAAGTGTGTTCGCTCTTGTATGCTCATGCCGACTTGGATACACGCGTTAAGGCATCCATATTAGACTAGTAAGCCCGGAGTATCTAACCGGATGTTGTATAGCTAGTTTAATAAAAGGTCCACCGAGAGGTGCCGTTGATTATAAAAAAAAAAAAAAAAAAAAAAAAAAGAGACAGCAGCATCGCTTTAGACACCAGAGTTATATCATCAATGAATACTGTGCACCATGACCTTGATGTCTCCCTTGGAATAAATGTAGATAGAGTTGTCGGAGCAAAGTCTGGAGTAGCCAATACCCTCTAGGACACTTCTGAGCTTCTTGCTCCATTGCCTGGTAGCCTGCTTAAGGCCATAGAGCAATTTTCGGAGCCTGAAGACCATATTAGGTCCCCCAGTGTGGCAGCCTTCTGGTTGTCTCATGTAGATCTCCTCTTCGAGTTCCCCATAGGTAAAGGCAGAAGAGATGTCAACAGAGCGCATTTTGAAGCCTTCTCTTGCAGCTAAGGCTACAATGAGGCGCAGGGAGGCAGGGCGGAATGTAGGAGCAAAAACCTCAGTGTAATCGAAGCCAGGACGCTGTGAGAAGCCCTTAGCAACAAGGCGAGCCCTATAGCGCTCAATTGAGCCGTCGGCATGCCTTTTGACCTTGAATACCCATCCAGAGTTGACTACCTTCTTTCCAGGAGGCAAATCAACGAGTTCCCAGGTCCTGTTGGCCTCCAGATTGAAGATTTCAGTGTTACAAGCGTCCTGCCAGTGAGAGCGGTCAGGGGACTGCATAGCCAGCCTGTAGGAGCAAGGATCCGCATTAGAAACCGCTCCAGCAAACTCTACATCACAGAAGTCACTGTCAACCAAAAAAGCGGCCTCCTCTTCTAGTTCTGGGTTGTCTCCAGGTAAGTCAATGTTTTTGACTCTCCACCACTCACCAGGAGGTCGTCTAACTCGATTGGTGCGCCTAGGGACTCGTGGAGGCTCAGCAGGCACAGGAGCAGTCGGAGGAGTGACAGGGAGCGGTGCAGGAGGTTGTGGAGGTGTTCTAGGTGGTGAGGGAGCGACAGGAGAGGCAGGAGCGAGCACAGGAGATGCAGGAGTGATCACAGGAGCTTCAGGAGCATTTTGAAGTGTTTTAGGCTCTTCAGGAGGAATATCACTTGCAGGAGTCGTACTAGGCGCCGGAGACGGTGCAGGGAGAGGCCAGATACCACCCCCTTCATCCTGGAGAGGTAAGTCGAAATGCGACGAGGAGCGCTGGAGAGCGCCAGCCGACAGAGTTTCGGCGAGCTTCCGGGAGGGCCAGCAAAACGGGCGAACAGCATCGGAGTCGAGCTCTAGAAGTGCCAGGAAAGTACCTCGCATCGAATTCCCCCTGCCCTTCGAGATGATTGAACGCTTGGTGACTGCTATAGAACTTCCAGCTCCTTGTAGCTAGTAGGATAGCCTATGAAACGATTTTAAAGTGAGGTCGAAGAGAACGCTATCTCGCTGTATATGCACATAGGCAGTGCACCCCCATACTCGGAGGTGGGAAACGTCGGGTTTTCGCTTATAGAACGCTTGGAAGGGTGTAGAACTGTTAGGATGGAAAAGTGACCACACCAGGGTTTGAACCTGGGACCACCCCAATTGCACCAGGGAGCTCTAACCACTGAGCTACATGGTCTTGGTATTATAGGAGCCAGGATATTATATATATGTACCCTAGGCCTAGAGTTGGAACTCACTACTGCAGGCCCACTCCAGGGGCTGGGGCACTAGGCAGTTTCTCGTGAGAACTCAGAGCTCCAAAGCTGTCAGATGACTTGACCTGTCATCACCTGACAAGAACCAGGGAGAGACGACGTAGGAAGCCTATTCCACACATGCACCATAGAAGAGATGCATTCACCCCAGAAACTCAGGGGCAATTTTGACTCAGAGAGCATTGCAGTGATCCTTTCCCCCATAGTTCTGTTAGCCCTTTCAGCTAGACCATTCTGCTGAGGCCTGTTGCAAGTAGAATGCCTTCTATCGATGCCACACTGCTCTGTGAAGGCCAGGAACACTTTAGACATGTATTCACCACCTTTATCATCCTGTAGAGCGCGCATTTTCACTCCTAGTTGGTTTTCAGCCCAAGATTTATAGATTTTGAACGCTTCAAAGGCCTCTGACTTGCTTTTCAGCAGATAAACAGCCCGGAAACGCGTTGCATCGTCTATAAACGTGATCCAGTACTTGTAGCCTGAGTGGGAAGCGACTGGGAGCGGTCCGTGAAGGTCTGAGTGCACCAGCTCGAGTGGGGATCGATTATGGCTGGTAGAGGAGGGGAAAGGAAGCGAATGCATCTTGCCAGCAAGGCAGGGCTCACATATGGGGTCAGGGGACGCTTTAGAGTCGATTTTGAGGCCTGTAACAAGCTCCTTGTTCACCATAGACCTCACATCAGCATAATTATGGTGAATAAAGTGACGATGCCATAGGGAGAGGTCACAGGGAAGTGTAGAGACCGAAAAAGCGGCCTCCGAGGTCAGAGTTGAGCCATCTAGCTCAGCAGAGTTGTTAGGATGGATGGTAGCCGTGAAAAGCGTCGTCCCCTTGCAGCAGAAGGCCATAGAACGAGCAGAAATTGTGATAATAAAGTTCTTGTGCTGTGCAAGGTATAGACAAGACAGCAGATTACTGCGGAGTGCAGGAACATGTAAAACCCTAGTAAACTCGACCGCTCTAGCCACTTTTCCGCTCAAAACTGGCTCAAAGACCACAGACCCCACCCCAGCACAGTAGACAACTGAATTATCAGCTAAGCGAATGGGAATGCGATGGGGGGAGTAGGATTTAAACCAATGCTTGTGGGGTGTCATATGAGAAGTGGCCCCTGTATCTGCAAGCCAGTGGAAGTCAGCATCGAGCTGCAGAGGGGCAGAGAGCGAAGGGGAAGAGGTAGGGGAGGGAGCACTTGCATTTCCAGCAAATTCTCGGACTCTCTGCGCTTTTTCGGCACCAGGAGTCGAGCTAGAGCTTGAGGAAGCGGTGGGGGAGTCATTGAGTCAACCTGCCTTGGCTGCCTTGTTTCCTCGAGTTCTAGGCTTCTGAGCGTCCTCCTGAGCGCGTTTCTTCGCTTTTTCAAACGTCCAGCAGTTAGCCACCTTGTGACCGGTCCTCCCACAGAAATCGCAGGTCTCCGACGCGCTTTTGAAGCCAGAACGCGCTGCTAGGGCCTGGGAGCCTCCCAAGGCGTCCTGAGCACGTTTCCTTCGCTGAATATCCTCTGTAACAAAGGCCTGATGGATGGTAGTCTTGTCCAGCTTGTCCATGAGCAGAAGAGACGATGTGAAGGCCGAAAACTCGTCCGGGAGCGCCCTAATGAGTGCCATAGAGGCCAGCTCATCATCCAGCTGGTCTAAAGTGAATTTCTCCGGTCTGAGCTCCTTTAGACGATGTTTGCAGCCCTCTACACGGTTTATAAGTGACTGGAGGGACTCCTCTTCGAGTTTACGGATGCTGAAGAGCTCAACATAGGCATTGAATCGCATTCCAGCCTTCTTCTGACGATGTACAGCCTCCAGAGCAGCCCACATCTTGATTGGATCATCCTGGATGCCTGCAAAATGCACTCTTTGGTCTTCTTCAACCATTAGATAGAGCCAGCCAGCTGCCTTGTCGAGTTTGTCCTCCCAGAGTGACTGGGAAGCGAAATCCTGGGGAGTAGGGGAAGAGGGAATGGAGGGAGGACTCTGTTTACCTGAAACAAGTCTCTATAGGCCAGAGGCACGTAGCCAGGCCTCCATCTCGGCAGACCACGTGGCATAGTTCTCCCCATTGAGCTTAACAAATGCTGGCGAACCCGAAGCCATAGGAGCGAAAATGAGAGCAGGGGAAGCGAAATAGTTTGAGGGAGGAGAGAAGGGAGGGAGTAGGAGTTGAATTGATGATGGTTGAAGAATGAAAAATCGATTTGTAGGTTGTTAGAAGCCGGGGCCCATAACCTGTTGGAAGTGGAACGTAGAGTTCGCAGTGGCGATCCTAACAACGCTAGTATCGAGCAGATCGGATAAGAAATGAGCTAGTATTAGCACAGTTAATCTGTGGACAAGTATAAGAAGCTAAAGACTTCTAAGTCGTCCACAGGCAAGTTCAACAAGCACTGACTAATCTATCACGTGAGCGGAAGCGTCCACTGTACTCTAAGTCGAGATATACACAAAACAAATTAACCAGTCACTCTAATAACTGAATGCTTGGGGCATTCTAACAGGTGGAGACGTGTAGGGCATTCGAAAACGCGAGAAAACGCGCCCAGGAGGATGCTCAGAAGCCTAGAACTCGCAGAAACAAGGCTAACAAGGCTCAGGATGCTTCAAATGACGCCTCAGGCTCTGCAGCAAGCTCTTCTTCGAGTTCTAGCCCCAAAAAAGCGCAGAGAGTCCGTGAATTTGCTGGAAATGCAAGTGCCTCACATCCCTCCCCTTCCCCTTCGCTTTCTACACCTCTACAGCTCGATGCTGACTTCCATTGGCTTGCAGACACTGGGGCCACTTCTCATATGACCCCACATTGTCACTGGTTCAAGAACTACTCCCCCAATCGCATTCCCATCCGATTAGCTGATAATTCAGTTGTATACTCTGCGGGGATAGGTTCTGTGGTGTTTAAACCAGTTGTTAATGGAAAGGAGGCTAGAGTGGTCGAGTTTTCGAGGGTACTGCATGTTCCTGACCTCAGGAGTAATCTGCTGTCTTGTTTATACCTTGCTCAGCACAAGGGCTTCAATATCACCATTTCTGCTCACTCTATCGCTTTCCAGTGCAAGGGAACAACGCTTTTTACAGCCACTATCCACTCCAACAACTCTGCTGAGCTAGATGGCTCTACAATCACTTCTGAGGCCGCTTTTGCTGTTTCTACACTGCCAGCTGACCTCTCCCTGTGGCATCGTCGCTTCATTCATCACAATTATGCTGATGTGAAGTCTATGTTGAGTAAGGACCTTGTTACAGGCCTCAAACTCGATTCTAATGCTCTCCCTGACCCTATATGCGAGCCCTGCCTTGCTGGCAAGATGCATTCACTACCATTTCCTCTCTCCCTCAATCACAATCGATCCCCTCTTGAGCTGGTGCATTCAGACCTTCACGGACTGCTCCCAGTCGCTTCCCACTCAGGCTACAAGTACTGGATCATGTTTATAGACGACGCAACGCGATTCCGGGCTGTACACTTGCTTAAAAGCAAGTCAGAAGCCTTTGAAGTGTTCAAAGTCTACAAATCTTGGGCCGAAAATCAACTTGGAGTCAAAATTCAGGCTCTACAGGATGATAAAGGTGGTGAATACATGTCTAAGGCCTTCCTAACGTTCACGGAGCAGTCTGGCATCGAAAGGAGGCATTCTACTTGCAACAGGCCTCAGCAGAATGGCCTTGCGGAGAGAGCTAATAGGACTATGGGTGAAAGAATCACTGCTATGCTCTCGGAATCTCGACTTCCTGCCTCTTTCTGGGGAGAATGTGTGTCTTCTATGGTCCATGTCTGGAATAGGCTGCCTACATCGTCGCTTTCTGGCACTACACCCTTTCAGGCCTTCTATAAGCAAAAGCCTGATGTCTCCCAACTCCGAGTATGGGGGTGCACTGCCTATGTGCATGTACAGCGAGATAAGAGGACTTCTCTGGAGCCTTACTACAAAAAATGCGTCTTTATAGGCTATCCTGCAGGCTACAAAGGCTGGAAGTTCTACAATCCAGTCACTAAGTGTTCTGTGATCTCAGAGAGAGCTGATTTCAATGAAAGGTACTTTCCTGGGACTTCTAAAGCCCAACTCAATGCTGTTCCGTCATTTGCTGGCCCTCCCCCCTCCCTTGAGCCTCAGACTACTTCTGAGCCTTCTCCTGCACCACCAACATCGCATTTTGGAGTGCCACCTCTCCTAGATGAAGGGGGTGATATTAGCCCTCTCCCTGCTCGCTTTCAGCCTCCCAGTCCGAGAACTCCTTCTGTTCCTCTCGAAGAGGAGACTCCTCTGCCTGCTCCTGCTCCTCCTAGCCCTGCTACTCCGCCTCCACAAGCTCCAATTCCGCTCCCTGTGACTCCTCCCACTTCTGGAGTGCCCCCTGAGCCTCCTAGAGTGCCACGTCGCACTGGGCGCATTCGGAAGCCCCCTGGTGACTGGTGGAAGGTCAGGCAACCTAATCTGCCTGCTAGAGACCCAGAAGACGACGACGAGGCTGCTCTTTCAGCTGATACTGACTTCTATGAGGTCGAGTTTGCTGGGGCTGTTTCTACAGCTGATCCTCGCACCTACAGGCTGGCTATGCAGTCCCCTGACAGGGAACACTGGGTCGATGCCTGTAACACCGAGATCTTCAATCTCGAGGCTAACAGGACTTGGGAACTTACTGCACTGCCTCCTGGTAAGAAGGTAGTCAACTCTGGCTGGGTTTTCAAGGTGAAAAGGCATGCTGATGGCTCAATTGAGCGCTATAGGGCTCGCCTTGTTGCTAAAGGCTTCTCCCAACGTCCTGGCTTTGATTACACCGAGGTCTTTGCCCCTACATTTCGTCCTGCCTCTCTGAGACTCATTATAGCTCTGGCTGCTAGAGAGGGCTACAAAATGCGTTCTGTTGACATCTCCTCTGCCTTCACTTATGGAGAACTTGAGGAGGAGATCTACATGAGGCAACCAGAGGGCTATCATACTGGGGGACCTAATATGGTCTTCAGGCTCCGTAAATCACTCTATGGCCTTAAGCAGGCTGCCAGACAGTGGAGTAAGAAGCTCCAAGGTGTTCTAGAGGGTATTGGCTACTCTAGACTTCGCTCCGACAACTCCATTTACATCTATTCCAAGGGAGACATCAAGGTCATTGTACCAGTCTTCATTGATGACATTACCCTAGTCTCTAAAAGCGATGCAGCCATGGCCTCTGCTGTCTCGGAGCTGTCTAGGCACTTCAGACTGCGAGATCTAGGCTCTACCACTCTTCTGCTGGGCATTCAGGTGAAGCAGGATCGCTCTAATCGTTCCATCTCCCTCTCCCAAGAGCACTACATCAAGGAGCTCCTAGAACGGTTCAATATGGATGATTCTAACTCCCTTTCCACCCCTCTACCTCCTGGCTCAGAGCTCTCAGACATTATTCCCTCACTCGAGGAGCAGGCTGAGATGAAGTCTGTTCCCTATCTCTCTGCTGTAGGTGCCCTGCAGTATCTGGCCACCATGACTTGACCCGACATTGCCTATGCTGTCTCCTACCTCGGGAGATTCAATCATAATCCTGCTCCTGCCCATTGGCTTGCTGTAAAGCATTTACTTCGCTATTTGAAGGGCACAATGCACTACCAGCTTGTCTACCGAGGTAGTGACTCTGGAGAGCTGTTCACCACCTATTCTGACGCTTCCCATGGTGGCTGCAAGGCCACAGGTCGAGCTACAGGTGGTTATGTGACTCTAGTGTCTGGGGCTGCTGTAGGATGGTCCTCAAAGCGTCAGCCCTTTGTGACTCTCTCGAGTACTGAGGCTGAATTTGTTGCTGCCGTCGAAGCTGGAAAGGAGATCAAGTGGACTAGGAACATTCTGACAGAGTTTGGCTATCACCAGACACTTCCCTCAACGCTTTTCGTGGATAACAAGTCTGGGATCAGTGTAGCCAAGAATCCTGAGCACCACGGGCGCATGAAACACCTAGATCTTCGGTTCTATTGGCTCCGCGAGGCTGTAGAAGATGGAGTCATTGATCCTCTCTATGTATGCACTGACCAGCAAGTTGCGGACATCCTAACCAAGGCTGTATCAAGGAAAGTTGTTGACTTTGCTGTGCCGTTGTTAGGACTTGGAGCTTAGTATGGACTGGTTGGATCAAGGGGGTGTGTTAGACTGCCCCAGCAGTCTTGTGTTAGAGTGCCCCAACAGTCTTGTATATGGACTTAGAGATGGTACGACTTTCTGATCATGTGATATATTAGTAAGCACATGTTGAACTTGCCTGTGAAGTTCTAGAAGCCTTTAGCTTCTTAGACTTGTTCACAGGTGAGTATAGAGTTCTGTATCTTGATAGACAGCTTCTTAGACTTGTTCACAGGATTCCTTAATCAATTCTTATCCGATTGACTCGTGAC
>JAQOTE010000041.1:0-31544 GCA_029945375.1 Agaricus subrufescens
GTCAATGTTCTTGACCCTCCACCACTCACCAGGAGGTCGTCTAACTCGATTGGTGCACCTAGGGACTCGTGGAGGCTCAGCAGGCACAAGAGCGGTCGGAGGAGTGACAGGGAGTGGTGCAGGAGGTTGTGGAGGCGTTCTAGGTGGAGAGGGAGCGACAGGAGATGCAGGAACGAGCTCAGGAGATGCAGGAGCGATCACAGGAGCTTCAGGAGCATTCTGAGGTGCTTTAGACTCTTCAGGAGGAATATCACTTGCAGGAGTCGAACTAGGCAGCGGAGACGGTTCAGGGAGAGGCCAGATACCACCCCCTTCATCCTGGAGAGGTGGGAAGTCGAAATGCGACGAGGGGAGCGCTGGAGAAGGCTCTGAAGCAATAGGAGTTTCGGGAGAGCTGGGAGGGCCAGCAAATGAAGGAATAGCATCGAGTTGAGCTCTAAATTCTCGGGAAGTACCACTCATCAATTCAGCCCCTTTCAGAGATGATTGAACGCTTGGTGACTGGGTTATAGAACTTCCAGCCCTTGTAGCCAGTTGGATAGCCTATGAAAACACATTTTTCATAGTGAGGCTAAAGTGAATTGCATTTATCTTGCTGTATATGGACGTAGGCAGTGCACCCCCATACTCAGAGGTGGGAGATGTTGGGCTTTCACTTATAGAATGCTTGGAAGGGAGTAGAACCAGGGAGAGATGATGTAGGAAGCCTATTCCATACATGCATAAATCATTCACCAAACGTTGGCAATTTCGACTCAGAGAGCATGGCAGTGATCCTTTCCCCCATAGTCCTGTTAGCTCTTTCAGCTAGACCATTCTGCTGAGGCCTGTTGCGAGTAGAATGCCTCCTATCGATCCCACACTGTTCCGTGAAGGCT
This sequence comes from Agaricus subrufescens, assembly GCA_029945375.1. Classification (NCBI taxonomy): domain Eukaryota; kingdom Fungi; phylum Basidiomycota; class Agaricomycetes; order Agaricales; family Agaricaceae; genus Agaricus; species Agaricus subrufescens. Next base: position 879 of record JAQOTE010000041.1, read on the forward strand.
AGGAAGGCTTTAGACATGTATTCACCGCCTTTATCGTCCTGTAGAGCACGCATTTTGACTCCTAGTTGGTTTTCAGCCCAAGATTTATAGATTTTGAACGCTTCAAAGGCCTCAGACTTGCTTTTCAGCAGATATACAGCCCGGAAACGCGTTGCGTCGTCTATAAACGTGATCCAGTACTTGTAGCCTGAGTGGGAAGCGACTGGGAGCAGTCCGTGGAGGTCTGAGTGCACCAGCTCGAGTGGGGATCGATTATGGCTGGTAGAAGAGGGGAAAGGAAGCGAATGCATCTTTCCAGCAAGGCAGGGCTCACATATGGGGTCAGGGGACGCTTTAGAGTCGATTTTAAGGCCTGTAACAAGCTCCTTGTTCACCATAGACCTCACATCAGCATAATTATGGTGAATAAAGCGACGATGCCATAGGGAGAGGTCACAGGGGAGTGTAGAGACCGAAAAAGCGGCCTCCGAGGTCAGAGTTGAGCCATCTAGCTCAGCAGAGTTGTTAGGGTGGATTGTAGCGGTGAAAAGATAATCGACGTACCACTTATTCCGGCCCCTCCCACCACTTGGATCACCGCGCAACGCGACGCCTTCACCGTCGCTATGCATAACTCCCCCGTAGGTCACGCTCTGTCACGTCACCTCAAGCACGCCGTCCGCTTCATGAGGACGTCACGCCACGCTGACACTTGTGTCGCCTGGCTCGATATCTCGGACTCCGTCTCGGGCCGTACGGCCCGAGACTACATTGGTAAGCACGTCCTCATAGGCGGACGGAACTGTCAAATCCGGGGCGCTGCACCCCGGCCTGGCTCTGCGCTATGCACTCGTTGTCAGCGCTGGGGCCACCACTCTGAGGTATGCCGATCTAAAGGTATCCGATGCCCACACTGCGCGGGACCGCACTCTGCGGAGTCCCATATCCAGGCTGCGATCGCGATGAAGAAGAATCCCGATGACCGCCACTGTGCTAACTGCTCCGCTGCCAAGAAGAGCAAGACCGCGCACTCCACCACGGACAAGTCTTGTCCGTTCTGGGACAATCGCTTCGACCGGGATTGGCTACGACGCCAGTTCCCATCGAAGAAGTAGTCGACTGTCATGGCCGGCTTCGGGAGCTGCAGCAAGCGCGCCCACCATTTTCCTTCGCTCACTTCGTTCGCTTCGGAAACCGCTGGTCGGAGATCGGTGTATACGGGATGGAGACCCCTGGGGATGTTGGCTTGAGCTTATAGCTCGTCACGGCTTGGGGTAGGATTCGTCTCATCATTTTCTTCTATATGTTTGATTTTTTCTTTTCTCATATGCGCTTGACCTTGTCGCGCGGATACGGTTTCTCCCCCGCCCTTGTATAGTTTGACTCCATGTATGCGTCTGGCGGCCGCACTCGGATACGCGTTATGGCATCCATATTAGACTAGTAAGCCCGGAGTATCTAACCAGATGTCGTATAGCTAGTTTAATAAAAGGTCCACTGAGAAGGTACCCGTTAATTCTCAGGAAACAATTGTAGCGGTGAAAAGCATTGTTCCCTTGCAGCAGAAGGCCATAGAATGAGCAGAAATCGTGATAATGAAATCCTTGTGCTGTGCAAGGTATAGACAAGACAGCAAGTTGCTCCGGAGAGCAGGAACATGCAAAACTCTAGTAAACTCAACCACTCTAACCAATTTTCCACTCAAAACTGGCTCAAAGACCACAGACCCCACCCCAGCAGAGTAAACAACTGAATTATCAGCCAAGCGAATGGGAATGGGATGGGAGGAGTAGGACTTGAACCAATGCTTGTGAGGGGTCATATGAGAAGTGGCCCCTGAATCTGCAAGCCAGTGGAAGTCAGCATTGAGCTGCAGGGGGGCAGAGAGCAAAGGGGAAGAGGTAGGGGAGGGGGCACTTGCATTTCCAGCAAATTCTTGCACTCTCTGTGCTTCTTTGGCACCAGGAGTCAGGTTGGAGCTTGAGGAAGTGGTGGGGGAGTCAGTGGAGCTGTCCTGGGCCTTGTTAGCCTTGTTTCCTTGAGTTCTGGGCTTCTGAGCATCCTCCTGAGCACGTTTCTTTGCCTTCTCAAACATCCAGCAGTTGGCCACCTTGTGACCAGTCCTCCTGCAGAAATTGCAGGTCTCCGATGCACCTTTGAAGCCAGAACACACTGCCAGAGCCTGGGAGCCTCCCAAGGCATCCTGAGCACATTTCCTTCACTGGATATCCTCCGTGACAAAGGCCTGGTGGATTGTGGTCTTGTCCAGCTTGTCCATAAGCAGGAGAGACAATGTAAAGGCTGAAAACTCGTCTGGGAGCGCCCTAATGAGTGCCATAGAGGCCAGCTCATCATCCAGCTGGTCTAAAGTGAATTTCTCCAGTCTAAGCTCCCTTTGGGCAACGTTTGCAGCCCTCTACGGGTTTATAAGCGACTGGAGGGACTCCTCTTCAAGTTTACGGATGCTGAAGAGCTCATCATAGGCATTGAATCGCATTCCAGCCTTCTTCTGACGATGTACAGCCTCCAGAGCAGCCCACATCTTGATGGGATTGTCCTGGATGCCTGCAAAATGCACCCTTTGGTCTTCTTCAACCATTAAGTAGAGCCAGCCAGCAGCCTTATCAAGTTTGTCCTCCCAGAGTGACTGGGAAGCAAAATCCTGGGGAGTAGGGGAAGAGGGAATAGAGGGAGCACTTTGTTTGCCTGAAACAAGTCTCCATAGGCCAGAGGCACGTAGCCAGGCCTCCATCTTGCTGGACCACATGGCATAGTTCTCCCCATTGAGCTTAACAAATGCTGGTGAACACGAAGCCATACAAGCAAAAATGAGGGCAGGAGAAGCAAAATAGTTTGAGGGAGGAGGGATGAGAGAGAGTAGGAGTTGAGTTGAAGATGGTTGAAGAAAGAAAAATTGATTTGTAGGTCATTAGAAGCCAGGGCCCATAACCTGTTGGAAGTGGAACGTAGAGTTTGCAGTGGTGATCCTAACAACACTAGCATCGAGCAGATCAGATAAGAAATGAGCTAGTATTAGCACAGTTACTCTGTGGACAAGTATAAGAAGCTATAACAGCAATACAAAGAGATTGCTCACCTGTGGACAAGTATAAGAAGCTAAAGACTTCTAAGAAGTCGTCGCAGGCAAGTTCAACATGCGCTGACTAATCTATCACGTGAGCGGAATTGTCCGCTTTACTCTAAGTCGAGATATACACAAAACAAATTAACCAGTCACTCTAATGTCATGACTTAACTGAATGCTTGGGGCATTCTAACAGGGAAGCATCAGAATAGGTGGTAAACAGCTCTCCGGAGTCACTACCTCGGTAGACAAGCTGGTAGTGCAGTGTGCCCTTCAAATAGCGAAGTAAATGCTTGACAGCAAGCCAATGGGCAGGAGCAGGATTGTGATTGAATCTCCCAAGGTAGGAGACTGCATAGGCAATGTTGGGTCGAGTCATGGTGGCTAGATACTGCAGGGCACCTACAGCAGAGAGATAAGGAACTGACTTCATCTCAGCCTGCTCCTCAAGAGAGGGAACAATGTCCGAGAGCTCAGATCCAGGAGGTAGAGGGGTGGAAAGGGAGTTAGAATCGTCCATATTGAACCGTTCTAGGAGCTCCTTGATGTAGTGCTCTTGGGAGAGGGAGATGGAACGCTTAGAGCGATCCTGCTTCACCTGAATGCCCAGCAGAAGTGTGGTGGAGCCTAGATCTCGCAGTTTGAAGTGCCTAGACAGCTCTGAGACAGCAGAGGCCATAGCTGCATCGCTTTTAGAGACTAGGGTAATGTCATCAATGAAGACAGGCACTATGACCTTAATGTCTCCCTTGGAATAGATGTAAATGGAGTTGTTGGAGGGAAGTCTGGAGTAGCCAATACCCTCTAGAACACCTCGGAGCTTTTTACTCCACTGTCTGGCAGCCTGCTTGAGGCCATAAAGCGATTTACGGAGCCTGAAGACCATATTAGGGCCTCCAGTGTGATAGCCCTCTGGTTGCCTCATGTAAATCTCCTCCTCGAGTTCCCCATAAGTGAAGGCAGAGGAGATATCAACAGAGCGCATTTTGTAGCCCTCTCTAGCAGCCAGAGCTATAATGAGTCTCAAAGAGGCAGGACGAAATGTAGGGGCAAAGACTTCGGTGTAATCGAATCCAGGACGTTGGGAGAAGCCTTTAGCAACAAGACGAGCCCTATAGCGCTCAATTGAGCCGTCGGCATGCCTTTTGACCTTGAAAACCCAGCCAGAGTTGACTACCTTCTTACCAGGAGGCAGTTCAGTGAGTTCCCAAGTCCTGTTAGCCTCGAGATTGAATATCTCAGTGTTACAAGCATCGACCCAGTGTTCCCTGTCAGGGGACTGCATAGCAAGCCTGTAGGTGCGAGGATCAGCTGTAGAAACAGCCCCAGCAAACTCAACCTCATAGAAGTCAGTATCAGCTGAAAGAGCAGCCTCATCGTCGTCTTCTGGGTCTCTAGCAGGCAAATTAGGTTGCCTGACCTTCCACCAGTCACCAGGGGGCTTCCGAACGCGTCCAGTGCGACGTGGCACTCTGGGAGGCTCAGGGGGCACTCCAGAAGTGGGAGGAGTCACAGGGAGTGGAATCGGAGCTTGTGGGGGTGGAGTAGCAGGGCTAGGAGGAGAAGGAGCAGGCAGAGGAGTCTCCTCTTCGAGAGGAACAGCAGGAGAACTCGGACTGGGAGGCTGAAAGCGAGCAGGGAGAGGGCTAGTATCACCCCCTTCATCTAGGAGAGGTGGCACTCCGAAATGCGACGTTGGTGGTGCAGGAGAGGGCTCAGAAACATTCTGAGACTCAGGGGAGGGGGGAGGGCCAGCAAATGACGGAACAGCATCAAGTTGGGCTTTAGAAGTCCCAGGAAAGTACCTTTCATCGAAATCAGCTCTCTCCGAGATCACAGAACGCTTAGTGACTGGATTGTAGAACTTCCAGCCTTTGTAGCCTGCAGGATAGCCTATAAAGACACATTTTTTGTAGTGAGGCTCTAGAGAAGTCCTCTTATCTCGTTGTACATGCACATAGGCAGTACACCCCCATACTCGGAGGTGGGAGACATCAGGTTTTCGCCTCATCGCTTCTTGAACTCAAACCACTACCTTCCTCTTTTGGAAGCCTCAGTGTAAGAGCTATGAGTAGCAATAAACGCAGTGATATGGACACGTCTGGTGACTGGTTTGAAGACACTGCCCCCGCCGTCTCTGATTCGGACTTCGAGCGCGTCCTCGCGGCAGCTCAGGAGTCCACATCTCGTATAATGGCCAAGGACGCCCCGCCGCCCAAGCCTATGACGCGCACTGAGAAGATGCGTGCAAAATTTGGAAAGGCCATCGCTCGCGACGACCCCCCTCCACTCCCCACCGCCCCGGTAACCCCCACCCCCTCGTCCTCTCGCCAGGCCAGGGGAATGACACCAGAGCATCTGATGAATCTCCTCAATTCACCAGCGCTCTCTACTGCTTCAAAAGCCGCTTCAATCTATTCGCCCTCCCAGGTGCCCGGAAAGAAGCATCAATTGGCCAATATGCTGTCGACGGCCGCCGACATCGTGCAGACCTCCTCCCCTGACGAGAACTTCGTTGGCTATGCCAGCGAGCTTCTTCGTCTTGTTTTCATCATCTTGCGAAGTAGCACTCACAAGAATCTTGAGTTCCAGAACATGGCGGGCCACACCTCCTTCGAGGTCGCGCTCGCAATGCTAATTGCACAGGCTGGACCACCGCCCCCCTCCCCGGTCAAGCCCACCACTCCCCTCCCCCCCTCAACCCCGGTTGTTCCCTCAAGTCGCCCTCGGTCTCCTATGGCCGAGGACGAGGTAACTACCCCAGTCCCGAAACGTGTCCGGATCCAGTCACCTGGGTCCACCCCAAAGGAAGCTGCACCTAAGAAGCGTGCCCCGGCTGCGCCTGCAGCTGTTTGAGCACCTCCTAGGAGCAATCTCAAGGCTAAGCCGGCCCCCGTCCCCTCTCTTCCAAAGGCCCCGGCTCCCTCCTCTGCCCCCGCTGTGTCCCGTCGTGCTCCCACACGCAAGGGCAAGCACACCAGCCACGGCGCTTCGCGCTGTGGGGTCCTAATCCATCCACCGGCCGGATCTACAATCCGCGCTATTAATATCACCCCTGATGTCCTCAGGGAATGCAACCGACACCTCAAGGATGACCTCAAGTCCGAGGTCATTCTGGAATCTTCTATGGACTCGGCATCCGGCATCTTCATTGCCGCTTCCCGGGTACTCTCTAAGCCCGAATCTGCGTGTGTGCTTAGGCATGTACGCCGCCTCGTCGACCCCAACGGACTCGTCCCCCTCCAGTCCGCCACCCCCACTTCCACGTCCTACCTCAAAGTATTGGACGTACCACTTGTCCCAGCTCCCCCCGCCACCTGGATCCAAGCGCAGCGCGAGGCATTCACTGTCGCACTGCACAATTCTCCTGTGGGTAAACCCTTATCCACACACATCAAGCACGCTGTCCATTTCATGCGGACATCTCGTAAGTCTGATACCTGCATCGCTTGGATCGATATTGCAGACTCCGTCTCTAGCCGCATGGCCCGGGACTTCATTGGTAAGCACGTCTTCATTGGCGGGCGCAACTGTCAAATCCGCGGTGCTGCCCTGCGGCCCGGCTCAGCTTTATGCACTCGTTGTCAACGATGGGGCCACCACTCCGACGTATGCCGCTCTAAAGGCATACACTGTCCTCACTGCGCGGGCCCGCACTCGGCCGACTCGCATATCCAGGCGTCCATAGCGATGAAGAGAAATCCGGACAACCGCCACTGCGCCAACTGCTCCACAGCAAAGAAGAAGAACTCAGTGCACTCCAGCACGGACACTTCGTGTCCGTTCTGGAATAATCGCTTCGATCGGGATTGGCTACGCCGCCAGTTCCCATCCAAGAAGTAGTAGGAGTCACGACTTACTTCGGGAGCGCGTGCCGTTCGGTACCCATCATTTCCCCTTCGCTATCTCATCTGCGATTGTGAACCGGCCTGTCTTGAAAATCGGGGCTGTATCCAAGTCAATATGTAGGTGGTATGTGTTTGCTGAGCCTAGACTCGTTTCGCCCATCTTATTATGTATGGACTTATCATTTCTTTTTCCTTTATGATTTGTTTTCTTTTCTCTCCTCGAGGCGATGATCTTTCCGCCAGGATACGGGTTTCGTTAATTTTGTTGATTGGGGCTTAATGTTTTTTACTTTGGATACGCGTCATGGCATCCTTATTCTTGTAGTATGCCCAGATTATCTACCTGGATGTCGTATAGCTACTTGAATAGAAGGTCCACCGAGAGGTGCCGTTGATACAAAAAAAAAAAAAAAAAAAAAAAAATCAGGTTTTCGCTTATAGAAGGCCTGGAAGGGTGTAGTGCCAGAAAGCGACGCTGTAGGCAGCCTATTCCAGACATGGACCATAGAAGACACACATTCTCCCCAGAAAGAGGCAGGAAGTCGAGATTCCGAGAGCATAGCAGTGATTCTTTCACCCATAGTCCTATTAGCTCTTTCCACAAGGCCATTCTGCTGAGGCCTGTTGCGAGTAGAGTGCCTCCTTTCGATCCCAGACTGCTCCGTGAACGTTAGGAACACTTTAGACATGTATTCACCGCCTTTATCATCCTGTAGAGCCTGAATTTTGACTCCAAGTTGGTTCTCAGCCCAAGATTTGTAGACTTTGAACGCTTCAAAGGCTTCTGACTTGCTTTTAAGCAAGTGTACAGCCTGGAATTGTGTTGCGTTGTCTATAAACGTGATCCAGTACTTGTGGCCTGAGTGGGAAGCGACTGGGAGCGGTCTGTGAAGGTCTGAATGCACCAGCTCGAGAGGGGATTGATTGTGATTGAGGGAGGGAGGAAATGGTAGTGAATGCATCTTGCCAGCAAGGCAGGGCTTGCGTATAGGGTCAGGGAGAGCATTAGAATCGAGTTTGAGGCCTGTAACAAGGTCTTTACTCAACATAGACTTCACATCAGCATAATTGTGATGAATGAAGTGACGATGCCACAGGGAGAGGTCAGCTGGCAGTGTAGAGACAGCAAAAGCAGCCTCAGAAGTGATTGTAGAGCCATCTAGCTCAGCAGAGTTGTTGGAGTGGATAGTGGCCGTAAAAAGCGTTGTTCCCTTGCACTGGAAGGCAATAGAGCGAGCAGAAATGGTGATATTGAAGCCCTTGTGCTGAGCAAGGTATAAACATGACAGCAGATTACTCCTGAGGTCAGGAACATGCAGGACCCTCGAAAACTCGACCGCTCTAGCCTCCTTTCCATTAACAACTGGTTTAAACACCACAGAACCTATCCCTGCAGAGTATACAACTGAATTATCAGCTAATCGGATGGGAATGCGATTGGGGGAGTAGTTCTTGAACCAGTGACGATGTGGGGTCATATGAGAAGTGGCCCCAGTGTCTACCAAGCCAATGAAGTCAGCATCGAGCTGTAGAGGCGCAGAAAGCGAAGGGGAAGGGGAGGGATGTGAGGCACTTGCATTTCCAGCAAATTCACGGACTCTCTGCGCTTTTTCAGGGCTAGAAGTCGAAGAGGAGCTTGCTGCACATTCCCTTCTTGACCTCTAACCACCACCTTCCCTTTTGGGATGGGTGGGGCGAACGCCTTAGTAGCTGAGACGTCCACTCCTCGGTGAAATTGTTCGGGGTGCTGAGTAGGCGGGGTCTCACTCCCTGCTGAAATCCCAGAGGTTTGAGTTGAATAGCGCGGTCGGCATCTGTGCTATCGATGGATGTCGTGTCGACCACTGTTGGGCGGTCTTGGGGTATGTTACTCCCCTTCCACTTGACCTTTGGGGCGTAGTCTCTGCGTCCCACCCTCGTGCTCTCTTCATGGGGGTGCACTCCACGTCCAGGACAGTCAAAACCTCTTGGACACCACTGCGCTGGCGCCACTCTCTGCGCCTCACATTCCTTTTCCGACCCGGGACGAAAAACCTTCGTTCCACCACTCGCGCCCACTCTTCTCATGGGCACATCCTTTCGTCTAGACTGGCCCAAGCCCTCTGGACACCACTGCATCGGCACCACTCACAGCGCCCACCTTCCCTTCTCCCAACGGACATCGGATGCGACCACGTCCAACTTTTCACCGTCCTCCTCCTCTTCTCCCATTGGACGGTCCGATCCCTTCCCGCACCGGGCTGCGGTGTCTTCAAGAGACCCTCCCGCCGTGCACCATCTTTCAGCGGCATTGCGCTGCTCGATCCCCCCCCCGGTCGTCAATTCTTTGGCGGCCACCATTTTGCTGCGCACTTGTGCGTGGCTCCCCCTCCCTCTCCTCGGCCGGATCCTACCCTGGGTCTGTCCACCATTGGCTAGCTATTCTTAGCTGGCACCGAGTGGTTGCGTTACTCTGTGACGTGACCTCACGCTCCAGGTCTTTTGACCCAACATTCGGAAAGTCCAAAATCCCCCCGACTTATCCATCCTGTCCCTTCCGGCCCCGGCTACTTCGTAGCCGGTTCCCTCATTCGTTCCTGGCACTCAGCTGCCCCAACACTCTCTCCCGGCCCTGGCTACTCTATGCGATGGCCAGCCCTCCACTATCTTTTCAGGCACCCAGCTGCCTTCGTCATTCCTTTCACGGGAGCGCGTTTCACCGGCACCCACCATCTGCACTCGCTGCGCTTCGTGCGCAACTGCAACCGCCTTGTCAGAAAATCGGGGGCGTATCCGGGCTGTAACATAGGTGTTTTATGTTTGCTTGAGCTAAGGCTCGCTTCGTACACTTCTCTCTACAGCCCATCATTATTGCTATTTTATGTTTTATTTTTTCTTTTTTCTCTTCGAGGCGATGTAAATTCCGCCGGATATGATATATGATTATAATGTTGTTTGGGGCTAATGTTTATTTTGGCGACGCGTCATGGCTGCCATTTCCTTGTAGTATGCCCGGAGTATCTAACCGGATGTCGTATAGCTACTTGTGAATAAAAAGGTCCGCTGAGAATTTTTCATTACAAAAAAAAAAAAAAAAAAAAAAAAAAAAAAGGAGCTTGCTGCAGAGCCTGAGGCGTTGTTTGAAGCATCCTGAGCCTTGTTAGCCTTATTTCCGCGAGTTCTGGGCTTCTGAGCGTCCTCCTGGGCGCGTTTCTTCGCCTTTTCGAACGGCCAGCACTTCTCCACCTTGTGACCAGTCCTCCCACAGAAATTGCAGGTATCTGACGCGTTTTTGAAGCCAGAGCGAGCGGCTAGAGCCTGGGAGCCTCCTAAGGCATCCCCAGCGCGTTTTTTTGCGTTGAATATCCTCTGTGACAAAGGCCTGATGAATGGTAGCCTTGTCCAGCTTGTCCATAAGCAAAAGAGACGGAGAAGGCGGAATAGTCATCTGGGAGCGCTCTAATGAGGGCCATAGATGCCAGCTCATCAGACATCCCTTCTTGAACCGCAACCACCACCTTCCTCTTTTGGAAGTCTCAGTGGAAGTGCTTGAGTAGGAATATACAGCGTCCCAAACGTCTAGTCATGGATACGCGCGAGGATTTCGACAACGGAGGGTGGTCTACGGACGACGATGCGCCACTCCCCCCAATCCTAGAGGCCGCGGTGCTCAAAACGCCGCCAACCCCGAAGGCGACCCGTCTTGAAAAGATGCGGTCTCATTTGAGAGCCAAACAGCTAGCAGCTGTTGGGCCCTCCCCCTACGCTACCCCCACCCCCGCAGGCCCTTTGCAAGCGTCGGCGACGACCCCGTTGTCGTACGCGTCTCAGAGCCCGCACACTCCGGCCAAGGGCAAGGCCCCCACCACTCCATCCACCCCCTCAACTCCCAATCCCTACGCGCCCTCTGCGGTGCCAGGGAAGAAGAACCGTCTTGCATCAATGTTAGCCACCGCATCTGACATGCTCAAATCCACTTCCCCAGACAGTGACTTTGCGGCTTACGCCTCAGAGTTGCTGATTCTAATCTTCAACATCCTCAACTCACCTGCCTTCAAGCAGGTTGAGTTCATGAACATGGCCGGCAAAGTTTCGTTCAAGACAGCGCTGGCCATTATCATCGCGCAGACTGGCCCGCCCCCTCCATCCCCAGTCAAGCCCACTGCCCCCCCACCTTCGACTCCGAGTGCTCCCGAGTCTCGACCCCGGTCCCCGATGGCCGAGGTTGAGCACGAGGCTGCGGCACCTCAGGCGAAGAAAGTCCGGATCCAATCACCAACCGGATCCACTCCTAAACCCGCCGCGACCCGGAAGCGTGCCCCGGCTGCACCCGCAGCTGTTCGAGCACCTCCCAAGTCCGCACTCAAGGCCAAGCCAGCTCCCATCCCCTCCTCCCCCAAGGCCCCGGCTCCCTCTACTGCCCCTGCTGTGTCCAGGCGTGCCCCAGCATGCAAGGGCAAGCATACCACTCACGGCGCATCTCGCAAGGGCGTCCACATCACCCCCCCGGCCGGATCTAGCATCTGTGCCAAAAATATCACTCCTGAAGTCCTAAAGGAGTGTAATCGCCACCTCAAGGACGACCTCAAGTCTGAGGTCGTTCTCGAAAGTTCCATTGACTCGGGAACCGGTATCTTCATTGCCGCTTCCCAGGTACTATCTCACCCTGAATCCGCGTGTGTGCTTAGGCACATCCGCCGTCTTGTCAATCCCAACGGCCTTGTCCCGCTCCAGGCCGCCACTCCTACCTCCACATCGTATCTGAAGATCATCGACGTACCACTCATACCGGCTTCCCCCGCCCTATGGCTCTATGCGCAGCGCGACGCCTTCCGACTCGCGATGCACGACTCTCCTGTCGGAAATTCCCTCACCTGACACATCAAACACGCGGTCCGGTTTATGCGGACCTCCAAGCATTCAGACACCTGCGTAGCGTGGGTGGACATCGCAGATTCCGTCTCAGGCCGTACGGCCAAAGACTTTATTGGTAAGCACGTCCTTATAGGCGGGCGAAACTGTCAGATCCGAGGCGCTGCACCCCGGCCCGGCTCCATTCTCTGCACTCGGTGCCAGAGATGGGGTCACCATGCTGACGTATGCCGTTCCAAAGGCATCCGTTGCCCTCACTGCGTGGGTCCGCACACTGCCGACTCGCATGTCCAGGCCGCGATTGCTATGAAGCGCAATCCCGACGACCGTCACTGCTGCAACTGTTCCGCGAGCAAGAAGAAGAAGACGCAGCACTCCACAACGGACACTTCGTGTCCGTTCTGGGCCAATAGATTCGACTGGGACTGGCTACGGCGCCAGTTCATATCGACAAAGTAGGCGACTGTCATGGCCGCTTTCGGGACCTTGCGATGTCTGGACCCACCATTTTTCCCCTTTGCTATAACGTCTGCGACGAAAACCGCCGGTCATCATGCTGGTAGATACGGGGCTTGGACTTATGGAGATGTTTGTTTGAAGCTTGTAGCTCACTTCGGTCCGTACTTTCTTTGCCTCAATATTTCGATTCATATGTTTGTTTTTTCCTTTTCTCATCGAGCGCTTGACCTCGTCGCACGGATACGTTTCCTTTGCACCTTTGTAAGTTTGACTCCATGTAATGGGTTCGTGCCCCTATCGGATACGCGTTATGGCATCCATATTAGTGTAGTAAGCCCGGAGTATCTAACCGGATGTCGTATAGCTACATTAATAAAAGGTCCACCGAGAGGTGCCGTTGATTATAAAAAAAAAAAAAAAAACCGAGATTTTCAATCTGGAGGCTAACAACACCTGGGAACTCGTTGATTTGCCTCCTGGAAAGAAGGTAGTCAACTCTGGATGGGTATTCAAGGTTAAAAGGCATGCCGACGGCTCAATTGAGCGCTACCGGGCTCGCCTTGTTGCTAAAGGCTTCTCCCAGCGTCCAGGATTCGATTACACCGAGGTTTTTGCTCCTACATTCCGCCCTGCCTCCCTGCGCCTCATTGTAGCCTTAGCTGCAAGAGAAGGCTTCAAAATTTTTTTTTTTTTTTTTTTTTGTAATCAGTGGGATTTATTTCAAAATCGACCTCGTACATGGGATGCCATAACGCGTATCCCCGCCTTTCAACCCTCAGCAGCGTACATTAAGCTCCGGACAACATGCACTAACCTGTGTTCTCGTATCCACGCGACTGGGTCAAGCGCTCGACATAAAGGAAACAAAACAATCAGACCGGTAGAAACTAAAACTACATAAAGGCCGTCGCGGTGCATAGAAAAGAAAAACGATCCAGCCTACGCTTTAGGAACGAGGAAACTGACAATGAAGCCAGTTCCTATCGAAACGATTGCGCCAAAACGGACAAGAGCGGTCCGTAGCGGCATGATCAGTCTTTGCGCGCTTGGAAGCGACGCAATTGACGCACTTCTTTTGATCAACGAGTTTATCGCCGACCATTAAATGATGGTTGGCCTCAAGGTGAGGCCCACCGCATAGGGGACAGCGCACACCTTGACGGCGGCACTGGTTAGCATGATGGCCCCATCGCTGACAGCGAGTACAGCGGACAGAACCGGAATGTGGCTTTGCGCCTTGGATGCGGCAGTTCACCCCGGAAACCGAGATGACCGAGCCAATAAGATCGCGAGCATTAGAGCCCGCTGTGGAATTGTGAATGTCGACCCATGCAACGCATGAGTCAGCTTTAGGAGAAGTCCGCATGAGACGGACTTGATTGCGGATGAGTGGGCCGAGGCAGGCCGTGGTGGAATGCGAGATCGCCGTAAGCAAGAAACCTCGAGTGGTGTTGACCCAATCGGTGCGTGGAAGGGTCGGGGAGATGGGGATGTCAACGATCTTGAGATAGCTCGTCGATGTCGCTTTGTCGGATTGGATGACCGCATCTGGTGATCCAGTAGGGATGAGGCGGCGAATATGCTTGAGCACAAACGCTGTCTCAGAGGCAGTGGGGACGATGTCGGTGGAGAGGAAAATCTTGTTTCCGACACCCGATTCGGAATGAACGATCGATAACTTGGAGGAACCAAGATCCGACCGGATAAGCTGATTGACCTTATCGATAAGGCCCGGAGTGAAGTTGCGGACGGAAATAGAAGATCCGTCCGGTGGAGTAATGGTGATACCACGGCGCGAGGTGCCGTGGACAGTGTGTCGAGCATGCTTTGGCTTCGTTCCCCGAGGTGGAGCCCGAGGCGCAGCAGGAGCGCGCGATACTGGTGGTGCCGCCTTAGGTTTGGCAGGCCTGGAGAGGACAGGGACCTCAGAAGACACTGGTGCTTCAACGACCTCCATTGCTGGAGGCGGGGCACTCGGTGCGACTGGGGTAGTCGGCGGAGCTGGTGTAGCGGCCCCAGAGCGGGGCTTCTTACGAGGGGGAGACGCGTCACCGGGAGTAACGATCTCGAGCTTCTTTTCAGGCGGTTGTGCCCTAAGAATAAGTCGGTCTATCCCCGCGGACATAGACATGCCGTTAGGGAGGACCGTGCGCTTGTGCTCGCCATGCTGGACAGCGACGAGCAGAGAGTTGAGAGCTTCAAAGGCGAAGTAGCCCATGAATTCTCTGTCTTTGTAAACCTCCCTATTGTTAGAGAGCCAAAAGAGCACGTCCGCTGGACCAATGTCTTGCGGAGGTGCGGGGACCGGGGTGGGGACCGGGGTAGCTGAGCGCACTGTCTGCTGCTCCAAGCTAGATTCTTCGTCCCAGTTCTCCGGGGGGGCCGTAGAGGATGGGGAAGGAGGAGGAGGAGGCGCAGCCGCACTGGATGATCCAGATGCAGCTGGTTGGACAGGAAGGGAGGGGAACGGCTGGCGCACGTCAAATCCCATGGATTGAGCGATGGAGTGGGCCTCAGCCCAGTCCTTGATTTCTTCGAATAGTTTGTCGTCTAGATAGTCGGCAAATTCGGGATAGACTTTGAGGACGCTCTCCTTTGGAAGGTGAGGGGGAGCGGCAATTGGGGAGAAGGGGTTCGAACCGAACGCGATCTCGGCGGGATTGGGGGTACCTGCTGGGAGGCGGGGCTGTTTGGAGCGCATGAGAGCTTCGGCGCGATCCCAAATCTCTTGCGGCACATTGCTGGATCTCGACGACTGTCGAGCGGGCTGTTTCGAACGCTTAGGAGGCATATCGATGGCGTGTAAACTACTTCTAGGCTCTAGCACTGAGACTTCCAAAAGAGGAAGGTAGTGGTAAGAGGTCAAGAAGCGATCAAGAAGGCTTCAAAATGCGCTCCGTTGACATCTCTTCTGCCTTTACCTATGGGGAACTCGAAGAGGAGATCTACATGAGACAACCAGAAGGCTACCACACTGGGGGACCTAATATGGTCTTCAGGCTCCAAAAATCGCTCTATGGCCTTAAGCAGGCTGCCAGACAATGGAGCAAGAAGCTCAGAAGTGTCCTAGAGGGTATTGGCTACTCCAGGCTTCGC
Source organism: Agaricus subrufescens (assembly GCA_029945375.1). Taxonomy (NCBI): domain Eukaryota; kingdom Fungi; phylum Basidiomycota; class Agaricomycetes; order Agaricales; family Agaricaceae; genus Agaricus; species Agaricus subrufescens. Next base: position 16,197 of record JAQOTE010000041.1, read on the forward strand.
TCCGACAACTCTATCTACATTTATTCCAAGGGAGACATCAAGGTCATAGTGCCTGTCTTCATTGATGATATAACTCTGGTGTCTAAAAGCGATTCTGCTGTATCTGCTGCTGTCTCTGAGCTATCTAGCCACTTCAAACTTCGAGATCTCGGGTCTACCACTCTGCTACTGGGTATTCAGGTGAAGCAGGACTGCTCTAATCGCACTATTTCGCTCTCCCAAGAGCACTACATCAAGGAGCTGCTAGAACGATTCCATATGGATGATTCCAACTCCCTTTCCACCCCACTTCCACCTGGTTCTGAGCTCTCCGACATTGTGCCCTCTCTCGAGGAGCAGGCTGAGATGAAATCAGTTCCTTATCTCTCTGCTGTAGGTGCCCTGCAGTATCTTGCCACCATGACTCGTCCCAACATTGCCTATGCTGTCTCCTATCTCGGGAGATTCAATCATAACCCTGCTCCTGCCCACTGGCTTGCAGTGAAGCATTTACTTCGCTATTTGAAGGGCACCCTGCACTACCAGCTTGTCTACAGAGGTGGTGACTCTGGGGAACTGTTTACCACCTATTCCAATGCCTCTCACGGCGGCTGCAAGGCCACAGGTTGAGCTACAGGTGGATATGTAACCATTGTCTCTGGTGCTGCTGTGGGCTGGTCCTCAAAGCGTCAGCCTTTCGTGACTCTCTCGAGCACTGAAGCTGAGTTTGTAGCTGCTGTTGAGGCCGGAAAGGAGATCAAGTGGACCAGGAACATTCTCAGCGAGTTTGGCTACCCCCAGACACTTGCTTCAACTTTATTTGTTGATAACAAGTCTGGAATCAGTGTAGCAAAGAATCCTGAGCACCACGGGCGCATGAAACACCTAGATCTTCGGTTCTACTGGCTCCGGGAGGCTGTAGAAGAAGGAATCATTGATCCCCTCTATGTTTCTACTGATCAGCAAGTGGCCGACATTCTGACCAAGGCTGTGGCACCAAAGGTGATCGATTTCGCTGTCCCACTATTGGGACTTGGACACTAGACTGCTTGGATCAAGGGGGTGTGTTAGAATGCCCCAAGCATTCAGTTAAGTCATGACATTAGAGTGACTGGTTAATTTGTTTTGTGTATATCTCGACTTAGAGTAAAGCGGACGATTCCGCTCACGTGATAGATTAGTCAGCGCATGTTGAACTTGCCTGTGGACGACTTAGGAGTCTTTAGCTTCTTATACTTGTCCACAGGTGAGCAATCTCTTTGTATTGTTGATTTAGCTTCTTATACTTGTCCACAGAGTAACTGTGCTAATACTAGCTCAATTCTTATCCGATCCGCTCGATACTAGCGTCGTTAGGATCGCCACTGCGAACTATACGTTCTCGTTCCAACATTCCCATGGTGGCTGCAAGGCCACAGGTCGAGCTACAGGTGGTTATGTGACTCTGGTGTCTGGAGCTGCTGTAGGATGGTCCTCAAAGCGTCAGCCCTTTGTGACTCTCTCGAGCACTGAGGCTGAATTTGTTGCTGCCGTCGAGGCTGGAAAGGAGATCAAGTGGACTAGGAACATCCTGACTGAGTTTGGCTATCACCAGACACTTCCCTCAACGCTTTTCGTGGATAACAAGTCTGGAATCAGTGTAGCCAAGAATCCTGAGCACCACGGACGCATGAAACACCTAGATCTCCGCTTTTATTGGCTCCGCGAGGCTGTAGAAGATGGAGTCATTGATCCCCTCTATGTGTCTACTGATCAGCAAGTTGCGGACATCCTAACTAAGGCTGTATCACTAAAGGTTGTTGACTTTGCTGTGCCGTTGTTGGGACTTGGACAGTAGTATGGACTGGTTGGATCAAGGGGGTGTGCTAGACTGCCCCAGCAGTCTTGTGTTAGAGTGCCCCAACAGTCTTGTATATGGACTTAGAGATGGTACGACTTTCTGATCATGTGATATGTTAGTAAGCACATGTTGAACTTGTCTGTGAACGCTCTAGAAGCTTTTTTTTTTTTATAATCAACGGGGTTTATTTCAAAACGGCCTCGTACGTGGGGTGCCATAGCGTTCCCGGCACTACATCACCTGCCAGCCTACACCAGGGAGATAACTAGTGTAAGAATAAACTGCATACGTAAACTAAAGAATGTTCCATAGAATCAAAGTGGTACGCATAAAAAGAGTCCGAATTGATACTTACAAGACGGTGAGAGGTGAAATTGAAAAATAGAAGTGGTTAAAAATACACGACACCTCCGTTAGATTTTCTTCGGCGGAAATTGGCGATGAAGCCATTCCCTATCAAAGCGATGTGCCCAGAACGGACAACTCTTCCTGTCCAAGGCGGAGTGATTACGCTTTTCCCGTTTCGACGCGGTACAGTTCACGCAATGCCGGTTCTCAGCTGAAGCAGCTGGAACCATGAGATGATGCGACTCCTCCCGATGAGGACCGCCGCAGAGGGGACAGCGCACACCTTCACGGCGGCACTTAGAATGATGATGGCCCCACCTGTAGCACCGAGTGCACAGGACGGACCCAGAGTGGGGGCGAGCGCCGGCAATTCTGCAGTTAGTGCCAGCTACTTGAATATGCTTACTGATGAGAATCTTCGAATTCGCACCGGATACCGAATCTACGATGTCGACCCATGCAACGCATGAGTCAGAGTGGGGAGAAGTCCGCATGACGCGGATGTTGCGTGTCCAACCAGCTAGCATGTTGCCGAGTTCAGAAAGCTTGAATTCGTTGTGAATTCGCGCGGTGGTGGGGGCGAGCCATTCTTTGGAAGTAGGATTGACAATAGGAATATCCACCACCTTGAGATAAGATGTGGAGTTGATAGCAGAGGTGCGGATAGGCCTCGCACCCTCAGGAATGGGGAAACGCGACTTGATGTGCTTGAGCACGAAGTCCGCCTCGGATTTGGTGGGAACGATGTTGGTGGCTAAGAATACTTTCCCCGGTCCACCTTCATCCTGAGAAGAGAAGATTACCATACAGGACTGCGGTAGATTCTTCTCGATAAGTTCGTTGATCTCTTTCAAGATTGTAGAAGTGATCATAGTGGCTCGAAAATTGAGCGCACTAGGGACGCGAATGGATATGCCACGGCGTGAAGGGCCATGTACAGTGTGTTTGCCCTGGCGACGTCGACGTTGCTTAGGCGCGGCTACGGAAACGGTGGGAGCCTCCGAAGGAGGCGGACGGCGTTGGAGAACAGGAGCAGGTGCACGATCGGCCTTGGCCGGAGCACTCTGCTTGGGAGGGGATTGAGCGACGGTCTTGACACGTTTGACATGTGGTTTGGGGATCGGCCGGGATGCCGAACCCGTGGTACCGGGGGGAAGTGGGGCGAAATCCACGCGTTGAGAACGTGGAAGCCCGTCGAGAAGGTTGGCGACAGTGAAACCGCCGTCACACTTGAGATCGAGGATTTTACGGTCTCGCAATAAAACTTGCAAGCTCGTAAGTATCATGGACAGGAATTTGGGGGTATCGCTGTCCGCTGAAGTGAGAGAGGATGTGTAATCCTCTAAAGTGGAGAAAAAAAGTTCCCGGCCGGGAACATTATCTTTGGTATAAGGGATTTCCGGTACCGGTGGGTCCGGAGAGATGTCAACTGGAATCCGCGCAGGGGATTCAGTGGTCAGCATAGCGGAGGGGGTCGGAGACGGCTGTTCAGGCCGTTTGCCCAAAAGAGACTGAGTGACTTGCGTCAACTCGTGTCGAGGAGCGGAATCAAATGCAGAGAGTATCTCCGCAGGAGGGAGTAGATTTCCAGGACGAGAGGCCGAAGGTCGTTCAGACTGGAAGGGAGTACCGCCGACATAGGTCTGGCTGGGGTTAGAGAGGGTGCCCACAAAGAAAGAGGGCTCAAGCTCGGGAACAGGAGGGGCAGGGCCAGGTTGATCCCAGTCCTCGTCCGCAAATTCCTGCAACGTCTCGCGACGCGGCGGGGCAGGCGTACCTGCCGGAGGAGGTTGTTGAGACTTATTGCGACGTTTAGGAGGCATAATGAATTGTATTCCCTACTAGCGCAGCTAAACCACAGGGCTTCCAAAGGGAAGGTAGTGGTAAGAGGTCAAGGGAAGGAGTGAACACTCTAGAAGCCTTTAGCTTCTTAGACTTGTTCGCAGGTGAGGATAGAGTTCTGTATATTCATAGATAGCTTCTTAGACTTGTTCACAGTGTCAGAGGTAGAACGGAGAGACATGGCGCGATGCAGGCGGTTCTAACGGTGGTAGTGACGAGTGAATCGGATTAGAATTAAATGAGATATCCTATAGCCAGACAGAATGCAGGAAGCTAATCATGAATATACAAACTCTACTCACCTGTGAACAAAGTCTAGAAAGCCAAGGCTTCTAAACTGATCATAACAGTCAACAGCAACACTAGCTATCACACGTTAAGTCGTACCATCTCTGGGGTCATATACAGGACTGAACAGACATCTTCAGACTACCAGACATTCTAACACCTTGCCAGTCCAACCAGTCCATGCTGTCCAAGTCACGCTTCTTGATCTGTAACCACCACCTTCCTGTTTAGGATATTGGTGTTGGCCAGCATTTAGTAGTGGTAATACACGTTCTACAGGGATAACGCTTGATATCTCGCGACCCCCTGCGCTCTAGTATGTCTGGACTACGCAACCAGCCGTACAACCAACCCTCGCGACCGCCATCGCCATCGGGAAGTGTTCGTTCACTCTCTTCCCAAGCATCCAAGAAGTCCTCGTTTTACCAGAGGACCAAGGATCTAGTATCGAAAGCAGCTCCTAAGAAGAAGAGGAGTATGGCTAGAGAATTGAAGGGGATGTTAGCACCTAGTGCTTTCAGAACCTTGGACCAGGAGGAAGTTGTGCCGACTTCCCAAGAGTCACAAGACGGGCCTGCTCCCAGGGATCCGTCATCGGATAAGGAGATCGGACCTCAGAGGGAGGAAGATGAGTGTGAGAGTGAGGATGAGAGCGATGACGAGGACGATCGGATGAGAATGGAGAGGTTGGAGAGGAAGAGAATGGAGAGGTTGCGCCGGGAAGAGGAGGAAGAAGCCCGGGCCACTGACCAAACCTCCAGCGATTGGGGCATCCCTATGCCCACTGGAGACGAACTTAGGCACCCCGCCCTCGCTGCTCGCCACAGCGAGACACCACTATCCTATAAGACTGTCACCCCAGGCGACGTCTTTTCCACCCCCGACGCTGCGCTCTTGGACCACGAGGCACTAAGAGCCACGTCAGCCCCGTCCAACCAATCGGAGAGTTTCGGCTTTCCGACACCCGATCCGGCCCTCCTTAGTCACCCGGCTTTGAAGGTAACCGGTGCCACTCCTGCCAACCCGCCCGACAGCTTAGCCACTTCAGCGCCGCCGTCCGGCATAGTCGCGCCGGCTCTTAAGACCCGGCAAATCACCCCACCTTCTCGAGGCCCGGTCCCGGACCTCGACAAAACGCCGACAACGCCCAGAATAGTCAAGACGACTGAGGCACAACTCAATGCCCTTAGGGCACAGGAGAAAGAGCGGGAGTCTTCGCTCGACAGAGTCATTGGGGGTAACACGATTACTGCCACCCAATATTACCTCAACATCGAAGCGGCCAAGAAACGCGTCGATGAGATCCCGGAGATGGAGGAAAGACACTCCTCCCCAGCCTTTGTAGGAGACGATGGAAGGAAAATCCACTTCTACCCAGATGAGTTAGCAGATCTCGAGAAGAAGTTGTTCGATGCTTTCGGGCCGTTAATCAAAATGGCTCCCGGCAACTGCTCCAACCCTGGGGCGGTTGCAGAACTCATATGTAACGCTTTTGGGGCGGTCCTCGGCACGGACTGGGCCCATGTCAAAGTCGCCAACAAAGGTTCGCTCAACCATCGGCTGAGCAAATACATTCATGAAATGGATGACGAGAACAAGAAAGCTCTCCTCCCCATGACCACTACCCCCATCCAGTCACCCCCCGCTCAACAAGCTCGGGCCCCGGCTCCAACTACTGCCGCCCCAATGGAAATTGACTCCGCGCCGGCACCATCCCCAGCTCGCATTCCCGCCGCTGCCAAAGGTAAGGGCAAGGCACCCCCTCCCCCTCCCACTCCAGTACAGCCTCCCCCGGCACCCAAACCCATCACTGTTGCGGCCTTACCCAAGGCCAACAAGTTCGCCAAGATTGCCGCAGAAAAGGCGGCCCCCAAGAAAGGTAAGTCCCAGCCCTCCGCTGGCCCCTCCAAACCCCGCGAGCTATACATCCAGCTGGAAGAGCCGCTACAAGGCCAAGCCGTACCCCCTCCTATCCCTCTCCACTCCAAGCCGGCCGCCATTGCAGCCCGTAAGCAAAACGCCGCTCAACGGATTGCGAATCAATCACGTGCCCCCCCTCCTCCCGCACCCAAACCAACATCTTACGCATCGGCCCTCAAAAAGCCGACCGTTACCGCCCCCAACGTCGCCCCGAACATGCCATCCCAGGCCATCCAGTGGGCTGTTGAACTCAAGAAGTCGTTCCCGGAGATGAGTGTCCAGGAAGCGATGGCAATTTGCGCTCCGTTGGTGTATACACCGACGAACTCTACAGCTTCGGCTGAATCATCTGGGTCGGTGTCTAAAGGACGCAAACCGACTCTGGCCCAACAGGCCGCACAAGGAATATCGGGTGGACTCAATCGAAAGTCTGCCCAATTTGGCTTCACCCATATCGTTCAGCCAGAACGATTCACAGATATGGGAGCTATCGTTGATAAGATGAACAGGTATCTTATCTCTATCTCATCTCAACTTCGCATTCAAAACGGCCGCCTCTTTAAAACGGTCGTACACTTCTATCTTAACCTTGTTCCATCTAAACAGGGTTTCACTAACGTCAAAGAGGCCCTTTACAAGGCCCTTGGACAAGACCTCACCCCCGAGGCGCCAGACCCACAGGCCCCTCAATCCGTCGCCCATCTTGTTATGACGGGCTTCAATTATTGGACTAACATGCACAATAGGAGACCGGAGGATGTTTTAACAGGTGCACAAGTTCTCGAAGGCATGAAGTCGGTAATCCAATTCAACGACCTCGAAGCCAAAGCCCCACCCGCAGTTGTCAAATGCAAAGGCTCTAATGACAAAGCGGTAGTTTTCTTAGATGTCTGGGATTCCAAATCGGGCATCATGACAAAGCACCTCGTTAACAAGGTATACCATATTCGAGGCCGACTAATCAAACTAGCGTACGCCCGCCAGCGTGAGTTCGTCCCACAGTGTCAAAACTGTTGGCGATGGAATCACGGTACGTCCCGATGCCGCATTAATCACAAGAAATGCGCTAGGTGTTATCAACCCCACGACACCGAAAACCATGACATCTTCGCCCCCTGCTGCGGAGAGCTTAGGAAGAAACCGGAGTGGACAGGTACGTGTACTCATGCTCCGAAATGTATCAATTGCGGTGGCTCCCACCCCGCCAATCACTCCAATTGTGTCTATAAACGACACCAGAACAACGAATCCTGGCACGCTCAACGCCGGGTTGCTGATAATGACAAAGAGACGACCAAGCGCAATAGGCGCAAGGCTAACATTACACAGGCTTTGGAGGTACCGCCTTCACAGATCATCGAAGTTCCCTCTTCGTCCGCTGAATGAATAGCGACGACCACACTCACTCAAGCGGAAATCGAAAACCCGCACCACACTCGTTAAGTAATATTTCTATTATTTCATTCAATGTTCGCAAAAATTGGGAAGCCACCTCGGTGCTTCTCGATAAAATGGCAGGCTACACGGACATTATTATGTTCCAAGAACCGGGGTGGAAGGGCGTCCGCACCCAACCATCCACTACTAACAAGGAAGGGGACATGGCCTACGGCCCGCCTCTTCATCCATCATGGACAGCCTTCACGGAGGCGTTCAACAATATAGATGACAGGCGAGAACACCCAAGAGTTCTCACTTACATCAACAAACGCATGAATGTCTTCAAACCCTTACTCCGGTCCGACATCATCAAACACAGAGACGTCTCTTTGATCACGCTCAAACTCAAGACTCCTCGCATGGGTATCCCGGAGGAGTTCAACATCCTTAATGTGTACAATGACGGAGAAACTCAATCCGCCGTTCGTGCACTCTCAGCGGCAAGTATAAATTTCCCAAAAATTTCTCTCTGCTCCGGCGACTTTAATATCCAAGATCGCGAATGGGACGAGGGGGCGGCATCACAATACCGACCCTCGTCTCCTTACATGAAGCTCAAGGAGGTCCTCAATGACCTTGAGCTATCATATGTGCCACCCTCTAACGGAGGTGAAGCGACTCGCATACCAGACAACCCCGAAAATAGGGCGTCGGTTCTAGACCTGGTCTTCGCTTCGGCGGACCTCATTAACAATAAAGAGTTCGCCTATGAGATCCGAACTAATCCAACAGAAAGATGGGGGTCTGATCACCGGCCCCTGTCCATATCGGTCCCATTCGCCAAAGCGGGAAGCGAGGGTAAAGGGAAGGAGAGAATTGATGAGGGATCTGAGGAGGAGGAGGACTACATCAAAACGATCACGGCCAAACTCGGCAGCATCAAAATCAGTACCGTCCGCACTAAGGAGGAGCTCGAGGAGGTACTTGAACAAATCGGATCGATATTCGACGAAGCATGGAAAGCGAATGCGAAGGAAAGCAAACTCAGCCGTCATGGTAAAAAGTGGTGGAATGAGGATTGTAAGAAGGCGTACAAAGAATACAGCAAACGAATCAATGGACGCAAAAACCTCAAAGCTCGTAAGGAACTCAAACGCACCATCCGAGCAGCAAAAAGGGAACACTTCGACAAAAGGATCGAGGAAATCGCCACAGACAACCGAAGACCATGGGATTTGATGCCGTGGGCAAGAGAACGCAAGATGGAGGCTGTCGAAGCAATCTTGGACAATGAAGGTAAACCGTGCCTCGATGAGGACTCGCTTTTCAATACTCTTCACGCTACATATAACTCAGCGAGTAACCGAACCACTAACCTTAACAGGATGGTTGAGGAAATTGGAATGTTCGACGAGAGGACGTGGTCCGTCTTCTCCATTCAAGAATTTCGCGACGCCCTCAAAAACTGCGCGAAGAACACTGCTCCGGGTCCCGACCATGTGACCTGGAGAATATGGAAGCAGTTGGCGTGCAGCGAATTAGTATGCATTCTGATGACCACTATAGCTAACCTTTGCATCGAACTAGGTAAATGGCCGAAGCACTTCAAAAACTCGGTTTCGGTAGTGATACCGAAGCCGGGTAAACCTTCATACGATCGGGCCAAATCCTTTAGGCCCATCGTCCTCCTCAACACGATGGGGAAACTCGTCGAAAAAATGATCGCCAGGCGTCTTCAATTCGAAGGAGTCGCCACCTGCGCCATCCACCCATGCCAAACCGGCGGTATCATACAACGATCCGTCGAAGACGCAGCTGTTGCCCTCACCCACCACGTTCGATCGGGATGGGCTCACAAAAAGGTCACGTCTGTCATTGCTTTCGACGTTGCCCAATTCTTTCCTTCTCTTAATCATAACGCTTTACTTCAAATTCTCAGACATTTTGGTTTTGCGAACAAGATATGTAACTTCTTCTCTGATTATTTAGTTGACAGAAAAACACAATACTCCATAAAAAACGAAACATCTCCGCTATTTGACAGTAACGTAGGTGTAGGACAAGGTTCAGCGCTTTCTCCAATTCTTTCTGCTTTGTATATTGCGCCTGTATTTCACCTATTGGACAGATGGGTTAACATTCGAGATGAGGTTGATTCTTTTTCTTCTCCTTCTCCTTTGACTGCGATTCTCTCTTTTGTTGATGACGGACTTCTTGTTGCTTCAGGGGATTGTTATGACTCGGTTCACAGAACTCTAAAAGAGGCGTATGCCCAAATAACTTCCATTCTCAACGACTTCGGTCTTGTGATGGAACACTCAAAGACGGAATTACTCAACTTTGCTGAATCCGCCAGCAAGAAAGACTCTCCGAACCCATCTATCGACCTAGGGTTCGAACCATTCACTTCCACCTCCCCACTCGTTCCCAAAACGGTGTGGAGATATCTCGGCATCCGTTTCGACCGCAACCTACATTTTCGGGAACATGTCAAATATTACGCCACTAAATCGCTCTCTGCAGTTCGCTGTATGAGAATTCTTGGCAATTCCAACCGAGGCCTCACGCCTAAACAGAAGCGCACCCTTTACATATCGTGCGTCCAGCCAATAGCGACGTTCGGACTTCGCTGTTGGTACAAACCCGGTACTCGAAGCTTCAAAACCAACATGAACATGCTTCGACTCACCCACAACCAAGGAGCCCGCTGGATCACTGGCGCGTTCCGAACTTCCCCCTTAGGAGGCATGACAGCCATGGCTGGCTTAATGCCTCTCCACCTATCCATCAAAAAGCTCTTCGAACGGTCAGTTAATCGCTTGAAGACGCTACCCACACACCACCCCGTTCTTTCACTATTAGAACGGCGAAAAGCCAAACACTCTACCCTCCACCCTAACTCTCTGGAATACATGTCCAAGAGTCGACGCAAGGTGCTGAAATCCCCACTGGATTCCATCATCGACAACCCCGCCCACGAGGTCATCCACCCCTTGTCGCCATTCATCAAATCGGGTGAACGATTTGTTGACAAACACCCGAACAAAGTTAAATTCATCATTCCTCCCCCCAACAAGGAAGATAATGACAAGTATCACCTCGAACTCAACGGCTCGACGACCAGAGATATCAATGCCCTCCACCTCATCACGGCGGGCTGCCTCCACAAGTGGGATTCGGACTTCAATCCATCGGAACGATCCCACTCTCATATATCGCTCATTACCCTCTATAACGGTCAAGCGATCTCGTCGAAGGTTCTAGCTGCTGGAAGGCGTATTACCCAAGAGACGATTATAGGATGGTCCGCATATCGGGCACTTCAAAAAGCCTATAACAAGCTTCAAAAAGGATGGAACGTCGAAAAGATCATCCTGTACACCACGTCTCCGAGGATTGTTCACAACCTCCTCGCCGCCAATTCCAAGCCGGTGGGCAAGCAACTGTCCATCGCCCTGTCTCTCGCATTCGAAGCTATAGTCGACGAGTATCCTGGAGTGGAAATCGTCGTCAAGGGCTATCGCGAGTCATGGGCCACCTCAGATCCCGACACAAGCGCATGGCAGTTCAACTTCCTCCGCGCGCATGTATATCAGGCGATCCACAACGCAGCCAAAGAGAGATATTTCACCAACACCTCTCTAACCTTCCCTCAATCGCAGTCGCACGACTTTGCCAAACAGAGGACCACCACAAACGTCTTAGCTCTCTGGGTCAGAGGCTTTGACGATCCGAGAGACCGGTCGTGTTTTAGGGGACACGGCTGGCTCGAACTCTATCAAAAGAAGCCTGGACGTCTCAAAGCGAGGGTTCCAGGTTTCTCCTTTCCTTGTAGTCATGTCGAAGGTGGGTGGTGCAGGCCGGACGCCTCCCTTCCGCCGGACACGGATTACGCGCGGGTTCTCCCGACACACCTCAACCAAGGTCCTTGGCTCCGCAACTACAGTGGAGTAACGGCCGCTCACGATCCCAAGCTACTTGCTCGTCTTGTACGCTTGATCACAAATCACGCACCTACTGGGGAGTATCGCTCTAGATTCTTCCCTCGTGAGCCATTGGTAGGCTGTCACGGAACGGTTGACCCACCGTTCCCGGAGTCTCGTGAACACATTTTGAATTGCTGCCCTTGGTATGTGAGGAGGGCTAATCATTACTCGATAGATGGAATCTGCACTATCCGCGGTCTCATCCTGTTCCTTATGGACAACCCAAACGCCTTTACGTTCGAACCACCAGAACAGGCGCGCATATCGGAGTCGAGCTGGCCGGCCTACCGCGAGGAGGTGTACCGCAAGCGAGACGAAGACAACAAGGAGAGGCGTAAACGCAAACTTCCTCTTCTTGGTACGGGTCCTATTTTCTGGCACGAGACAGAAGATTCCCTCTATCAAAATTGCTTCGAAGCTGACGAATGGGCCGGCTTTGATTTTGAGAAGATAACACTTGGTACGCTGGAGGTGACGGGAGAGGTCGTGATTGCTGAACGCGCCAAGTTCCTTTTTAATTGTAAGATAGTTTCATTGTTTTACTTTTTCCTCGGTTCTTCTTTTTATCTCTCTTGCGCTCTCTCTGCATGTACTGGTATCGAAGTTTCCCCTCGCGATTGGTTTGCTTTTTTCTTTTCTCATATGGCGATGACTATTCCGCCGGATACGGTGACTGCCCTTTTGTTGTTCGTTTCTATTTGTAATCTCCGTGGGGGAGAGAGGTAGAGTACAGGTGATGTAAAGTACGGGGTACGCGTCATGGCACCCTTAAGGTCCATTTTGAAATAAATGCCATTGATACAAAAAAAAAAAAAAAAAAAAAAACTACTGTCCAAGTCCCAACAACGGCATAGCAAACTCAACAACCTTTAGTGATACAGCCCTTGAGATTGGGGGATGCGACTTGTGATCGGTCCCGGACTTTGTAGGAGGATCAATGATCCATATACACTGACCTCGCGGAGGCCAATGGGAAGCAGAGATCTAGAGGTGTTTCCATTGCGCCGGACTCGGTTTGCGCATTCAGCTGATCGGAACATTGAAGGTGTGGAAATGTGGCTAACCGACCCTGATGGTTGTTTATTCCGCTGATGCTTTCGGCCTGATGGCGCGGCGGCAAGTTGGCCTCCTAAATGAGGAAGAAGTACAAGACTCAACATTTGAACTCATCTGAAAGCCCCCGGACTTGGCGGAGTCTCTGCTGTTGCCATGGAAGTATGTGCATATTTACCATGGAAGCGATAGTTGATTGGTGTTTGTTCATGGAGTCACTTGTGATACACAACTAAATTGGTCACAGTGTGCCCTTCAAATAGCGAAGTAAATGCTTTACAGCAAGCCAATGGGCAGGAGCAGGATTGTGGTTGAATCTCCCGAGGTAGGAGACAGCATAGGCAATGTCGGGCCGAGTCATGGTGGCTAGATACTGCAGGGCACCTACAGCAGAGAGATAAGGAACTGACTTCATCTCAGCCTGCTCCTCAAGTGAGGGAACAATGTCTGAGAGCTCAGAGCCAGGAGGTAGAGGGGTGGAAAGGGAGTTAGAATCATCCATATTGAACCTTTCTAGCAGCTCCTTGATGTAGTGCTCTTGGGAGAGGGAGATGGAACGCTTAGAGCGATCCTGCTTCACCTGAATGCCCAGCTGTTAGGATGGAAAAGTGACCACACCAGGGTTTGAACCTGGGACCACCCCAATTGCACCAGGGAGCTCTAACCACTGAGCTACATGGTCTTGGTATTATAGGAGCTAGGATATTATATATATGTACCCTAGGCCTAGAGTTGGAACTCACTACTGCAGGCCCACTCCAGGGGCTGGGGCACTAGGCAGTTTCTTGTGAGAACTCAGAGCTCCAAAGCTGTCAGATGACTTGACCTGTCATCACCTGACACCAGCAGAAGTGTGGTAGAGCCTAGATCTCGCAGTTTGAAGTGCTTAGACAGCTCCGAGACAGCAGAGGCCATGGCAGCATCGCTTTTAGAGACTAGGGTAATGTCATCAATGAAGACAGGCACTATGACCTTGATGTCTCCCTTGGAATAGATGTAGATAGAGTTGTTGGAGTGAAGTCTGGAGTAGCCAATACCCTCTAGAACACCTCGGAGCTTCTTACTCCACTGTCTGGCAGCCTGCTTAAGGCCATAGAGCGATTTACGGAGCCTGAAGACCATATTAGGGCCCCCAGTGTGGTAGCCCTCTGGTTGCCTCATGTAGATCTCCTCCTCGAGTTCCCCATAAGTGAAGGCAGAGGAGATGTCAACAGAACACATTTTGTAGCCCTCTCTAGCAGCCAGAGCTATAATGAGTCTCAGAGAGGCAGGACGAAATGTAGGGGCAAAGACCTCGGTGTAATCGAAGCCAGGACGTTGGGAGAAGCCTTTAGCAACAAGGCAAGCCCTATAGCGCTCAATTGAGCCGTCGGCATGCCTTTTCACCTTGAAAACCCAGCCAGAGTTGACTACCTTCTTACCAGGAGGCAGTTCAGTCAGTTCCCAAGTCCTGTTAGCCTCGAGATTGAATATCTCGGTGTTACAAGCATCGACCCAGTGTTCCCTGTCAGGGGACTGCATAGCAAGCCTGTAGGTGCGAGGATCAGCTGTAGAAACAGCCCCAGCAAACTCAACCTCGTAGAAGCCAGTATCAGCTGAAAGAGCAGCTTCATCGTCATCTTCTGGGTCTCTAGCAGGCAGATTAGGTTGCCTGACCTTCCACCAGTCACCAGGAGGCTTCCGAACGCGCCCAGTGCGACGTGGCACTCTGGGAGGCTCAGGGGGCACTCCAGCAGTGGGAGGAGTCACAGGGAGCGGAATCGGAGCTTGCGGAGGTGGAGTAGCAGGGCTAGGAGGAGGAGGAGCAGGTAGAGGAGTCTCCTCTTTGAGAAGAACAGCAGGAGAACTGGGAATGGGAGGCTGAGAGCGAGCAGGAACAGGGCTAATATCACCCCCTTCATCTAGGAGAGGTGGCACTCCGAAATGCGACGTTGGTGGTGCAGGAGAAGGCTCAGAAGTAGTCTGAGGCTCAGGGGAGGGGGGAGGGCCAGCAAATGACGGAACAGCATCAAGTTGGGCTTTAGAAGTCCCAGGAAAGTATCTTTCATCGATATCAGCTCTCTCCGAGATCACAGAACGCTTAGTGACTGGATTGTAGAACTTCCAGCCTTTGTAGCCTGCAGGATAGCCTATAAAGACGCATTTTTCGTAGTGAGGCTCTAGAGAAGTCCTCTTATCTCGCTGTACATGCACATAGGCAGTACACCCCCATACTCGGAGGTGGGAGACATCAGGCTTTCGCTTATAGAAGGCCTGGAAGGGTGTAGTCCCAGAGAGCGACACAGTAGGCAGCCTATTCCAGACATGGACCATAGAAGACACACACTCCCCCCAGAAAGAGGCAGGAAGTCGAGATTCTGAGAGCATAGCAGTGATTCTTTCACCCATAGTCCTATTAGCTCTCTCCACAAGGCCATTCTGCTGAGGCCTGTTGCGAGTAGAGTGCCTCCTTTCGATGCCAGACTGCTCCGTGAAGGTTAGGAATGCTTTAGACATGTATTCACTGCCTTTATCGTCCTGTAGAGCCCAAATTTTGACTCCAAGTTGATTTTCGGCCCAAGATTTGTAGACTTTGAACGCTTCAAAGGCTTCTGACTTGCTTTTAAGCAGATGTACAGCCCGGAATCGCGTCGTGTCGTCTATAAAGGTGATCCAGTACTTGTAGCCTGAGTGGGAAGCGACTGGGAGCGGTCCGTGAAGGTCTGAATGCAC
>JAQOTE010000042.1:0-27922 GCA_029945375.1 Agaricus subrufescens
TGATAATGAAAGGTTATCAGGAATTATGAAGATGGCATCTTTGGATACACCCAATAATTATGAATAAAGTGCTAGCTACTAGTGGTTTAGTACCGCGGGGATGTTGGCTTGAGCAAAGCTCGTCACGGTCTGTGGATTTCTATGCGCTTCATCATTTTCTTTCTTTTGTTATGTGTGTTTGCGGTTTGGGTTCTTCGAGCGCTTGACCTCGTCGCGCGGATACGTTTCTTTCCCTCCACATGTAAGTGTTTGATTTTGTAGCGGTCTGGGGGCCCGTACATGGCAACGCGTTATGGCAGCCGTATTAGTCTAGTAAGCCCAGAGTATCTAACTGGATGTCGAATAGCTAGTCTAATAGAAGGTCCACCGAGAGGTGCCACTGAAAAAAAAAAAAAAAAAAAAAAAAAAGCAGCGAAGCCATGTTTTGGAACTCGAGTTGCTTGTGAGCGGGCGAGCTAAGCAACTTCCAGATAAATCAACAACCTAGAGGCATAAGCCTAGTCGTGTCGGGGGGCATGGGCAGCGGGTGGACGCGATTATTGCGTCGATGCGAGACGGTTCTTGCCCCTGGCACCGCAGAGGGTGAGAAGGGATTGGGAGTGGCGGGGGTGGAGGGAGTGGCGGGGGCCTTGCCCTTGGCCGGGGTGTGCGGGTCCTGAGACGCGTGCGACAACGGAGTCGCCGACGCTTGCGAAGGTCCTGCGGGGGTTGGGGTGTAGGGTGAGGGCCCAACAGCCTTGAGCTGCTTGGCCCTCAGATGTGAGCGCATCTTTTCGAGACGGCTCGCCTTCGGAGTCATCGGTGTTTTGAGCACCGCTGCCTCTAGGGTTGGGGGGAGTGGCGCATCATCGTCCGTAGACCACCCTCCGTTGTCGAAATCCTCGCGCGTATCCATGACAAGACGTTTGGGACGCTATGTATTGCTTCTCAAGCACTTCCACTGAGACTTCCAAAACAGGAAGGTAGTGGTTGCGGTTCAAGAAGCGGATGGCTGTCTCGGCACTTCAAACTGCGAGATCTAGGCTCTACCACTCTTCTGCTGGGCATTCAGGTGAAGCAGGATCGCTCTAAGCGTTCTATCTCCCTCTCCCAAGAGCACTACATCAAGGAGCTCCTAGAACGGTTCAATATGGACGATTCTAACTCCCTTTCCACCCCTCTACCTCCTGGCTCTGAGCTCTCGGACATTGTGCCCTCACTCGAGGAGCAGGCTGAGATGAAATCAGTTCCTTATCTCTCTGCTGTAGGTGCCCTGCAGTATCTCGCCACCATGACTCGTCCCGACATTGCCTATGCTGTCTCCTACCTTGGGAGATTCAATCACAATCCTGCTCCTGCCCATTGGCTTGCTGTCAAGCATTTACTTCGCTATTTGAAGGGCACACTGCACTACCAGCTTGTCTACCAAGGTACTGACTCTGGAGAGCTGTTTCCCACCTATTCTGACGCTTCCCATGGTGGCTGCAAGGCCACAGGTCGAGCTACAGGTGGTTATGTGACTCTAGTGTCTGGGGCTGCTGTAGGATGGTCCTCAAAGCGTCAGCCCTTTGTGACTCTCTCGAGCACTGAGGCTGAATTTGTTGCTGCCGTCGAAGCTGGAAAGGAGATCAAGTGGACTAGGAACATCCTGACTGAGTTTGGCTATCACCAGACACTTCCCTCAACGCTTTTCATGGATAACAAGTCTGGTATCAGTGTAGCCAGGAATCCTGAGCACCATGGGCGCATGAAACACCTAGATCTTTGCTTCTATTGGCTCCGCGAGGCTGTAGAGGATGGAGTCATTGATCCCCTCTATGTGTCTACTGATCAGCAAGTTGCAGACATCCTAACTAAGGCTGTATCACTAAAGGTTGTTGAGTTTGCTGTGCCGTTGTTGGGACTTGGACAGTAGTATGGACTGGTTGGATCAAGGGGGTGTGTTAGACTGCCCCAGCAGTCTTGTGTTAGAGTGCCCCAACTGTTAGAATGCCCCAAGCATTCAGTTATTAGAGTGACTGGTTAATTTGTTTTGAGTATATCTCGACTTAGAGTATAGCGGACGCTTCCGCTCACGTGATAGATTAGTCAGCGCATGTTGAACTTGCCTGTGGACGACTTAGAAGTCTTTAGCTTCTTATACTTGTCCACAGGTGAGCAATCTCTTTGTATTGTTGTTATAGCTTCTTATACTTGTCCACAGATTAACTGTGCTAATACTAGCTCATTTCTTATCCGATCCGCTCGATACTAGCGTCGTTAGGATCGCCACTGCGAACTCTACGTTCCACTTCCAACAGGTTATGGGCCCCGGCTTCTAACGACCTACAAATCGATTTTTCATTCTTCAACCATCATCAACTCAACTCCTACTCTCTCCCTTCCCTCCTCCCTCAATCTATTTCGCTTCCCCTGCTCTCATTTTCGCTCCTATGGCTTCGGGTTCGCCAGCGTTCGTCAAGCTCAATGGGGAGAACTATGCCACGTGGTCCGGCGAGATGGAGGCCTGGCTACGTGCCTCTGGCCTATGGAGACTTGTTTCAGGCAAGCAGAGTGCTCCCTCCATTCCCTCTTCCCCCACTCCCCAGGATTTCGCTTCCCAGTCACTCTGGGAGGACAAACTCGACAAGGCAGCTGGCTGGCTCTATCTTATGGTTGAAGAAGACCAAAGGGTGCATTTTGCAGGCATCCAGGATGATCCAATCAAGATGTGGGCTGCTCTGGAGGCTGTACATCGTCAGAAAAAGGCTGGAATGCGATTCAATGCCTATGATGAGCTGTTTAGCATCCGTAAACTCGAGGAGGAGTCCCTCCAGTCGCTTATAAACCGTGTAGAGGGCTGCAAACGTCGTCTAAAGGAGCTCAGACCGGAGAAATTCACTTTAGAGCAGCTGGATGATGAGCTGGCCTCTATGGCACTCATTAGGGCGCTCCCGGACGAGTTTTCTGCCTTCACATCGTCTCTTTTGCTTATGGACAAGCTGGACAAGACCACAATTTATCAGGCCTTCGTTACAGAGGATATCCAGCGAAGGAAACGTGCTCAGGACGCCTTGGGAGGCTCCCAGGCCCTAGCAGCGCGTTCTGGCTTCAAAAACGCGTCGGAGACCTGCGATTTCTGTGGGAGAACTGGTCACAAGGTGGCTAACTGCTGGACGTTCGAAAAAGCGAAGAAACGCGCTCAGGAGGACGCTCAGAAGCCCAGAACTCGAGGAAACAAGGCCAACAAGGCTCAGGACAGCTCCAATGACTCCCCCACCGCTTCTGGAAGCTCTAACTCGACTCCTGGTGCCGAAAAAGCGCAGAGAGTGCGAGAATTTGCTGGAAATGCAAGTGCTCCCTCCCCTACCTCTTCCCCTTTGCTCTCTCCCCCCCTGCAGCTCGATGCTGACTTCCACTGGCTTGCAGATACAGGGGCCACTTCTCATATGACCCCCCACAAGCATTGGTTCAAATCCTACTCCCCCCATCGCATTCCCATTCGCTTAGCTGATAATTCAGTTGTTTACTCTGCTGGGGTGGGGTCTGTGGTCTTTGAGCCAGTTTTGAGCGCAAAGGTGGCTAGAGCGGTTGAGTTTACTAGGGTTTTACATGTTCCTGCACTCCGCAGTAATCTTTTTTTTTTTTTTTTTGTATCAACGGCACCTCTCGGTGGACCTTCTATTCAAGTAGCTATACGACATCCAGGTAGATAATCTGGGCATACTACAAGAATAAGGATGCCATGACGCGTATCCAAAGTGAAAAACATTAAGCCCCAGTCAACAAAATCAACGAAACCCGTATCCTGGCGGAAAGATCATCGCCTCGAAGAGAGAAAAGAAATCATAAAGGAAAAGAAATGATAAGTCCATACATAATAAGATGGGCGAAACGAGCCGTGGCTCAGCAAACACATACCACCTACATATTGACTTGGATACAGCCCCGATTTTCAAGACAGGCCGGTTCACGATTGCGGACGAGGTAGCGAAGGGGAAATGATGGGTACCGAACAGCGCGTGCTCCCGAAATAAGACGTGACTCCTATTACTTCTTGGATGGGAACTGGCGGCGTAGCCAATCCCGATCGAAGCGATTATTCCAGAACGGACACGAAGTGTCCGTGCTGGAGTGCGCCGAGTTCTTCTTCTTCGCTGCAGAGCAGTTGGCGCAGTGGCGGTCGTCCGGATTCCTCTTCATCGCTATGGACGCCTGGATATGCGAGTCGGCTGAGTGCGGGCCCGCGCAGTGAGGACAGCGTATGCCCTTGGACTCGTGGCTGCTCTCGTTATCATAACTTATTGGCTATATCCAATTGAAGAATTTTCATTATATCCAATGAACGACTGCAACTTACGGTTATGATATATCCAGTCTATGTTTTCATTATTCCGCTGTTTTTGAGATTGGAGGTTTCATAATATGCCAGTCCAATATATTATCAATACTATACTTATACACTGGCAATATCATTCTTGGTTTATACTACTATTGTTAAATCTGACTGGATGTTTCATTCTAGTCAGTTGGCAATCTCATTCTACTGGTTCTTGGTGGATATTGGCATTTTCATTACTATGTCTAGAGATTTTCATTTTGTTTTCATTATTATATCATGGACATTTCATAACCAGGGATTGGTGTTTTCATATTTGGTAGTAAGTATTTTCATACCCAATTGTTTGTTTTCATTCTATATAATGGGTAGTTTCATTGCTGAACTTTGGCATTTTCATTGTTGTGACTAAGAATTTTCATTAGAAACATTGGGCATTTTCATTATTATACCATGAAGATATTATTGCCAGGTATTGGCATTTTCATACCTGCCTGTGTACATTCTCATTTCCACTTATTGGGGTTTTCATTGTATGCAATTGATAGTTTCAATCTTATACAATGGCAGTTTCAATGCTCCACTTTGGTATTTTTATTCTTGTCTGGGGTTTTCATTATATCCAATTGATAGTTTCAATCTTGTGCAATAGCAATTTCATTGCTGAATTTTGGCATTTTCATTATTGTGACTTGGAGTTTTCATTAGAAAACTTTGGCATTTTCATTATTACCCCATGGAGGTATTATTGCTAGCTATTGGCATTTTCATACCTACCTGTGCACATTCTCATTTCCACTTGTTGGGATTTTCATTGTATACAATTGATAGTTTCAACCTTATACAATGGCAATTTCATTGTTGTACTTTGGGATTTTTATTCTTATGGTCTGGGGTTTTCATTATTGCACCATGGGTGTTTCATTCCCAACAATTGGTGTTTTCATATTTGACTTGTTGGAATTTTCATTGCATGCAATTGATAGTTTCAATCTTATTCAATGGCAGTTTCATTGCTGCACTTTGGCATTTTTATTCTTGTGGTCTGGGGTTTTCATTATTGCACTATGGATGTTTCATTCCCAACAATTGGTGTTTTCATATTTACCTTGTTGGAATTTTCATTGCATGCAATTGATAGTTTCAATCTCATTCAATGGCAGTTTCATTGCTGCACTTTGGCATTTTTATTCTTGTGGTCTGGGGTTTTCATTATTGCACTATGGATGTTTCATTCCCAACAATTGGTGTTTTCATATTTACCTTGTTGGAATTTTCATTGCATGCAATTGATAGTTTCAATCTTATTCAATGGCAGTTTCATTGCTGCACTTTGGCATTTTATTCTTGTGGTCTGGGGTTTTCATTATTGCACTATGGATGTTTCATTAACAATTGGTGTTTTGTATTTACCTTGTTGGAATTTTCATTGCATGCAATTGATAGTTTCAATCCTATTCAAGGGCAGTTTCATTACTGCACTTTGGCATTTTTATTCTTGTGGTCTGGGGTTTTCATTATTGCACTATGGGTGTTTCATTCCCAACAATTGGTGTTTTCATATTTACCTTGTTGGAATTTTCATTGCATGCAATTGATAGTTTCAATCCTATTCAAGGGCAGTTTCATTGCTGCACTTTGGCATTTTTATTCTTGTGGTCTGGGGTTTTCATTATTGCACTATGGATGTTTCATTCCCAACAATTGGTGTTTTCATATTTACCTTGTTGGAATTTTCATTGCATGCAATTGATAGTTTCAATCCTATTCAAGGGCAGTTTCATTGCTGCACTTTGGCATTTTTATTCTTGTGGTCTGGGGTTTTCATTATTGCACTATGGATGTTTCATTCCCAACAATTGGTGTTTTCATATTTACCTTGTTGGAATTTTCATCAATTGATAGTTTCAATCTTATTCAATGGCAGTTTCATTACTGCACTTTGGCATTTTTATTCTTGTGGTCTGGGGTTTTCATTATTGCACTATGGGTGTTTCATTCCCAACAATTGGTGTTTTCATATTTACCTTGTTGGAATTTTCATTGCATGCAATTGATAGTTTCAATCCTATTCAAGGGCAGTTTCATTGCTGCACTTTGGCATTTTTATTCTTGTGGTCTGGGGTTTTCATTATTGCACTATGGATGTTTCATTCCCAACAATTGGTGTTTTCATATTTACCTTGTTGGAATTTTCATTGCATGCAATTGATAGTTTCAATCTTATTCAATGGCAGTTTCATTGTTGCATCCTGAAGGTTTCATTATCATGCATTGGCATTTTCATTAGAGCTACTTGCATCCATATCATCTATACTACTACTAATAGATGTTATGTTGAACATATCATAAGCTAGATAGATATTCCTCATCCTTTATTTAGGAAGAGAGTTGAGAATCCTTACAAGAACCCAATTAACATCACCCAAAATAACCTCTAACTCTGACATCAAAGCTGGTGTCACAGCATGATGTGCCCACCATGCCAATGCTATGATAATAATAAAAAAGCCATTTGGGCCTGAACGTCTTAGAGAAGACCAATCAACATTCTCAGAAATATCCTGAGTCAATTGACCATCCTCTAGCACACGTTCAGATGGCTGAAGTAACTTCCACCACTTACAAAATGCCACCTTATAGTCACTAATGATAATTTTGGGAATAATTGCCAGTTTGCGAGCATTTTTGATCCAGATCCCCACTTGGGGTGGCCGCCCTGCACAATTGAGGTTCTAGGATTCTTAGATCAATGAATAATACCTCAAAAAAAAGACACTTACTCTCCCTCTACTACAAATGACTTCTAGTTGAAGCCAATTCTCCACAAGTGCTGACCAGAATTGGGAGCCACTGCCCACAGTCTTGAAAAACTGTTTAGCATCACGAGCAAATGAAGGAAGTGAATTAACACATTCATCAGGAACTGAAGTAGTAATTGTTGAGATCAATCCTAACTTTGAAATGGAATGCAAACCTTTGCCATGGATACTAATCATGGGATCAGCAGTAGTCACAGCTGTCCCATCCATCGGATCATCCCGAGATTCAGCAGGAGAAATGTGGTCTTCATTCGAAGTTAGAGGATATATTGTAATACCTTTTAACGGACATACCTTCGGTAGAATCCTTAGATGGTCCTTTAGCCACGTCCTCAGACATTACTCTAGCAGCCTCACCGGGGTCAGATGGAGGTGTAAGAGTAGCTATGCTACCTGTCAGACCACCCAGAAGTTGTGCAGGAGGTGCAAACGGGAGTGATGGACCATCATCTGTAAGTACATATAGTGTAGATATAATGAACGTAGGAATGGGGGACAATAATTTAACGTACCATTGGCCAAGCCCTCAGACGACACTCTTACAGTCTCACCAGGGGCAGACGGAGGCATAAAATCTATTACACCATCCAGCGGACCATCTTGCACTTGCGCAGATGTGGGTGACAGTGATACACCGCCCTCTGCATGTACATGTGTTATAGATACGACGAATGCAGTGGGAGACAATTGATTGACGTACCTTTGGCCATGCCCAGAGATGACACTCTCACAACCTCATTGAGGTCAGATGGAAGCATGAGATCCGTTGCGCCATCCAGCGAACCATCTTGCACTTGTGCAGATGGGGGTGTGGGTGATATGCCGCCTTCTGTAACTATGTGTGTTTTAGATATGACGAACGCAGGAATGAAGGACCACCAAGTAAGGTACCTTTGGCTGTGTTCTCAGATGACAATCTGGCAGCCTCACCGGGGTCAGATTGAGGCGTCAGAGTAATTGTGCCGCCCATCAAAACATCCTGAAGTTGCGCAGGAGATGGAGATGTGCGCATGAGTGACGTGGCATCTTCTGTAAGCCCGCACGTTGTAGCTGACGTGGACGGGGGTGCGGTGTTGCCTTCTGTAACCGTAGACGGTGCACCTAAGCCTCCTGCGACGCCTTCGCTGTCGTTCTGTGCCGTGGTCCCATCAGAAGTAGACCTATAATAAAATTTCGAGTCAGCGAGACAATTACAATGCGTGCTCCAAAACTTACCGAAGTTTATACCTCTTCATGGGCCGCTCATCCCCAGAGCCAGAAGGGACCTCATCAGGGCTTGAAAACATCAGCCAAGCCTGACGCTTCAGTATAAACCAAAATCACGCACCTCAATTTGTTCCCTCCCTTCTCAGCTCCCTTCTTCCTCTTCATAGTCTTGATTTCCTTCTTTTCATTCGCCATCACGTCCTTCATTGATGGAATGCCCATCGAGGTAAAGATTTGCTTGATCTCGGCAATGTTCGCCTCTCTCTGGAGCTCGTACTCAGAAAGCGGAGGGGGCATTTGCTTGCCAGAGCGAGCCACCGGCTGCTTCTTCTTTGGCGAAGGATCGTGGCTTTGCACATTGCTGTCACAGGACGGAGCTGGGTCTGGAGGTGCGGAGGTAGGAGAAGCAACAGAGTCATGGCGTGAGAAGTTGGCTGATACAATCTGATCAGCATTATCATGTTGGATATAACTATGACTTACGATATGCTGCGCGGATGAACTTGTCCCAACGCTGGGCTTGTTCCTGGTACAGCTCTTTGCCAAGATAAGTCTCAAAATCCAATTCGGACTCCTCGGCATTGCCGTTCACTCTATCAGAAAAAGCGGTGAGTGTTCGCAGGCCTATGCAACACGAAGTTTACTTACATCAACGACCTAAGCATCCCATCGCGGTGGTCGGGGCCACCAGCTAAAATAGTGAAAACCCATCCTGTCTTTTTGTGCAGAGACTTGACACAAGACGAAAGGGTGTTCACTAGCAAAGCGATATTCCTAGCAGTAAAGGTGAGTTCAAACTTCTGAGACACGTGTCAACACTCACTTCTGTTGCCCTTCTTCATCGGTATCCTCATCTGGGTCAACTTTCTTAGCTTGGCGTTCATTACGGACGCGCTCCTTGACCTCCTCCGTCTCCTTATCAAACTCTTGTTGAACCACCTCATTGGAAACTTTCATCCTTTCTTGCTTCGTCAACTTCGTCTTTTCACCCCCGCTGGACTCGAGGAATTTTGCGTAGGCCACCTCAACAAGAGCCTTCAACTTGGGCTCCCAGTAAAGGCTGTGGTAGACCTGGTAGACCGAAGGAAGTCTGGCCTTCCTGCGAAGCTCGATTGTCTGTCGAGATGTTGATTCCCGGGTGTTGTTGTAGAACCACGCCCTCAGTCGCTGTATAAAGTGTGTTAGACAGAACACGGTGAGTTCATGATGTTCTTACTGTGCCCATTGCCGCGCGTTTGGATGCCAGGGCCTTCACTTTGTCACCCTCGTGATCGCGTAGTTCCTCCTCGCCCAGTTTGTTGAGGTCGAATTCTTCCATAAACTCGATGGCCACGCGCGCCTTGAATTGCCTGGTAGTGCCATCGGATTGGGCTTTCACCCAGCTAGCATGGCGTGCTTCGAGCCATTCACGTTGTGCAGGAGTAGTCCACTGAGCGCGTGTCATGGTTATTGAAAAAGCCTAGGAAAAATGAAAATATCGACGAGGGTACGTATCTCCATTTACAGGTTACCCGTGCCGTGTTGAATATAAGAGGTATAGACAATTTTACAACATCAAATGCTGAGCTGCGGGTTTGTCTTTTTTGTTGTATGACTTCTTGTGGCCATGAACGACGCTAGCGAAACAGTCTCAGTGGTTGCCCAAGGCTCGCTCAATCGAATTGTCCACCTCTGCCTTCTGGTTTTCAAGAACACGCGCGAGGCCTCCCACGACATTCTGGAACATAAAGGACACGCGCGACGCCTCCCATAACATTCTGCAACATCAAGGACATGCGCGCTGCGTTCTCGTTTTCAAGAACACGCACGAGGCCTCCCACGACATTCTGCAGCATAAAGGACAAGTGCGAAGCCTCCTACAACATTGTGCAACATCGAGTACACGCGCGAGGGCCCCCCACAACATTCTGTAGCATCCTGACTTACGCGATCGAAAGTGAAGGAAAACTCACAGATGGTCTCGTCAACTTGCGCTCTTGCGCCCAATGGCGCCAGCGAGAGTGCTGTGGTGCCTTCATCAAATACTCCCATACATCTGCATTGGCACGTATAAAAGTCCTTTTGCTACGAATCGTCATCTTGTCGATAGTACAATTGTAACGTCACATGGATATAAAAAAAAATGGATCTTACGATCTCGCTTGAGTGATCATCACGTGTGTAAGGGCGGGTTGAATCCGGGGAATAAATAGATTAGCCGAGAATCGGGCAGGAACCCTGGAACAAGGCGATATCACATGCTCCCCGTGCACGGCCGAGATGGCCGCTCATTGTGGATGGCTGTTGATTGTCATGTGAGACAGTGACAAGGATGACTTACCCACCGATTTCCCTCGCATCAAAATCGTTGGGACAGATGATTGTTGCGCGAGACAATGACAAAGGCTACTTGCCCAACGTCTATACTCGCATCAAAATGCTTTGCGGGTCTATCCGCCCAACCAATGGTTTCCCACGCGCACTCGGGAAGAAATAGACTAGCCGATGATGGGGGAGCCAGCCGATATCACATGCTTCCCGTGCACGGCCGAGATGGGCGCCCATTGTGTAAGACAGTAACAAGGGTGACTTGCCCATGGTTGCCTGTCGCATCAAAATCCTTTTGGCAGTTTATTGTTGCGTGAGACAATGACAAGGGCTACTTGCCCACCGTTTACACTCGCATCAAAATCCTTTTCGGGCGTATCCCGCCCCATCAAGAGTTTCCCACGCATACCGACTGAATCCCTAACACTCGTTTTCCCGTCTCCTTGGAGAAATCTAGTGCTAAAACAGCCGTTGTACCATTGGATTGTATGTATGTATCTGTATAAGCACTGTATCTCGTACACATTCATGCATTAGGATTACATTACACGACAAATGTCCCAGACACCTGATCTGAATAAAACACAGCTGCAGAGCATGTTTCCGAGTCAGTGCATAATCTAGTGAATGGATTCGATACATGGATATGGGATGGTCGTGTGAGTGGAAGGGCTTAGGCATACAAAAGTATAGGCTTACTGTGTCTAATTTACTAGAGTCGTGCTTTTGAAGAGGTAGCTTCGTATTTTTGGACTCATGTAGTGCGGCGCACAGCGTGGCTCCTATGCGCCTTTGAGCGCATAGTAGTTCTGTATGTTGTGAAAAAGAGATCTCGAGAAACAGACAAAATCCGGATGAGATATTTCAATTCTTCATCAAATTGTACATCGATGACTTGTAGAACTCGACCCAGCTCGCATTTTGATAACCTTAGGTCTCTAAGTGGGATTTAAAACCTATACGGTCATGTAGACATTGACCATGGCTTCCAAATACAAAAGGAATCTCGCAAATCAACCGGGAAATCAAAAAAGCATAGAGTGTGTACCACAAAAGTGGGTGCTGATGCGAAACCCGCGAGACGAAATTATGCACGATATCAGTTCTTCAACAACCACATTGTTGTACAAATTTTGTTCCTCGGTCAATTGTCGAGATTTTTTTTTCAGTTTAAAGCCCTCAATAATCCTTGTTCAGAAGTGTTAACTTTATATCGCAGCAGTCAGTATATGACCGTCGAAATGTAATTTTATTAAGGCTGCCTAATGATTGATGTCTAATGTCACAAAGAAGTGGTTATATCTCCTCCAGTTTTTGATCACACTCCGAGATTCTTCTTGTGTATAATACCTCACACAAACGCGCACAGAGGCGCATTATACTGAGCGCGTGCGCCACAGTGCGTCAATTCATACATGCCCCGCCATCATTACAATTTGATACGACCGTAAACTACATAAATCACTTCTACCATAGCTTATATGATACTTACATTGCCGTGTACATACATAAATACTGACGACACATCCATAACGGTGATAGCTTGAGAGCATTATGCCCTCAAGGACGGTAGGAATGGGTGCTAGACGTTCAGAAAGTGTGCGTGGGAAGGTATTGATGCGGCTGGAATTCAGCCAAAAATGGAATCAGGCGCGAGCGCAACAGTGGGCAGGCATCTCTTCTCATTGTCTCACGCAACAACTAAGTGCCATCGGTGATGAGCGGCCATCTCGGCCATGCGCTACAAGCATGTGATATCGGCTTGTTCCTTGTTCCATTCTCGGCCATCTCATTCCCTTCCGCATTTGAATCCCCGACGCATAAACTGTATATTCTATCAGCCACACTATGATTACCTGACGATTACCTCATCACTCGAGACCCATCATGTCGATTCTTTCCCTTCCCCATTTTCAATCTCCGACTCGCGAACTGTACATTTTTATCAGCCACGTCATCACAGCGAACTTCGCAACTCCGCATTTTCAATCTCCGACCCACAAACTGTACATTTTTATCAGCCACGTCATCACAGCGAACTTCGCAACTTGAAGTCGCAGTCAGAATATATCTTAGCCTCCTTGATCATTAAGTAATGCTGAACATCCAGACTGATATTGCTGACGTGTTGACAAATTATAGAAACCTAATGCGATGTTAAACACAGATTGAGTACTTGAACGTTGCTGGCAAGGGTTCACGAGGTTATTGAGACTGCGCAGGGTGCCCTCGAACACCAGGTTAACACTCCACACCAGGTGAACGCTGGGAGCCACCGAGGCCATCGCGTTATGCTGAATTGACATAGGAATTGAGAGAAGGTCACTAGGAGTCTTTAGACCTTCTCGCCGGCCTCATCAAGGCCAGAACGCAAAGATGGCGAGTTTGTGCAGGTCGCTCGCGAACGATACTCGAATGATAGCAGTTTGTTTGCCCTAGGACCGTCGAGTCAGAAGTGTCAGAGCCTCCGATGTGTTTAAGGGTGCGAAGAGCTCAGTTTTCTCTAAGGCCCAATTATTGGCGTTTTCATTTCTGCCAATCTTCTCGCTCTGGGAGTCAGGTGATTCAGAGTTCCAGCTCACTTCGACACCACTCTGACACCACATTCTGCACGCTACGCCATTGTCACCTGTCCAACATTCCTCAACTTGAGTTCACGACGTCACACGTGGTTTTCATCCAACTCCCCCCTAGCGTTGAGTCATTTACAACTTCTTTTTTCTTTCAAGGTCGCTGACATATAGCGAATGTCCGGTTCATTTCTAGGCACATGTCAGATACAGGACAACCCAAACGACCGTCCTCTCCAGGTTCTGTAAGTCTGGAAGATGACAGAAGACCTGCCAAGAAGGAGAGAACTGCGCGCCGTGCAAAGGTCGACCATAAGGGCCGCGACCATAGACGTGTCACTTCCGTTCGCGTCAAGAGCAGTACAGGCGCTTATAGGTCACGTAGGATGAAGGAGGAAAAGGTGGAACCCACGCTATCAGTACCTGTGGAGAATGGAGATACCAGCGAGGCGATTGGACCGGTGAGTACATGTGGCAGTTAGAAAGAGTAAAACGTCTCTGACAGTGGATAATTATCAGGCTAGTCCTTCATCCTGGGCCCCAAACGTTGACTCTGAAATCGCAACTGACAACCTGGACGCGACAATCAGGCCTAAGAGAAAAAAAAACACCACGGCCGTAAGTGTGATATTAGGCTTTTTGTTCTTATTGACTTACTACGGAACGATGTCACTTAGACAAAACTCCAAGATTGGTTAGCATACCGCGATTCCACCCTTGATGAACTTCTGCGGCTCGAAGGCCCAGCCGTACACCATGACTCCGATGGGCGCACCATGTGCTCCTTCTGCTCCTCAAGTGATGCGACGGGCAGTCTTTTTCAATGCGTGGATTGCATTCAAGGTGTCTCTAGCGTGATGTGTAGAGACTGCCTTCTGAAAGGCCATCAGCAGAACCCGCTACATCGTATAAATGTATTCAATCCCACCCCCATGCCAAACAACATACTAACACCAGCGTAGAAATGGACTGGAGTCTTTTTTATCAGTACTAGTCTTCGCGATGTGGGACTTCGTTGCCAGTTAGGCCATGCTGGCTCTCTCTGTCCTGACCCACGCCCGGGGCCATCCGACTTTGTGGTTTTCGACTCAAATGGATTTTCGCGAGTCAGCGTGGACTTCTGTGGCTGCACCAAATCACTTGGTGTCCCCCCTCGTGTTCAACTACTGCGGGCAGGATGGTTCCCAGCTTCTTCTGAGCGACCTCGCACGGCATTCACCTTTAATGTCTTGAACGCATTTCATCAGCTGACCTTACAAGGAAAAACAACATTATACGATTATTATCATTCCCTGACCTTTCAAACTGACAACTTGATGCTTGGGAAGCCTGCGGTACGTTCTCTAGATGCTGGACTATCAGGATATCCTTTATCTAACCGTTGTCTCTTCAAGCATCGATACAAGGAGTTCCAACATGTGTTCCGTGTTTGGCGCCACCTGAAATCATTGAAGCAGGCAGGTCGAGCGCATGATCCAGAAGGTGTGGGGGCCACATCTAATGGTGAACTTGCTCTTGAATGTCCTGCTTGTCCGCATCCTACCAAAAACCTCCCCGAAAACTGGGAGAATTTCCCCCCCAATCTACGGTGAGTGTGATCCTTCATCAATTTGGGGTAGGTAATCATCCTATATGTAGATTCCTTTTTACGCTGTTCATAGCCCTTGATGCAAACTTCAAACTCAAGAACAAAGAACGTGGTATTCAAGATTTCGAGTTGGATCCTGGATTAGGCTGTTATGTCGAGCATGCCCCTTACCAGAAGCATATTTTGGGACATGACACGGAAGCTGAGGTAGGTACAACTCACCTGCATGATATACAACCACTTAACAAACTTTTAGCTAAATTCATGTTCCTCGGATCATACAGCAATTGCAAGGGCTAATACGTCCATTCCAGGGTACTGTGTAAATGGTGTTGGTGCTAGTATTTGTTCACGCCATTCACTCATTCGCCGAAATGGTGTAGTTGATCTACCGAAGGGAGAAAAGTAAGCACACATTTTATATTCTGGGATTAATGCTGATGCTGTGATAGATATTCAAGTATGGACTACATGATACTGTCGGCATTAATGGGTATTTCCCTTATGCGAGTGTTGATATCCTATGACATTGGGTGTCAATGGATGAAACACTTTTACAGGCGCATGGCTGAGTATCCAAAGGAAATGCAGCTTCCAGATAATACTGTTGTGGATATTGGGATTCCCAGCTGGCATGTTAATGGTCATGGATCATTTTGTCGAGCAACCTATTCACTGAATCATATTTCGGGTGTTGGGCGGACTTGTGGAGAAGATATTGAGATAGGTTGGTCTCATACAAATGCACTTGGTCCTAGTGTCAGGGAGATGGGTCCAGCTATGAGACGTGAAACACTGAATTATCACTGGAATGGATGGAATTTCCGAAAATATGTGGGATTTCGTGAGTAGATTTATTTTTCACCTCTTAACTGCAAATCTGAGTTCATTATACAGGGAGTCTGTTTGCAAAGCGATTTGAAGATGCAGTTGTGATGAAGGATAAGCATGAAGCTAATCTGTCTCTTCTTTCATCAGGATTCTCAGAGGCAACACTTGCAAAATGGAGACGGATGGTTGATGATTGGGAGGATGAACGTTCACAGTGGTCTCGGTCCAAGTTCACTCTTAGGCCATCAAAACCTAATCCATTTATGGAGCATGAGATATGTAAGTGGCTATCTATTATGACTAATCTCAACATTAATCCACTTTGTTTAGCCAAGTCAATTCAAGAGATTCGCTTGGAGTTAGCAAGAAAAGAAGCAGCTGATGCTACTCGGGGCGTTATCTCACCACACAAGATTAGTATTGGTGATTTCATTATCAAGGGATTTGAGCTTGAAGAACAACAGTAAGTACACTTCTTTTTGGTGATCATATAATAACTAACTTGGTGATTTAGATTTAGGCTATTACAGGAGGCTTCATTGATAGGAAAACTTGATCCTACTACAAAACCAACAAAGAAGCAAGTTGATCTACAAGAAAAGCGTAATACTCTTCATCATCGTATTGCCCAATGGCGGAAGATCCAATTGGATCATATGCCATTTCTTGGATCACAGCCAAGTATATCTGCCACTTTGGATATTGATGACCAGGCAACAGGTGAAGCAGCAGAACTACTTCCTTTGTTTCTGCCACTTTCTGTTCCTTCAACCTTTCATAGTTTCCCTTCAATGAAGTTATTGATGGAAACAGAAGTTCAACTCCGTATTGGGCAGGCAGATGAAGCTCTTGAAACAATTCGCCGAAATCGTCGCACAATTACAAGTCTCACTATATTCAAGCAGTTGAATATCTCAGGCACTGGCAACAAGCAAAATACTCGTATTCGTAATCTTTTTGATTGCTATAACCATCGCATTCAACTTGCAGCTAACATTTATCGACATGCCCATCATTTGATAACCACCTTTCAACCTCATGACCCATCACTTCTTCGGCTCAAAAAGCTTGCTCCTGAAGACATCCGTGGACCAGGACGAGGGTCAGAAGAAAAGGAAGCTGCAGGAAGATATCAAATGTCTTGGATTTGGTTGGCAAGTAATAGCAGGCAAGCTTCTGATGAAGAGGATGAAGAATTTATTAGTTCAATGCAAGTTGAGTGGGTCAAAGCACTAGCAAGGAAGAACCGGTGGAATGAAGAATACTTGTTGATTCAAGAGGAAATGCGGCGCACAGTTGCTTATTTGGAATGGAAAGCAGAGTGGTGGATGGAACAGGCAACAAAAAGAAGGGTCGATGATCAGGGTTTGGCCCAGGGATTGCATGCATATGCTTATCAACAAGCATATTTGCAAGAGGCAATGGCAAAGAGCTGTGTCAAGAAATGGGTACCATTGTTGAAAATACATGGAGGAGATATAAACTGGGCAAGTAAGTATGAAGGTGAAGAAGGAGATGAGTTAGAAAAGGAGAGTGATGAAGAGTCTGAGGATGAGTAGGAGAGATTATAACTTAGTCAATTTGGCTGTAGTGTTTACAATGCCTATAACAAAAACCCCAGATTACAAGAATGAAAATGCCAAAGTGCAAGAATGAAACTGCCATTGAGTGAGATTGAAACTATCAATTGAATGCAATGAAAATTCCAACAAGGTAAATATGAAAACACCAATTGTTGGGAATGAAACATCCATAGTGCAATAATGAAAACCCCAGACCACAAGAATAAAAATGCCAAAGTGCAGTAATGAAACTGCCATTGAATAAGATTGAAACTATCAATTGCATGCAATGAAAATTCCAACAAGGTAAATATGAAAACACCAATTGTTGGGAATGAAACACCCATAGTGCAATAATGAAAACCCCAGACCACAAGAATAAAAATGCCAAAGTGCAGTAATGAAACTGCCATTGAATGAGATTGAAACTATCAATTGCATGCAATGAAAATTCCAACAAGGTAAATATGAAAACACCAATTGTTGGGAATGAAACATCCATAGTGCAATAATGAAAACCCCAGACCACAAGAATAAAAATGCCAAAGTGCAGTAATGAAACTGCCATTGAATAAGATTGAAACTATCAATTGCATGCAATGAAAATTCCAACAAGGTAAATATGAAAACACCAATTGTTGGGAATGAAACATCCATAGTGCAATAATGAAAACCCCAGACCACAAGAATAAAAATGCCAAAGTGCAGCAATGAAACTGCCATTGAATGAGATTGAAACTATCAATTGCATGCAATGAAAATTCCAACAAGGTAAATATGAAAACACCAATTGTTGGGAATGAAACATCCATAGTGCAATAATGAAAACCCCAGACCACAAGAATAAAAATGCCAAAGTGCAGCAATGAAACTGCCATTGAATAAGATTGAAACTATCAATTGCATGCAATGAAAATTCCAACAAGGTAAATATGAAAACACCAATTGTTGGGAATGAAACACCCATGGTGCAATAATGAAAACCCCAGACCATAAGAATAAAAATCCCAAAGTACAACAATGAAATTGCCATTGTATAAGGTTGAAACTATCAATTGTATACAATGAAAATCCCAACAAGTGGAAATGAGAATGTGCACAGGTAGGTATGAAAATGCCAATAGCTAGCAATAATACCTCCATGGGGTAATAATGAAAATGCCAAAGTTTTCTAATGAAAACTCCAAGTCACAATAATGAAAATGCCAAAATTCAGCAATGAAATTGCTATTGCACAAGATTGAAACTATCAATTGGATATAATGAAAACCCCAGACAAGAATAAAAATACCAAAGTGGAGCATTGAAACTGCCATTGTATAAGATTGAAACTATCAATTGCATACAATGAAAACCCCAATAAGTGGAAATGAGAATGTACACAGGCAGGTATGAAAATGCCAATACCTGGCAATAATATCTCCATGGTATAATAATGAAAATGCCCAATGTTTCTAATGAAAATTCTTAGTCACAACAATGAAAATGCCAAAGTTCAGCAATGAAACTACCCATTATATAGAATGAAAACAAACAATTGGGTATGAAAATACTTACTACCAAATATGAAAACACCAATCCCTGGTTATGAAATGTCCATGATATAATAATGAAAACAAAATGAAAATCTCTAGACATAGTAATGAAAATGCCAATATCCACCAAGAACCAGTAGAATGAGATTGCCAACTGACTAGAATGAAACATCCAGTCAGATTTAACAATAGTAGTATAAACCAAGAATGATATTGCCAGTGTATAAGTATAGTATTGATAATATATTGGACTGGCATATTATGAAACCTCCAATCTCAAAAACAGCGGAATAATGAAAACATAGACTGGATATATCATAACCGTAAGTTGCAGTCGTTCATTGGATACAATGAAAATTCTTCAATTGGATATAGCCAATAAGTTATGATAACGGGTAGCAGCTACTAGTGGCCCTTGGAGCGGCATACATCAGCATGGTGGCCCCACCTCTGGCACCGAGTGCAGAGGGCAGAGCCGGGCCGCGGGGCAGCGCCGCGGATTTGACAGTTTCGCCCGCCAATAAAGACGTGCTTACCAATGAAGTCACGGGCCGTACGGCCCGAGACGGAGTCTGCTATGTCGATCCAGGCGATGCAAGTATCGGACTTACGAGATGTCCGCATGAAACGGACGGCGTGCTTGATGTGAGCGGATAAAGTTTTACCCACTGGAGAGTTGTGCAACGCGACGGTGAACGCCTCGCGCTGCGCCTGGAGCCAAGTGGCGGGGGGAGCCGGAATGAGTGGTACATCCAGAACCTTGAGGTAGGATGTGGAGGTAGGAGTGGCGGACTGGAGGGGAATGAGTCCATTGGGATCGACGAGGCAGCGTACATGCTTGAGCACGCACGCAGATTCGGGCTTAGAGAGAACTCGGGAGGCGGCAATGAAAATGCCGGAAGCCGAGTCAATAGAAGATTCCAGAATGACCTCAGATTTGAGGTCATCCTTGAGGTGACGGTTGCACTCCCGGAGGACATCGGGGGTGATATTAATAGCACGGATTGTAGATCCGGCCGGTGGATGGATGTGGACCCCACGGCGCGAAGCACCATGGCTGGTGTGCTTGCCCTTGCGTGCGGGAGCACGGCGGGACACAGCGGGGGCAGAGGAGGGAGCCGGGGCCTTTGGAAGAGAGGGGACGGGGGCCGGCTTTGCCTTGAGATTGCTCCTAGGAGGTGCTCGAACAGCTGCGGGCGCAGCCGGGGCACGCTTCTTAGGGGCGGCTTCCTTTGGGGTGGACCCAGGTGACTGGATCCGGACACGTTTCGGGACCGGAGTGGTTACCTCGTCCTCGGCCATAGGAGACCGAGGGCGACTTGAGGGAACGACTGGGGTCGAAGGGGGAAGGGGGTGGTGGGCTTGACCGGGGAAGGGGGCGGCGGTCCAGCCTGAGCGATAAGCATTGCGAGCGCGACCTCGAAGGAGGTGTGACCCGCCATGTTCTGAAATTCAAGATTCTTGTGAGCAGAACTCCGCAAGATAATGAAAACCAAACGAAGAAGTTCGCCAGCATAACCAACAAAGTTCTCGTCGGGGGAGGTGGTTTGCACGATGTCGGCGGCCGTCGACAGCATGTTAGCCAATTGATGCTTCTTTCCAGGCACCTTGGAGGGCGAGTAGATCGAAGCGGCCCTAGAGGCAGTAGAGAGCGCTGGCGAATTGAGGAGGTTCGTCAATTGCTCGGGCGTCATTCCCCTGCCCTGGCGAGAGGACGAGGGGGTGGGGGTTACCGGGGTGGTGGGGAGTGGAGGGGGGTCGTCGCGAGCGATGGCCTTTCCGAATTTTGCACGCATCTTCTCAGCGCGCGTCATAGGCTTGGGCGGCGGGGCGTCCTCGGCCATTATACGAGATGTGGACTCCTGAGCCGCCGCGAGGACGCGCTCGAAGTCCGAATCAGAGACGGCGGGGGCAGTGTCTTCAAACCAGTCGCCAGACGTGTCCATATCACTGCGTTTATTGCTACTCATAGCTCTTACACTGAGGCTTCCAAAAGAGGAAGGTAGTGGTTTGAGTTCAAGAAGCGTTTTTACTCCGCAGTAATCTGCTGTCTTGTCTATACCTTGCACAGCACAAGAACTTTATTATCACGATTTCTGCTCGTTCTATGGCCTTCTGCTGCAAGGGGACGACGCTTTTCACGGCCACCATCCATCCTAACAACTCTGCTGAGCTAGATGGCTCAACTCTGACCTCGGAGGCCGCTTTTTCGGTCTCTACACTTCCCTGTGACCTCTCCCTATGGCATCGTCGCTTTATTCACCACAATTATGCTGATGTGAGGTCTATGGTGAACAAAGAGCTTGTTACAGGCCTCAAACTTGACTCTAAAGCGTCCCCTGACCCCATATGTGAGCCCTGCCTTGCTGGGAAGATGCATTCGCTTCCTTTCCCCTCTTCTACCAGCCATAATCGATCTCCACTCGAGCTGGTGCACTCAGACCTTCACGGACCGCTCCCAGTCGCTTCCCACTCAGGCTACAAGTACTGGATCACATTTATAGACGACGCAACGCGTTTCCGGGCTGTATATCTGCTGAAAAGCAAGTCTGAGGCCTTTGAAGCGTTCAAAATCTACAAATCTTGGGCTGAAAACCAACTAGGAGTGAAAATGCGCGCTCTACAGGACGATAAAGGCGGTGAATACATGTCTAAAGCGTTCCTAGCCTTCACAGAGCAGTGTGGCATCGATAGGAGGCATTCTACTCGCAACAGGCCTCAGCAGAACGGTCTAGCTGAAAGGGCTAACAGAACTATGGGGGAAAGGATCACTGCAATGCTCTCTGAGTCGAAATTGCCCCCAAGTTTCTGGGGTGAATGCATCTCTTCTATGGTGCATGTATGGAATAGGCTTCCTACGTCGTCTCTACCTGGTTGTACTCCCTTCCAAGCGTTCTATAAGCGAAAACCCGACGTTTCCCACCTCCGAGTATGGGGGTGCACTGCCTATGTGCATATACAGCGAGATAAACGCAATTCTCTTCAGCCTCACTATGAAAAATGCGTTTTCATAGGCTATCCCACTGGCTACAAGGGCTGGAAGTTCTATAACCCAGTCACCAAGCGTTCAATCATCTCTGAAAGGGCAGAATTCGATGAAAGGTACTTCCCTGGCACTTCTAGAGCTCAACTCGATGCTATTCCTTCATTTGCTGGCCCTCTCAGCTCTCCTGAGACTCCTATCGCTTCAGAGCCTTCTCCAGCGCTCCCCTCGTCGCATTTCGACTTCCCACCTCTCCAGGATGAAGGGGGTGGTATCTGGCCTCTCCCTGCACCGTCTCCGCCGCCTAGTTCGACTCCTGCAAGTGATATTCCTCCTGAAGAGCCTAAAGTACCTCAGAATGCTCCTGAAGCTCCTGTGACCGCTCCTGCACCTCCTGTGATCGCTTCTGCATCTCCTGTTGCTCCCTCTCTACCTAGAACGCCTCCACAACCTCCTGCACCGCTCCCTGTCACTCCTCCAACTGCTCCTGTGCCTGCTGAGCCTCCACGAGTCCCTAGGCGCACCAATCGAGTTAGACGACCCCCTGGTGAGTGGTGGAGGGTCAAAAACATCGACCTACCTGGAGACAACCCAGAACTCGAAGAGGAGGCCGCTTTTTTGGTTGACAGTGACTTCTGTGATGTAGAGTTTGCTGGAGCAGTTTCTAATGCAGATCCTCGCTCCTACAGGCTGGCTATGCAGTCCCCTGACCGCTCTCACTGGCAGGACGCCTGTAACACCGAGATTTTCAATCTGGAGGCCAACAGGACCTGGGAACTCGTTGATTTGCCTCCTGGAAAGAAGGTAGTCAACTCTGGGTGGGTATTCAAGGTCAAAAGGCATGCCGACGGCTCAATTGAGCGCTATAGGGCTCGCCTTGTTGCTAAGGGCTTCTCACAGCGTCCTGGCTTCGATTACACTGAGGTTTTTGCTCCTACATTCCGCCCTGCCTCCCTGTGCCTCATTGTAGCCTTAGCTGCAAGAGAAGGCTTCAAAATGCGCTCTGTTGACATCTCTTCTGCCTTTACCTATGGGGAACTCGAAGAGGAGATCTACATGAGACAACCAGAAGGCTACCACACTGGGGGACCTAACATGGTCTTCAGGCTCCGAAAATCGCTCTATGGCCTTAAGCAGGCTGCCAGACAATGGAGCAAGAAGCTCAGAAGTGTCCTAGAGGGTATTGGCTACTCCAGACTTCGCTCCGACAACTCTATCTACATTTATAACAAGGGAGACATCAAGGTCATAGTGCCTGTCTTCATTGATGATATCACTCTGGTGTCTAAAAGCGATTCTGCTGTCTCTGCTGCTGTCTCTGAGCTGTCTAGCCACTTCAAACTGCGAGATCTCGGGTCTACCACTCTGCTACTAGGTATTCAGGTGAAGCAGGACCGTTCTAAGCGCACCATTTTGCTCTCACAAGAGCACTACATCAAGGAGCTGCTAGAACGATTCCATATGGATGATTCCAACTCCCTTTCCACCCCACTTCCACCTGGCTCTGAGCTCTCCGACATTGTTCCCTCTCTCGAGGAGCAAGCTGAGATGAAATCAGTTCCTTATCTCTCTGCTGTAGGTGCCCTGCAGTATCTTGCCACCATGACTCGTCCCGACATTGCCTATGCTGTCTCCTATCTCGGGAGATTCAATCATAACCCAGCTCCTGCCCACTGGCTTGCAGTGAAGCATTTACTTCGCTATTTGAAGGGCACCCTGCACTACCAGCTCATCTACAGAGGTGGTGACTCTGGGGAACTGTTTACCACCTATTCCGATGCCTCTCACGGCGGCTGCAAGGCCACAGGTCGAGCTACAGGTGGATATGTGACTCTGGTGTCTGGAGCTGCTGTAGGATGGTCCTCAAAGCGTCAGCCTTTTGTGACTCTCTCGAGCACTGAGGCCGAGTTTGTGGCTGCTGTTGAGGCTGGAAAGGAGATCAAGTGGACTAGGAACATTCTCAGCGAGTTTGGCTACCCCCAGACACTTGCTTCGACTTTATTTGTTGATAACAAGTCTGGAATCAGTCATTCCTCATTCCCTTCTTGACCTCTAACCACCACCTTCCCTTTTGGGATGGGTGGGGCCTACGCCTTAGTAGCTGAGACGTCCACTCCTCGGTGAAATCGTAGGAGGCGCTGTGTAGGCGGGGTCTCACTCCCTGCTGATATCCCAGAGGTTCGAGTTGAATAGCGCGGTTGGCATCTGTGCTATCGATGGATGTCGTGTCGACCACTGTTGGGCGGCCTTGGGGTATGTTACTCCCCTTCCGCTTGACCCTCGGGGCGTAGTCTATGCGTCCCACCCTCGCGCTCTCTTCTTGGGGGCGCACTCCTCGTCTAGGCTGGCCAAACCTCCCTGGACACCGTTGCGCTGGCGCCGCTCTTTGCGCCTCACATTCCTTTTCTACTCGGGGCGGAGAAATCCTTCGCTCCACCACTCGCGCCCACTCCTCTCATGGGCGCACCCTCTCGTCTGGACTGGCCAACACCCTCTGGACACCACCGCGTCAGCGCTGCTCACAGCGCCCACCCTCCCTTCCTTCAACGGACGTCGGATGCGACCACGTCCAACTTTTCACCGTCCCCCCTTCTTTTTCCCCATCGGACGGTCCGATTTCCTCCCGCACCGGGCTGCGGTGTCTTCAAGAGACCCTCCCGCCGTGCACCATTTTTCAGCAGCATCGCGCTGCTCGATCTCCCCCGGCTGTCCATTCTCTGGCGGCCACCATCCTGCTGCGCACTTGTGCGTGGCTCCCCTTCCCTCTTCTCGGCCGGATCCTACCCTGGGTCCGTCCACTATTGGCTAGCTATTCTTAGCTGGCACCGAGTGGTTGCGTTACTCTGTGACGTGACCTCACGCTCCGGGTCTTTCGACCCAACATTGGAAAGTCGAAAATCCCCCCGACTTCTCCATCCTGTCCCTTCCGGCCCCGGCTACTTCGTAGCCGGTCCCCTCATTCGTTCCCGGCACTCAGCTGCCCCAACATTCTCCTCCGGCCCTGGCTACTCTATGCGATGGCCAGCTCTCCACCATCTTTTCAGGCACCCAGCTGCCTCTGTCACTCTTTTCACGGGAGCACGTTCCACCGGCACCCACCATCTGCACTCACGGCGCTTCGCGTGCGACTGCAACCGCCTCGTCAGAAAATCGGGGGCGTATCTGGGCTGTTATGTAGGTGTTTTATGTTTGCTTGAGCTAAGGCTCGCTTCGTACACTTTTCCCTACGGCCCACCATTTTTATCTTTATTGTTTTGTTTTTATTTTATCTTCGAGGCGATGTAAATTCCGCCGGATATGATATACGATTATAATGTTGTTTGGGGCTAATGTTTATTTCGGCGACGCGTCATGGCTGCCATTTTCTTGTAGTATGCCCGGAGTATCTAACCGGATGTCGTATAGCTACTTGAAATAAAGGTCCACCGAGAGGTGCCATTGATACAAAAAAAAAAACATTCCCTTCTCTCAACATTCCTTCCTTGACCTCTTACCACTACCTTCCTCTTTTGGAAGCCTCGGTGGTTTAGCTGCAATAGTAGGGAATACATTTCATCCATGCCTCCTAAGCGCAAGGGCAATCTTGCCCGTCGTCAGTCTCAACAACCTCCACCTGAAGGTACCCCTGTGGTGGAGAGCCGTATTGATGAGGATTCGGACTGGGACGCCCCAGGCCAACCTCGTGCCTCTCT
The DNA here is from genome assembly GCA_029945375.1 of Agaricus subrufescens. Lineage (NCBI taxonomy): Eukaryota > Fungi > Basidiomycota > Agaricomycetes > Agaricales > Agaricaceae > Agaricus > Agaricus subrufescens. The sequence continues at coordinate 25,394 of JAQOTE010000042.1, forward strand.
CGAGCCCGCTTTCTTTGTAGGCTCAATTATGAATCCTGCCAGCAAGTACGTTGGCCACACTCCTGCTCAAGCCTCTGGGTCTTCGGCGTCTCAACCCGGCACCCTCCTTCCTCCCGCTGAAATCAAGTCAGCACTCCAGACACCCCCTCCTGCTTCAGGGCTTCTCCTGCAGCAACTCTTGGGTAAGCGGCCTGAACAGCCGTCCCCCACTCCTTCTGCCATGCTTACGAGCGAATCCCCTGCTCGTATCCCTGTCCCTGCGCCTGAGCCTCAGGCTCCCGAGCGCTCTCTTACTCCTCCAACTGCATCCCAGACGGATGCATTTTTTGCTGCTCTGGAAATGTACACTTCCGAGCTAAACGCTTCTCATGCCGATGCCCCTCATTTCATTGGCATGATTCTCACTTCTCTGCAGGTCATGCTTCGCGACCCTGCCACCCTCGCCCTTGAAGTCCATGGCGGATTCACCGTCAAGGACCTGCTCGATAGCCTGCCGCGCTCTGGTGCGGCGTTCGCCCCTTTACCCCCCGGCACGTCAGGAGCCGGCCCCCGGCCGGTTCCCAAGCCACAAGTCAAGAGGATGCGCACTGCTCCTCCTACCCCTACTCCTGCGAAGCCGAGTGCTCCGGCGAAAGCCGATAGTGCACCGCCTCGTCTCTCTAAGCGGCCGCCTCCTTCGGAGGCTCCCGCTGTTTCAGTCTCTGCTCCAAAGCCCAAACGCCGTCAACGTCAGGGCAAACACACTATCCATGGCCCCTCCCGCCGTGGTATCATAATCAAACCGAGTGGCAAGATGACTCTCTCTGCCGGTCGATTTCACAACAAGCGTATAACCAAGTACAACGACAAGATCATCTCCGATCTCAAGGTCACTGACCTTGCGATCACATCTGCAGAGGACCACGGGCCAGGTCTATCACAAAATGCTATACATGATCGCTCAAGCCGAATGTGGCTTACGTGCTGAAACATGTGCGAAAAAGACTTCGATTCTCCCACCTAATTCATCCCAGCTAACCACAGCTTTTTTTTTTTTTTTTTTTTTTTTTTTTGTATCAATGGCGGCTCTCGGTGGACCTTTTATTAGTAGCTATACGACATCCGGTTAGATACTCCGGGCATACTACAAGAATATGGCAGCCATGACGCGTCGCCGAAATAAACATTAGCCCCAAACAACATTATAATCGTATAACATATCCGGCGGAATTTACATCGCCTCGAAGAGTAAAATAAAAAACAAAACAATAATGATAAAAATGATGGGCCGTAGAGAGAAATGTACGAAGCGAGCCTTAGCTCAAGCAAACATGACACCTACGTTACAGCCCGGATGCGCCCCCGATTTTCAAAGACAGGGCGGTTGCGGTCGCGCGCGAAACGCAGCGAGCGCAGATGGTGGGTGCCGGTAGAACGTGCTCCCGTGAAAGAATGACAAAGGCAGCTGAGTGCCTGAAGAGATCGTGGAGGGCTGGCCATCACATAGAGTAGCCAGGGCCGGGAGAGAGTGTTGAGGCAGCTGAGTGCCGGAAACGAATGAGGGAACCGGCTACGAAGTAGCCGGGGCCGGAAGGGACAGGATGGATAAGTCGGGGGGATTTTCGACTTTCCTAGTGTTGGATCGAAAGACCCGGAGCGTGAGGTCACGTCACAGAGTAACGCAACCACTCGGTGCCAGCTAAGAATAGCTAGCCAATGGTGGACGGACCCAGGGTAGGATCCGGCCGAGGAGGGGGAGGGGGAGCCACGCACAAGTGCGCAGCAAAGTGGTGGCCGCCAGAAAATGGACGACCGGGGGGGATCGAGCAGCGCGATGCCGCTGAAAAATGGTGCACGGCGGGAGGGTCTCTTGAAGACACCGCAGCCCGGTGCGGAAGGGGATCGGACCGTCCGATGGGGAGGGCAGCAAAAAATTGGACATGAGTCGCGTCCGACGTCGTTGAGGAAGAGGGTGTGGGCGCTGTGAGCGAGCGCCGGCGCGTGGTGTGGAGGGTGTTGGCAAGTCCAGGAGAGGGGGTAGCTAGCACTTTATTCATAATTGTGGGTGTGCTCCAAAGATGCAATCTTCATAATTCCTGATAACCTTTCATTATCTAACTACCCAACCACTCTTCCCATAAAATCTTCATTCATTATATATCCTTCCCATGGATTTCTTCATTCATTGCATACCTTCATAACTATTTCTTCATTGTTCCAATAGACTTCTTCATTCATTGCATATCTTCATAACCATTTTCATTTCATTACCCATCATTTTCCCCATCATTCTGGCCATCAATAGGCAATCAGACCATCAAAAGCTAATCTAGGCATCAATCTTGTTCATCAATACATCATTTTTACCATCACCATCACTCCTCCCATCAACAATCCCATCAGTGATTCCATCAACAATCCCATCAGTCCCATCAGAGTGGTAGTGCAATAAATGGTTGCTCAATTGCTGGTCATTGGCTGGCTCAATTGTTATGAAACTTTGAATATAATGTAATATACATAATATGTCTATATGTATGCAATATTATG
>JAQOTE010000043.1:0-23498 GCA_029945375.1 Agaricus subrufescens
AAAAAAAAAAAAAAAAAAAAAAAGATGCATTCACTGCCATTTCCTCCCTCCCTCAATCACAATCGATCCCCTCTCGAGCTGGTGCATTCAGACCTTCACGGACCGCTCCCAGTCGCTTCCCACTCAGGCTACAAGTACTGGATCACCTTTATAGACGACGCGACGCGATTCCGGGCTGTACATCTGCTTAAAAGCAAGTCAGAAGCCTTTGAAGCATTCAAAGTCTACAAATCTTGGGCCGAAAATCAACTTGGAGTCAAAATCCGGGCTCTACAGGATGATAAAGGCGGTGAATACATGTCTAAGGCCTTCCTAACGTTCACGGAGCAGTCTGGCATCGAAAGGAGGCACTCTACTCGCAACAGACCCCAGCAGAATGGCCTTGCGGAGAGAGCTAATAGGACTATGGGTGAAAGAATCACTGCTATGCTCTCGGAATCTCGACTTCCTGCCTCTTTCTGGGGAGAATGTGTGTCTTCTATGGTCCGTATTTTTTTTTTTTTTTTTTTTTTTTTGTATCAATGGCACCTCTCGGTGGACCTTTTATTCAAGTAGCTATACGACATCCGGTTAGATACTCCGGGCATACTACAAGAATATGGCAGCCATGACGCGTCGCCGAAATAAACATTAGCCCCAAACAACATTATAATCGTATATCGTATCCGGCGGAATTTACATCGCCTCGAAGAGAAAAGAAAATAAAAACAATAAAGATAAAGATAATGGGCCGTAGAGAAAAATGTACGAAGTGAGCCTTAGCTCAAGCAAACATGACACCTACGATACAGCCCGGATGCGCCCCCGATTTTCAAAGACAGGGCGGTTGCGGTCGCGCGCGAAGCGCAGCAAGCGCAGATAGTGGGTGCCGGTGGAACGTGCTCCCGTGAAAGAGTGACAAAGGCAGCTGAGTGCCTGAAGAGATCGTGGAGGGCTGGCCATCGCATAGAGTAGCTAGGGCCGGGAGAGAGTGTTGAGGCAGCTGGGTGCCGGAACGAATGAGGGGACCGGCTACGAAGTAGCCGGGGCCGGAAGGGACAGGATGGAGAAGTCGGGGGGATTTTCGACTTTCCAAGTGTTGGGCCAAAAGACCCGGAGCATGAGGTCATGTCACATAGTAACGCAACCACTCGGTGCCAGCTAAGAATAGCTAGCCAATAGTGGACGGACCCTGGGTAGGATCCGGCCGAGAAGAGGGAGGGGGAGCCACGCACAAGTGCGTAGCAAAATGGTGGCCGCCAGAGAATGGACGGCCGGGGGAGATCGAGCAGCGCGATGCCGCTAAAAAATGGTGCACGGTGGGAGGGTCTCTTGAAGACACCGCAGCCCGGTGCGGGGGGAAATCGGACCACCCGGTGGGGAATGGCGGGGAGTATTGGTCGTGGTCGCGTCCAACGACCGTTGGAAGAAGGGAAGGTGGGCGCTGTGAGCGGCGCCGATGCGGTGGTGTCCGGAGGGTGTTGGCCAGTCCAGACGAGAGGATGCGCCCATGAGAAGAGCGGGCGCGAGTGGTGGAACGAAGGTTTTTTGTCCCGAGTGGAAAAGGAGTGTAAGGCGCAGAGAGCGGCGCCATCGCAGTGGTGTCCAGGGGGTTTGGCCAGCCTAGACGAGGGGTGCGCCCCCAAGAAGAGAGCGCGAGGGTGGGACGCAGAGACTACGCCCCGAGGGTCAAGCGGAAGGGGAGTAACATACCCCAAGCCGCCCAACGGTGGTCGACACGACATCCAACGATAGCACAGATGCCGACCGTGCTATTCAACTCGAACCTCTGGGATATCAGCAGGGAGTGAGACCCCGCCTACACAGCGCCCCCTACGATTTCACCGAGGAGTGGACGTCTCAGCTACTAAAGCGTAGGCCCCACCCATCCCAAAAGGGAAGGTGGTGGTTAGAGGTCAAGAAGGGAATCGTCTATGGTCCATGTCTGGAACAGGCTGCCTACATCGTCGCTTTCTGGCACTACACCCTTCCAGGCCTTCTATAAGCGAAAACCTGATGTCTCCCACCTCCGAGTATGGGGGTGTACTGCCTATGTGCATGTACAGCGAGATAAGAGGACTTCTCTAGAGCCTCACTACGAAAAATGCGTGTTTATAGGCTATCCTGCAGGCTACAAGGGCTGGAAGTTCTATAATCCAGTCACTAAGCGTTCAGTGATCTCGGAGAGGGCTGATTTTGACGAGAGGTACTTTCCTGGCACTTCTAGAGCCCAACTCGATGCTGTACCTTCATTTGCTGGCCCTCCCCCCTCCCCTGAGCCTCAGACTACTTCTGAGCCTTCTCCTGCACCACCAACGTCGCATTTCGGAGTGCTACCTCTCCTAGATGAAGGGGGTGATACTAGCCCTCTCCCTGCTCGCTTTCAGCCTCCCAGTCCGAGTTCTCCTGGTGTTCCTCTCGAAGAGGAGACTCCTCTACCTGCTCTTCCTCCTCCTAGCCCTGCTACTCCGCCCCCACAAGCTCCGATTCCACTCCCTGTGACTCCCCCCACTGCTGGAGTGCCCCCTGAGCCTCCCAGAGTGCCACGTCGCACTGGACGCGTTCGGAAGCCCCCTGGTGACTGGTGGAAGGTCAGGCAACCTAATCTGCCTGCTAGAGACCCAGAAGACGACGACGAGGCTGCTCTTTCAGCTGATACTGACTTCTATGAGGTCGAGTTTGCTGGGGCTGTTTCTACAGCTGATCCTCGCACCTACAGGCTGGCTATGCAGTCCCCTGACAGGGAACACTGGGTCGATGCCTGTAACACCGAAATCTTCAATCTCGAGGCTAACAGGACTTGGGAACTTACTGAGCTGCCTCCTGGTAAGAAGGTAGTCAACTCTGGCTGGGTTTTCAAGGTGAAAAGGCATGCCGACAGCTCAATTGAGCGCTATAGGGCTCGCCTTGTTGCTAAAGGCTTCTCCCAACGTCCTGGCTTCGATTACACTGAGGTCTTTGCCCCTACATTTCGTCCTGCCTCTCTGAGACTCATTATAGCTCTGGCTGCTAGAGAGGGCTACAAAATGCGTTCTGTTGACATCTCCTCTGCCTTCACTTATGGGGAACTCGAGGAGGAGATTTACATGAGGCAACCAGAGGGCTATCACACTGGAGGCCCTAATATGGTCTTCAGGCTCCGTAAATCGCTCTATGGCCTTAAGCAGGCTGCCAGACAATGGAGTAAGAAGCTCCAAGGTGTTCTAGAGGGTATTGGCTACTCTAGACTTCACTCCGACAACTCCATTTACATCTATTCCAAGGGAGACATCAAGGTCATTGTACCAGTCTTCATTGATGACATTACCCTAGTCTCTAAAAGCGATGCAGCCATGGCCTCTGCTGTCTCGGAGCTGTCTCGGCACTTCAAACTGCAAGATCTAGGCTCTACCACTCTTCTACTGGGCATTCAGGTGAAGCAGGATCGCTCTAAGCATTCCATCTCCCTCTCCCAAGAGCACTACATCAAGGAGCTGCTAGAACAGTTCAATATGGACGATTCCAACTCCCTTTCCACCCCTCTACCTCCTGGCTCTGAGCTCTCGGACATTGTTCCCTCACTTGAGGAGCAGGCTGAGATGAAGTCTGTTCCCTATCTCTCTGCTGTAGGCACCCTGCAGTATCTTGCCACCATGACTCGTCATGACATTGCCTATGCTGTCTCCTACCTTGGGAGATTCAATCACAATCCTGCTCCTGCCCATTGGCTTGCTGTAAAGCATTTACTTTGCTATTGGAAAAGCACAATGCACTACCAGCTTGTCTACTGAGGTAGTGACTCCAGAGAGCTGTTCACCACTTATTCTGATGCTTCCCATGGTGGCTGCAAGGCCACAGGTTGAGCTACAGGTGGTTATGTGACTCTAGTGTCTGGGGCTGCTGTAGGATGGTCCTCAAAGCGTCAGCCCTTTGTGACTCTCTCGAGTACTGAGGCTGAATTTGTTGCTGCCGTCGAAGCTGGAAAGGAGATCAAGTGGACTAGGAACATTCTGACAGAGTTTGGCTATCACCAGACACTTCCCATCGCTTCTTGACTTCTTACCACTACCTTCCTGTTTTGGAAGCCTCAGTGGTTTAGCTGTACTAGGAGCAATATACGTTCTGCAACATGGATACTCGTCCGGACTTCGACAACGGAGGCTGGGAGACCGACAGCGACGATGACTCGAAGCTGCCGCCCGCTATGCGAGCTGCAGGTGAAGCGTTAGAAATGGAGTTGGAGACTCCAAAGGCCGCGCGTATCGTGAAGATGCGGGCACATTTAGCAGGTAAGGGCAAGACCAAGGACGTCTCGTTCTCGGACACTGCCCCCGCCGTATCCTCATCCGACTTCAATCGCGTCCTCGCGGACGCATCGGAGTCAATTTCCAGGCTCATGAAGGAGGATTCCCCCGCCCCTCAAGCCCAGACTCGCGCCGAACGCAGGCGCGGACAACCCAAGGCGCCAGCCTGGCCGTCTACCCCCGTCACCCCCACCCCATCGGGCTCTCGACAGCCTGGTGGGACCGCTCAGTCGCTGCTCGAGGCTATCTCCTCGCCAGCCACCCCCAAGACCCCTCGCACTGCTTCTATCTACACGCCTACCAAGGTACCTGGAAAGAAGCACGGACTCGCTGTGTCGCTGTCGACTGCCGCCGACATCGTCCAGCAAACCCCCCCCGACGACAACTTCATCGGCTACGCCGATGAACTGCTACGTCTCATTTTCAATATATTGTCGAGTGGCGCTCACAAAAATATTGATTTTCAGAACATGGCTGGAGTCTGCTCATTCGAGACGGCTCTTGCTATTATCATTGGTCAAACTGGTGCGGCGTCGCCCCCCTCCCCAGCCAAACCCACCACCCCCCTCTTCCTCCCTTCCACCCCCGTTGTTCCCTCATCGCGTCCCCGGTCCCCGATGGCCGAGGACGAGGTAACTACCCCGGTCCCGAAGAAAGTCCGCATCCAGTCCCCACCTGGCTCTGCACCCAAGCAATCCGCTTTAGGAAAGTGTGCCCCGGCTGCTCCCGCAGCTGTTCGAGCACCTTCCAAGAGCGCTCTCAAGGCTAAGCCGGCCTCTGTCCCCTCCCTCCCCAAGGCCCCGGCTCCCTCCACTGCCCCCGCTGTGTCCCGCCGTGCTCCCGCACGCAAGGGCAAGCACACTAGCCACGGCGCTTCGCGCCGGGGTGTCCTTATTCATCCACCGGCCGGATCTACAATCCGTGCTATTAATATCACTCCCGATGTTCTCCGGGAGTGCAACCGACACCTCAAGGATGACCTCAAGTCTGAGGTCGTTCTGGAATCTTCTTCTGATTCGGCATCCGGCATCTTCATTGCCGCCTCCCGAGTTCTGTCCAAGCCCGAATCTGCGTGCGTGCTTAGGCATGTACGCCGCCTCGTCGACCCCAACGGACTCGTCCCCCTCCAGTCCGCCACTCCCACCTCCACGTCCTACCTCAAGGTATTGGACGTACCACTCATTCCGGCTCCCCCCGCCACTTGGCTCCAGGCGCAGCGCGAGGCGTTCACCATCGCGTTGCACAACTCTCCTGTGGGTAAACCTTTATCCACTCACATCAAGCACGCTGTCCGCTTCATGCGGACATCACGTAAGTCCGATACCTGCATCGCTTGGATCGACATCGCAGACTCCGTCTCTGGCCGCACGGCCCGGGACTACATTGGTAAGCACATCTTTATTGGTGGGCGCAACTGTCAAATCCGCGGCGCTGCCCCACGGCCCGGCTCTGCTCTATGCACTCGTTGTCAACGATGGGGCCACCATTCCGACGTATGCCGATCTAAGGGCATACGCTGTCCTCACTGCGCGGGCCCGCACTCGGCTGACTCGCATATTCCGGCGTCCATAGCGATGAAGAAGAATCCGGACGATCGTCATTGTGCAAATTGTTCTGCAGGGAAGAAGAAAGATAAGGCGCACTCCACAACGGACACTTCGTGCCCGTTCTGGAACAACCGTTTCGATCGGGATTGGCTCAAGCGCCAGTTCCCATCGAAGAAGTAGGAAACTTCACCGTTTCTTTCGGGAGCACGCGCCGCCGGTACCCACCACTTCCCCTCGCCACCTTGTCCGCGATCGCAAACCGGCTCGTCTGAAAATCGGGGCTGTATCCAAGTTTGAACGTAGGTGATTTGTGTTTGCTTGAGCCACGGCTCGCTTCGCTCGCCTCTCGTTTGGACTTAACATTTCTTTTTCATTTTGTTATGTTTCCTTTTTCTTTTTCTCTTCGAGGCGATGATCTTTCCGCCGGATATGTTTTTCTTTTAATCATGTTGTTAGGGGCTTAATGTTTTCACTCGGATACGCGTCATGGCATCCCTATTCTTGTAGTATGCCCGAATTATCTACTCGGATGTCGTATAGCTACTTGAATAAAAGGTCCACCGAGAGGTGCCGTTGATACAAAAAAAAAAAAAAAAAAAAAAAAAAACCAGGCAACCTCAATGCTTTTCATGGATAACAAGTCTGGTATCAGTGTAGCCAAGAATCCTGAGCACCACGGGCACATGAAACACCTAGACCTTTGCTTCTATTGGCTCCATGAGACTGTAGAAGATGGAGTCATCGATCCTCTTTATGTATCCACTGACCAGCAAGTTGTGGACATCTTAACCAAGGCTGTATCAAGGAAAGTTGTTGACTTTGCTGTGCTGTTGTTAGGACTTGGAGCTTAGTATGGACTGGTTGGATCAAGGGGGTGTGTTAGACTGCCCCAGCAGTCTTGTGTTAGAGTGCCCCAACAGTCTTGTATATGGACTTAGAGATGGTACGACTTTCTGATCATGTGATATATTAGCAAGCACATGTTGAACTTGTCTGTGAACGCTCTAGAAGCCTTTAGCTTCTTAGACTTGTTCACAGGTGAGTATAGAGTTCTGTATATTCATAGATAGCTTCTTAGACTTGTTCACAGGATTCCTTAATCAATTCTTATCCGATTCACTCGTGACTACCATCGTTAGAACCGTCTCCGCACGCGCTACGTTCTACTTCCGACATTCCCATCCGATTAGTGTTGGAAGTGGAACGCAGAGTTCGCAGTGGCAATCCTAACGACGCTAGTATCGAGCGGATCGGATAAGAAATGAGCTAGTATTAGCACAGTTAATCTGTGGACAAGTATAAGAAGCTATAACAACAATACAAAGAGATTGCTCACCTGTGGACAAGTATAAGAAGCTAAAGACTTTTAAGTCGTCCACAGGCAAGTTCAACATGCGCTGACTAATCTATCACGTGAACGGAAGCGTCCGCTTTACTCTAAGTCGAGATATACACAAAACAAATTAACCAGTCACTCTAATGTCATGACTTAACTGAATGCTTGGGGCATTCTAACACACCCCCTTGATCCAAGCAGTCTAGTGTCCAAATCCCAGTAGTGGGACAGCGAAATCGATCACCTTTGGTGCCACAGCCTTGGTCAGAATGTCGGCCACTTGCTGATCAGTAGAAACATAGAGGGGATCGATGATTCCTTCTTCTACAGCCTCCCGGAGCCAGTAGAACCGAAGATCCAGGTGTTTCATGCGCCCGTGGTGCTCAGGATTCTTTGCCACACTGATTCCAGACTTGTTATCAACAAATAAAGTTGAAGCAAGTGTCTGGGGGTAGCCAAACTCGCTGAGAATGTTCCTGGTCCACTTGATCTCCTTTCCAGCCTCAACAGCAGCCACAAACTCGGCCTCAGTGCTCAAGAGAGTCACAAAAGGCTGACGCTTTGAGGACCAGCCCACAGCAGCACCAGAGACAATGGTCACATATCCACCTGTAGCTTGACCTGTGGCCTTGCAGCCGCCGTGAGAGGCATCGGAATAGGTGGTAAACAGTTCCCCAGAGTCACCACCTCTGTAGACGAGCTGGTAGTGCAGGGTACCCTTCAAATAGCAAAGTAAATGCTTCACTGCAAGCCAGTACCTTTCATCAAATTCAGCCCTTTTGGAGATGATTGAACGCTTGGTGACTGGGTTATAGAACTTTTTTTTGTAATCAATGGGATTTATTTCAAAATTGACCTCATACATGGGATGCCATAACGCGTTTCCCCGCCTTTCAACCCTCGGCAGCGTACATTAAGCCCGAAACAACATGCACTTTCCTTTGTTCTCGTATCCGCGGGACAAGGTCAACTGCTCGACATAAATAAAAAACAAATCATAAAGGCTGTAGAAAATCAAAGAACGACTACGAATGGCCATCATAATGCTGAATAAAAGGAATTCCTACCCAGCCTCTAAACGCGAGGGAACTGATGATGAAGCCAGTCCCGGTTGAACCTATGTTTCCAAAACGGACACGAAGTGTCTGTTGCAGAATGATTTACCTTAGCGCGCTTGGAAGCAATGCAATTGACGCAGCGACGTTGATCAACTTGTTTAGGGTTGACTAACGTCGTATGATTGTGTTCAGTGTGAGGACCGCCGCATAGAGCGCAGCGGACACCTTGTCGGCGACACTGATTAGCATGGTGGCCCCATCGATGACAACGTTGGCATCGGACAGAGCTGGAATGGGGACGAGCGCCCTGAATACGGCACAAGGTTCCAGAGACAGGAACCTTCTGGCCAATAAATGTACGAGCGTTGATGCCCATGGTGGTGTCGGAGATATCGATCCATGCGATGCACGAATCAGAATGAGCGGAAGTCCGCATAATACGGACTTGATGTTGAATAAGTGTCCCTAATCAGGCATGAGGAGAAGCAGCAATAGTGTCGAGAAGACGCTTGCGTGTGAGATTGACCCAGTCATTTTTGGGCATAGACTGAGGAATGGGGACGTCGACGATCTTCAGGAACAAAGTTGAGGTGGCCGGTGTGGATTGGATTGGCTGTGGAAGGCCTGTAGGGAGGAGGCGGCGGACGTGTTTGAGCACGAAGGCCGACTCGGAGGAAGTCGGGACAGTGGTAGTGGCTAAAAATATCTTGCCGTTGCTACCCGGTTCAGCATGAGTAATCAGTATCTTGGAACACCCACCATTATTCCTTATCGCTCTATCGTCCGCGTTTGGCACCGCCGGCCCTCAAGCTGGTGTATCCGGGGTTAAAAGTTAAGTATGATGTTAAGCTTGAGCTACGGTTCGCGTCGGATATTTCTTCTTTTTCCCCATTATTTCTTTCTTTTCCATTTTGATATGTTTTCTCTTCGTTATCATCGAGCGCTTGACCACGTCGCGCAGGATACGGTCTCTCCCCCACCCATGTATAGTATGACTCCATGTAGCGGATTGGTGGCCGCCTCAGAAACGTGTTATGGCATCCAGTTCCTTGTAGTACGCATTTTAGTATTCGCATCATGTAATAGCTACTTGGAATAAAGGTCCACCGGAAGGTGCCATTGATTACAAAAAAAAAAAATCAGTATCTTGGAAGAACCAAGATCCGATCCGATAAGTTTGTTGATCTCCGCGATAAGAGATAGGGAGATGTCGGCTGCAGACTTGTTAGATCCGGCCGGTGGAGTGAGGATAATGCCACGACGCGAGGCACCATGGACAGTGTGGCGGGAATTGCGCTTCGACCTAGGTTTCGGCGCAATGCGAGAGACGGGGGGAGCGGCCTTAGGAGGAGGGCGTTCCTTGACTTCGGCGACCACTGGTTCTGCAACGACCTCCATTGCTGGAGGCGGAGCACTCGGTGGGGCCGGGGTAGAGGGTGGAGCGGGAGTAGCCGGGCCGGAGCGCGGCTTCTTCCTAGGGGGTGAGGCGTCGCCAGGAATGGACACCTTGGGTAGGGAAGGAGTAGGGGCAAACTTCTTGACAAGGAGTTCTAATCCCGCGGACATAGAATGACCGTTAGATAGAACAGTAAGCTTGTGCTCGCCGGAGGAGACAGCGACGAGGAGAGAGTTAAGAGCCTCAAAGCCGAAGTGGCCCATGAAGACTCTGTCTTTGTATATCTCTCTGTTCTGAGAGAGCCAGCGAAGAACATCAACCGCACCAATGGTGGGTTGAGGCTCGGGGACCGGGGTAGGGGCCGGGACCGGGGTGGCAGAGCGCACTGACTGCTGCTCCATGCCAGATTCTTCGTCCCAATTCTCCGGGGGGCCAGAGGCAGAGGGGGAAGGGGAAGGGGAAGGTGGAGGGGCAGCGCTGGAAGATCCAGACGCTGTCGGCTGCACTGGGAGGGAAGGGAATGGCTGACGAACAGGGAATCCCATCGATTGAGCGATTGAGTGGGCATCGGCCCAGCTCTTGATGTCTTCGAAGAGGTCGTCGGAGAGATACTCGGCGAACTCTGGATAGATCTTGAGGACGGACTCCTTCGGAAGGTGAGGAGAGGGTTTGGGCTTGGGTATGTGCTGAGGGACTTCCTGGCCATACTCGTATGCGATAGTCGCAGGATTGGGCGAACCCTCGGGAAGTCGGGGGTTCTTGCTACGCATCAACTCCTCAGCAGCATCCCAGATGGACTGGGGCATGCCAGGAGGCTTGGACGGTCGTTTAGATCGCTTGGGAGGCATATCGGACGATGAATAGTACTTCTATGCTACGACCACTGAGACTTCCAAAAGAGGAAGGTAGTGGTAACAGGTCAAGAAGCGGTTGTGGGTTATAGAACTTCCAGCCCTTGTAGCCAGTGGGATAGCCTATGAAAACGCATTTTTCATAGTGAGGCTGAAGAGAATTGCGTTTATCTCGCTGTATATGCACGTAGGCAGTGCACCCCCATACTCGGAGGTGGGAAACGTCGGGTTTTCGCTTATAGAACGCTTGGAAGGGTGTAGAACCAGGTAGAGACGACGTAGGAAGCCTATTCCATACATGCACCATAGAGGAGATGCATTCACCCCAGAAACTCGGGGGCAATTTCGACTCAGAGAGCATTGCAGTGATCCTTTCCCCCATAGTTCTGTTAGCTCTTTCAGCTAGACCGTTCTGCTGAGGCCTGTTGCAAGTAGAATGCCTCCTATCGATGCCACATTGCTCCGTGAAGGCTAGGAAGGCTTTAGACATGTATTCACCGCCTTTATCGTCCTGTAGAGCGTGCATTTTCACTCCTAGTTGGTTTTCAGCCCAAGATTTATAGATTTTGAACACTTCAAAGGCCTCAGACTTGCTTTTTTTTTTTTTTTTATAATCAATGGCACCTCTCGGTGGACCTTCTATTAAACTAGCTATACGACATCCGGTTAGATACTCCGGGCTTACTAGTCTAATACGGATGCCTTAACGCGTATCCAGGTTGCGGCCGCCAGACGCATACAAAATCAAACTCTTACATGTGGAGGGAAAGAAACGTATCCGCGCGACGAGGTCAAGCGCTCGAAGAACCCAAACCGCAAACACACAAAACAAAAGATAAAAAATGATGAAGCCTAGAAATCCACAGACCGTGACGAGCCTTAGCTCAAGCCAACATCCCCGCGGTACTAAACCCCGTATACATCAGCCTCCGACCGACGGTTCCAAACGCGAACAAAATAGTGATTAAGTGGATGGAAATGGAGGGCGCGCATGCTGCAGCTCCCGAAACCGGCCATGACAGTCGATTACTTCGTCGATGAGAACTGGCGGTGGAGCCAGTCCCGGTCGAACCGATTAGTCCAGAACGGACACGAAGTGTCCGTTGTGGAGTGCGCCGTCTTCTTCTTCTTGCTGGCGGAACAATTGGCGCAGTGGCGGTTGTCGGGATTGCGTTTCATAGCGATCGCGGCCTGAACGTGCGAGTCGGCAGTGTGCGGACCCGCGCAGTGTGGACAGCGTATGCCCTTTGAACGGCATACGTCGGCGCCCAGTGGCCCGTATACGCTGACTGGTGGAAGAGGATGGAGCCGGGCAGTGCAGTAGCGCCCAAGATTTGACAGTTACGCCCTCCAATGAGGACGTGCTTACCGATGAAGTCGCGGGCTGTACGGCCCGAGACGGAGTCTTGAATGTCCACCCACGCGATGCAGGTGTCAGAGTGTTTTGAAGTCCGCATGAAACGGACTGCGTGTTTGACTTGTTGGGCGCCTCTGACTTGCTTTTCAGCAGATAAACAGCCCGGAAATGCGTTGCATCGTCTATAAACGTGATCCAGTACTTGTAGCCTGAGTGGGAAGCGACTGGGAGCGGTCTGTGAAGGTCTGAGTGTCAGACGTAGAACGTAGCGTGTGCGGAGACGGTTCTAACAGTGGTAGTCACGAGTGAATCGGATAAGAATTGATTGAGCAATCCTGTGAACAAGTCTAAGAAGCTAAGTATGAATATACAGAACTCTATACTCACCTGTGAACAAGTCTAAGAAGCTAAGGGCTTCTAGAGCGTTCACAGACAAGTTCAACATGTGCTTACTAATATATCACATGATCAGGAAGTCGTACCATCTCTAAGTCCATATACAAGACTGTTGGGGCACTCTAACACAAGACTGCTGGGGCAGTCTAACACACCCCCTTGATCCAACCAGTCCACACTAAGGTCCAAGTCCTAACAATGGCACAGCAAAGTCAACAACTTTCCTTGATACAGCCTTGGTTAGGATGTCTGCAACTTGCTGGTCAGTGGATACATAGAGAGGATCAATGACTCCATCTTCTACAGCCTCGCGGAGCCAATAGAACCGAAGATCTAGGTGTTTCATGCGCCCATGGTGCTCAGGATTCTTGGCTACACTGATCCCAGACTTGTTATCCACGAAAAGCGTTGAGGGAAGTGTCTGGTGATAGCCAAACTCAGTCAGGATGTTCCTAGTCCACTTGATCTCCTTTCCAGCTTCGACAGCAGCAACAAATTCAGCCTCAGTACTCGAGAGAGTCACAAAGGGCTGACGCTTTGAGGACCATCCTACAGCAGCTCCAGACACTAGAGTCACATAACCACCTGTAGCTCGACCTGTGGCCTTGCAGCCACCATGGGAAGCGTCAGAATAGGTGGTAAACAGCTCTCCGGAGTCACTACCTCGATACACAAGCTGGTAGTGCATTGTGCCCTTCAAATAGCAAAGTAAATGCTTTACAGCAAGCCAATGGGCAGGAGCAGGATTATGATTGAATCTCCCGAGGTAGGAGACAGCATAGGCAATGTCGGGTCGAGTCATGGTGGCAAGATACTGCAGGGCACCTACAGCAGAGAGATAGGGAACAGACTTCATCTCAGCCTGCTCCTCGAGTGAGGGAATAATGTCCGAGAGCTCTGAGCCAGGAGGTAGAGGGGTGGAAAGGGAGTTAGAATCGTCCATATTGAACCGTTCTAGAAGCTCCTTGATGTAGTGCTCTTGGGAGAGGGAGATGGAACGATTAGAGCGATCCTGCTTCACCTGAATGCCCAGTAGAAGAGTGGTAGAGCCTAGATCTCGCAGTTTGAAGTGCCGAGACAGCTCTGAGACAGCAGAGGCCATGGCTGCATCGCTTTTAGAGACTAGTGTAATGTCATCAATGAAGACTGGTACAATGACCTTAATCATCCCTTCTTGAACCGCAACCACCACCTTCCTGTTTTGGAAGTGGAAGTGCTTGAGAAGGAATATACTGTGCTCTAATGATGGATACTCGCCTGGATTTTGATTCTGGAGATTGGTCTGACGATGGAGAAGTGCCAAACAAGCTGCAGCGCAAGCTGCAAGAGTTGATTATGAGGGAGACGCCACCTCCACCGGCGACTCCAAAGGCGAGCTGTATCAAGAAGATGCGGTCTCATCTCAAGGCAAAGGGTAAGCAGCCTGCCACCCCCGCCACCTGGCCCGTCCCGAAGCTGCGGCGACTCGGGCCCAGCCGTATGCGTCTGTGACTTAAAGCTTCCGTTTGGACAGCCCCCCCGCGACTTCCTCTCCCCTCCCTTCCCCCTTGGTCCCCACTCCTCCAAAGAGGGCCAAGAACACTTTGGCCGATAGCCTTGGTGAAGCTGTGCGCACAGCTAAGGTTAACGGCTGCAACGAACGCTCGGACGCTCTGATGGACGAGCTCTTACAATCTCTGTGGCTTATCCTCAAGTCACCAAACCTATCCCAACGCGAGTTCGTGGGCATGGGAGGCTTTGCGGCCTTCGATGTTCAGCTCGCTCAAGTCATTGCCAGCGCTGGACCGCCCCCAGAGTCTCTGCCCCCCCCTCCCTCTGTCCCAGCCACGCCTCCCCCCCCATCGGCCACGCCCACACCACGCCCTCGGTCTCCTATGGCCGAGGCCGAGGCTGACGCGGCCAAAATTACCAAGCGACCCAAGGTAAGCCACCCAGGTCCCCTTCCTAAACCCGCCAGCTCTCGGAGTCGTGCCCCGGCTGCACCCGCAGCTGCTGCGGCACCTCCCAAGCCAAAGAAATTGGTCAGGTTTGCTGGTCTCCCCTCCTCCCCAGCTGCCCCGACCCCCTCCTCTGCCCCTGCCGTTTCTGTTCGCGCTCCCAAGCATAAGCAGAAGGGCAAACACACCGACCATGGACTCTCGCGATGCGGGGTCCACATTATCCCACCGGCCGGAACTAATGTTCTAGCCTCTTCTATCACCCCTGCTATTATTAGCGAGGTGAACTCCCACCTTAAGGCCGACCTCAAGTCGACCTTCATTCTAGAACACGCCATGGACATCAAGGCCGGCATCTTCATAGCCGGTAACCGAGTCCCATCCGCCCCCGAGGGGAATTGTGTGCTCAAGCACATTCGTCGCCTCATCACCACTCCGGGGATTGTCCCCATCCAATCCACCCCCGTCACGTCGACCTCCTACCTCAAGGTCATCGACGTGCCACTCATTCCATCCGAGTCACGCACTTGGATTCACGCACAACGCGCCGCCTTCCAAGCGGCTTTGCAAGAATCTCCGGTAGGCCGCACCCTATCCCCCCTAATCATCCACGCAGTCCGATTCATGCGGACTTCACCCAAGGCTGACTCTTGTGTTACATGGGTTGACATTTCCAACTCCGTCTCGGGCCGTGCGGCCCGCGACATCATAGGTAAGACGATCATCATTGGCGGTCACAACTGTCAGGTCCGGGGTGCTGCTCCCCGGCCCGGCTCTGCGCTGTGCACTCGGTGTCAGCGATGGGGCCATCACTCTAACGTGTGCCGGGCTAAAGGTGTCCGGTGCGCTCACTGCGGCGGTCCGCATTTCTCCGATCGCCACGATTCCGTTTGCGCCGCGTCCCGCGTCGACGCCGCCATCCGCCACTGCGTCAACTGTTCCGCATCCAAGAAGAGTAAGACGACGCACTCCAGCACGGACACTTCGTGTCCGTTCTGGGAACATCGGTTCGACTGCAACTGGCTCAAGCGCCAGTTCCCGTCGAACAAGTAGCGCTTTTCATCGGGCGTTTCGGAGTTCTGGCGCGATGCTGTTCCACCATTTTGACGCTTCACCACTATCCCCTTCTAAGTCATCAATAATCGTCTCGTGTGCGTCTACCCCTGCCAACGCGGGATTCCAAGGAAGTGCTGGCCGGAGAATGACTGTGTTTGCTCGTCCCGGTTCAAAGGTTGGCGCCCTTATTATTTCGACTCCATATGCTTTGTTTTTTCTTTTCTCTTCGAGCGCTTGACCTCGTCGCGCGGATACGTTTCTTTCGCCCACTTTGTAAGCATGACTCCCTGTAATGGATTGGGCCCCTATATGGATACGCGTTATTGTCGGAGGTAGAATGTAGCGCGTGCGGAGACGGTTCTAATGGTGGTAGTGACGAGTGAATCGGATTAGAATTAAATGAGATATCCTGTGAACAAGTCTAAGAAGCTAACTATGAATATACAGAACTCTATACTCACCTGTGAACAAGTCTAAGAAGCTAAAGGCTTCTAGAGCGTTCACAGACAAGTTCAACATGTGCTTACTAATATATCACATGATCAGAAAGTCGTACCATCTCTGAGTCCATATACAAGACTGTTGGGGCACTCTAACACAAGACTGCTGGGGCAGTCTAACACACCTCCTTGATCCAACCAGTCCATACTACTGTCCAAGTCCCAACAATGGCACAGCAAAGTCAACAACCTTTAGTGATACAGCCTTAGTTAGGATGTCTGCGACTTGCTGATCAGTAGACACATAGAGAGGATCAATGACTCCATCTTCTACAGCCTCGTGGAGCCAATAAAAGCAAAGCTCTAGGTGTTTCATGCGCCCGTGGTGCTCAGGATTCTTGGCTACACTGATCCCAGACTTGTTATCCACAAAAAGTGTTGAGGGAAGTGTCT
This sequence comes from Agaricus subrufescens, assembly GCA_029945375.1. Classification (NCBI taxonomy): domain Eukaryota; kingdom Fungi; phylum Basidiomycota; class Agaricomycetes; order Agaricales; family Agaricaceae; genus Agaricus; species Agaricus subrufescens. Next base: position 16,090 of record JAQOTE010000043.1, read on the forward strand.
GGTGATAGCCAAACTCTGTCAGAATGTTCCTAGTCCACTTGATCTCCTTTCCAGCTTCGATGGCAGCAACAAATTCAGCCTCAGTACTGAGAGAGTCACAAGGGCTGACGCACGGAGACCGTCCTACGAAAGCCCCAGGCGGCTAGAGTCACGCAACCGCCTGTAGCTCGACCTGTGGCCTTGCAGCCACCATGGGAAGCATCAGAATAGGTGGTGAACAGCTCTCCGGAGTCACTACCTCGATACACAAGCTGGTAGTGCAGTGTGCCCTTCAAATAGCAAAGTAAATGCTTGACAGCAAGCCAGTGGGCAGGAGCAGGATTGTGGTTGAATCTCCCGAGGTTTTTTTTTTTTTTATAATCAATGGCACCTCTCGGTGGACCTTCTATTAAACTAGCTATACAACATCCGGTTAGATACTCCGGGCTTACTAGTCTAATACGGATGCCTTAACGCGTATCCAATAGGGGCACGAACCCATTACATGAAGTCAAACTTACAAAGGTGCAAAAGAAACGTATCTGCGTGATGAGGTCAAGCGCTCGAAGAGAAAAGAAAAAACAAAGCATATGAATCGAAATGTTGAGGCAAAGAAAGTACAGACCGAAACGAGCTACAAGCTCAAGCAAACATCTCCGTAAGTCCAAGCCCCGCATCTACCAGCATGATGACTGGCGGTTTTCGTCACAGATGTTATAGTGAAAGGGAAAAATGTTGGGTCCAGTCAACGCAAGGTCCCGAAAACGACCATGACAGCCGATTACTTCGTCGATGTGAACTGGCGGCGGAGCCAGTCCCGGTCGAACCGATTAGTCCAGAACGGACACGAAGTGTCTGTTGTAGAGTGCGCCGTCTTCTTCTTCTTGCTGGCGGAACAGTTGGCACAGTGGCGGTCGTCGGGATTGCGCTTCATAGCAATCGCGGCCTGAACGTGCGAGTCGGCAGTGCGGACCCGCGCAGTGTGGACAGCGTATGCCCTTAGAGCGACATACGTCAGCATGATGACCCCACCTCTGGCAGCGAGTGCAGAGAATGGAGCCAGGCCGGGGTGCAGCACCTCGGATTTGACAGTTGCGCCCTCCGATGAGGACGTGCTTACCGATGAAGTCGCGGGCCGTACGGCCTGAGACGGAGTCTTGAATATCCACCCACGTGACGCAGGTGTCAGAGTGTTTTGAGGTCCGCATGAATCGGACCGCGTGTTTGATGTGTCGGGTGAGGGAATTTCCGACAGGTGAGTCATGCATCGCGAGCCGGAAGGCGTCGCGCTGCGCATAGAGCCATAGGGCGGGGGAGGCCGGTACGAGTGGTACGTCGATGATCTTCAAATACGACGTGGAGGTAGGAGTGGCGGCCTGGAGCGGGATGAGGCCGTTGGGGTCGACAAGGCGGCGGATGTGCCTAAGCACACACGCGGACTCGGGATGGGATAGTACCCGGGAAGCGGCAATGAAGATGCCGGTTCCCGAGTCAATGGAACTTTCGAGAACGACCTCAGAGTTGAGGTCGTCCTTAAGGTGGCGGTTACACTCCTTTAGGACTTCAGGAGTGATATTTTTGGCGCAGATGCTAGATCTGGCCGGGGGGGTGATGTGGACGCCTTTGCGAGATGCGCCGTGCGTGGTGTGCTTGCCCTTGCGCGCCGGGGCACGCCTGGACACAGCAGGGGCAGTAGAGGGAGCTGGAGCCTTCGGGGAGGAGGGGAGGGGAGCCGGCTTGGCCTTGAGTGCGGACTTAGGAGGTGCTCGAACAGCTGCGGGTGCAGCCGGGGCACGCTTCCGAGTCGCGGCGGGTTTAGGAGTGGACCCAGGTGGTGTTTGGATCCGGACCTTCTTCGACTGAGGTGCCGCAGCCTCGTGCTCAACCTCGGCCATCGGGGACCGGGGTCGAGACTCGGGAGCACTCGGAGTCGAAGGTGGGGGGGGAGTGGGCTTGACTGGGGATGGAGGGGGCGGACCAGTCTGTGCGATGATAATGGCCAGCGCTGTCTCAAAAGAAACGTTGCCAGCCATGTTCATGAACTCGACTTGCTTGAAGGCAGGCGAGTTGAGGATGTTGAAGATCAGAATCAGCAACTCTGAGGCGTAAGCCGCAAAGTCACCGTCTGGGGAGGTGGATTTGAGCATGTCGGACGCAGTGGCCAACATAGACGCAAGACGATTCTTCTTCCCTGGCACCGCCGAGGGCGCGTAGGGATTGGGAGTTGAGGGGGTGGATGGAGTGGCGGGGGCCTTGCCCTTGGCCGGAGTGTGCGGGCTCTGAGACACGTACGACAACGGGGTCGTCGCCGACGCTTGCGAAGGGCCTGCGGGGGTGGGGGTAGCGTAGGGGGAGGGCCCAACAGCTGCTAGCTGCTTGGCTCTCAGATGAACCGCATCTTCTCGAGACGAATTCGCGCCCGGGAGGTTGGCGCTTTGAGCTTTTGTGACTACCTCTAGGATGAGGGAGTGGCGCATCGTCGTCCAGTAGACCACCCTCCGTTATTAAATCCTCGTATCCATAGTGACCCAGGGCTGTAGAACGCGTTATATTCCTACTCAAGCACTTACTGAGACTTCCAAAGGGGAAGGTGGTGGTTGCGGTTCAAGGGGATGGAGAATCTCCGAGGTAGGAGACGGCATAGGCAATGTCGGGGCCGAGTGCGTGGTGGCTAGATACACGGGGGCGCTACGACGAGATAAGGGACTGACTTAAATACCGGCCACACTCACTCCAAGTGAGGGAACAATGTCCGAGAGCTCAGATCCAGGAGGTAGAGGTGTGGAAAGGGAGTTAGAATCGTCCATATTGAACCATTCTAGGAGCTCCTTGATGTAGTGCTCTTGGGAGAGGGAGATGGAACGCTTAGAGCGATCCTGCTTCACCTGAATGCCCAGCAGAAGTGTGGTAGAGCCTAGATCTCGCAGTTTGAAGTGCCTAGACAGCTCCGAGACAGCAGAGGCCATGGCAGCATCGCTTTTAGAGACTAGGGTAATGTCATCAATGAAGACAGGCACTATGACCTTGATGTCTCCCTTGGAATAGATGTAGATAGAGTTGTCGGAGCGAAGTCTGGAGTAGCCAATACCCTCTAGAACACCTCGGAGCTTCTTACTCCACTGTCTGGCAGCCTGCTTAAGGCCATAGAGCGATTTACGGAGCCTGAAGACCATATTAGGGCCTCCAGTGTGGTAGCCCTCTGGTTGCCTCATGTAGATCTCCTCCTCGATTTCCCCATAAGTGAAGGCAGAGGAGATGTCAACAGAACACATTTTGTAGCCTTCTCTAGCAGCCAGAGCTATAATGAGTCTCAGAGAGGCAGGGCGGAATGTAGGGGCAAAGACCTCGGTGTAATCAAAGCCAGGACGTTGGGAGCAGCCTTTAGCAACAAGGCGAGCCCTATAGCGCTCAATTGAGCCGTCGGCATGCCTTTTCACCTTGAAAACCCAGCCAGAGTTGACTACCTTCTTACCACATCATCCCTTCTTGAACCGCAACCACCACCTTCCTCTTTTGGAAGTCTCAGTGGAAGTGCTTGAGTAGGAATATACTGCGTTCTACAGCTCTGCTATGGATACGAGAGAGGATTTCGATAACGGAGGGTGGTCTACGGACGACAATGTGCCACTCCCCGAAGCGTTACAGGCCGCGGTCCTCAAAACACCGCAAACCCCCAAGGCGACTCGTCTGGAGAAGATGAGGGTCTCGTTTGAGAACCCGAGCAGCTCAAGGCTGCTGGGCCCCTCGCCACCCCCCACCCCTACAGGAGAAGGCCCTTCGCAAGCGTCGGCGACGACCCCATTGTCGTACGCGTCTCGGAGCCCGCACACTCCTGGTAACCCCCCAGCTACCCCCTCCCGCGCCTCTTCGATCTTCTCGCCCTCTGCGGTGCCAGGAAAGAAGAATTGACTCGCATCCATGTTGGCCACTGCGTCCGACATGGTCCGCTCCACCTCCCCAGATAAGGACTACGTGGCGTATGCCTCGGAGCTCCTGATTCTGATCTACAACCTTCTCAACTCCCCTGCCTACAAGCAGATGGAGTTCATGAACATGACGGGCTCAACCTCATTTGAGGAAGCGCTCGCCATCATCATCGCGCAGACTGGCCCGCCCCCTCCATCCCCAGTCAAACCCCCTGCCCCCACTCCTTCGACTCCGAGTGCTCCCGAGTCTCGACCCCGGTCCCCAATGGCCGAGGTTGAGCACGAGGCTGCGGCACCTCAGCCGAAGAAAGTCAGGATCCAATCGCCAACCGGATCCATTCCTAAACCCACCGCGACCCGGAAGCGTGCCCCGGCTGCACCCGCAGCTGTTCGAGCACCTCCCAAGTCCGCTCTCAAGGCCAAGCCGGCTCCCATCCCGTCCTCCCCCAAGGCCCCGGCTCCCTCTACTGCCCCTGCTGTGTCCAGGCGTGCACCAGCACGCAAGGGCAAGCACACGACTCATGGCGCTTCTCGCAAAGGCGTCCACATCACCCCCCCGGCCGGATCTAGTATCCGTGCTATTAATATCACTCCAGAAGTCTTGCTGGAGTGCAATCGCCACCTTAAGGACGATCTCAAATCCGAGGTCGTTCTCGAAAGTTCTATCGACTCGGGTACCGGCATCTTCATAGCCGCCTCCCGGGTACTCTCCCATCCCGAGTCCACGTGCGTGCTTAGGCACATACGCCGCCTCGTCGACCCCAATGGCCTAGTCCCGCTCCAAGCCGCCACCCCTACCTCCACGTCCTATCTCAAGGTGATAGACGTACCACTCATCCCGGCCCCTCCCGCCTCATGGATAGTAGCTCAGCGCACCGCCTTCGTAGAGGCCATGCAAAAATCGCCGATCGGACAATCTCTCGCCCGACAAGTCAAGCACGCAGTCCGATTCATGCGGACTTCAAAACACTCTGACACCTGCGTCGCATGGGTGGACATTCAAGATTCTGTCTCGGGCCGCACGGCCCGCGACTTCATCGGTAAGCACGTCCTCATTGGGGGGCGTAACTGTCAAATCCGAGGCGCTGCACCCCGGCCCGGCTCTATCCTCTGCACTCGCTGCCAGAGGTGGGGTCATCATGCTGACGTATGCCGTTCAAAGGGCATACAGTGTCCACATTGCGCGGGTCCGCACACTGCCGACTCGCATGTCCAGGCCGCGATTGCTATGAAGCGCAATCCCGACGACCGCCACTGCGCCAATTGTTCCGCCAGCAAGAAGAAGAAGACGGCGCACTCCACAACGGACACCTCGTGTCCGTTCTGGACCAATAGGTTCGACCGGGACTGGCTCCGCCGCCAGTTCTCATCGACGAAGTAGTCGGCTGTCATGGTCGGTTTCGGGAGCTGTTGTATGCGCGCCCACAATTTCCATTCATGTTTTTTCATTTCGCTATCTCGTTCGCGTTTGGAGCCGCTGGTCGGAGGCTGGTGTATACGGGGCGAAGTACTATGGGGATGTTGGCTTGAGCGAAGGCTCGTCACGGTCTGTAGATTTCTTCGCTTCATCATATTTTTCTTTTGTTATGTGTGTTTCTGGTTCGGGTTCTTATGCGCTTGACCTCGTCACACGGATACGTTTCTTTCCCTCCACATGTAAGTGTTCGATTTTGTAGCGGTCTGGGGGCCCGTACATGGCAACGCGTTATGGCAGCCATATTAGACTAGTAAGCCCAGAGTATCTAACTGGATGTCGAATAGCTAGTTTAATAGAAGGTCCACCGAGAGGTGCCATTGATTTTTAAAAAAAAAAAAAAAAACTACATGCTTACGGAAGGCAGTTGATCGGCCAAGTCCTGTTGGCCTCGAGATTGAATATCTCGGTGTTACAAGCATCGACCCAGTGTTCCCTGTCAGGGGACTGCATAGCAAGCCTGTAGGTGCGAGGATCAGCTGTAGAAACAGCCCCAGCAAACTCAACCTCATAAACCGGTATCGGCTGAAAGAAGCTGACTTAAGTCACGTACATCTTCTGGGTCTCTAGCAGGCAGATTAGGTTGCCTGACCTTCCACCAGTCACCAGGAGGCTTCCGAACGCGCCCAGTGCGATGTGGCACTCTGGGAGGCTCAGGGGGCACTCCAGCAGTGGGAGGAGTCACAGGGAGCGGAATCAGAGCTTGTGGAGGTGGAGTAGCAGGGCTAGGAGGAGGAGGAGCAGGTAGAGGAGTCTCCTCTTCGAGAAGAACAGCAGGAGAACTGGGAATGGGAGGCTGAGAGCGAGCAGGAACAGGGCTAATATCACCCCCTTCATCTAGGAGAGGTGGCACTCCGAAATGCGACGTTGGTGGTGCAGGAGAAGGCTCAGAAGTAGTCTGAGGCTCAGGGGAGGGGGGAGGGCCAGCAAATGACGGAACAGCATCAAGTTGGGCTTTAGAAGTCCCAGGAAAGTATCTTTCATCGATATCAGCTCTCTCCGAGATCACAGAACGCTTAGTGACTGGATTGTAGAACTTCCAGCCTTTGTAGCCTGCAGGATAGCCTATAAAGACGCATTTTTCGTAGTGAGGCTCTAGAGAAGTCCTCTTATCTCATTGTACATGCACATAGGCAGTACACCCCCATACTCGGAGGTGGGAGACATCAGGCTTTCGCTTATAGAAGGCCTGGAAGGGTGTAGTCCCAGAGAGCGACGCTGTAGGCAGCCTATTCCAGACATGGACCATAGAAGAGACACACTCCCCCCAGAAAGAGGCAGGAAGTCGAGATTCCGAGAGCATAGCAGTGATTCTTTCACCCATAGTCCTATTAGCTCTCTCCGCAAGGCCATTCTGCTGAGGCCTGTTGCGAGTAGAATGCCTCCTTTCGATGCCAGACTGCTCCGTGAATGTTAGGAAGGCCTTAGACATGTATTCACCGCCTTTATCGTCCTGTAGAGCCTGAATTTTGACTCCAAGTTGGTTCTCAGCCCAAGATTTGTAGACTTTGAACGCTTCAAAGGCTTCTGACTTGCTTTTAAGCAAGTGTACAGCCCGGAATCATGTTTTGTCATCTATAAACGTGATCCAGTACTTGTAGCCTGAGTGGGAAGCAACTGGGAGCGGTCCATGAAGGTCTGAATGCACCAGCTCAAGAGGGGATCGATTGTGATTGAGGGAGGGAGGAAATGGCAGTGAATGCATCTTGCCAGCAAGGCAGGGCTCGCATATAGGGTCAGGGAGAGCATTAGAATCGAGTTTGAGGCCTGTAACAAGGTCGCCTCAACATAGACTTCACATCGGCATAATTGTGATGAATGAAGCAGCGATCTCTGGGGAGGTCGGCTGGCAGTGTAGAAACTGACAAAGCAGCCTCGGGTGATTGTAGAGCCATCTAGCTCAGCAGAGTTGTTGGAGTGAATGGTGGCCGTAAAAAGCGTTGTTCCCTTGCACTGGAAAGCGATAGAGCGAGCAGTGATGATGATATTGAAGCCCTTGTGCTGAGCAAGGTATAAACAAGACAGCAGAT
>JAQOTE010000044.1:0-30266 GCA_029945375.1 Agaricus subrufescens
CTGAATGCCCAGCAGAAGTGTGGTAGAGCCTAGATCTCGCAGTTTGAAGTGCCGAGACAGCTCAGAGACAGCAGAGGCCATGGCTGCATCGCTTTTAGAGACTAGGGTAATGTCATCAATGAACACTGGTACAATGACCTTGATGTCTCCCTTGGAATAGATGTAAATGGAGTTGTCGGAGCGAAGTCTAGAGTAGCCAATACCCTCTAGAACACCGCGGAGCTTCTTACTCCACTGTCTGGCAGCCTGCTTAAGGCCATAGAGTGATTTTCGGAGCCTGAAGACCATATTAGGTCCCCCAGTATGATAGCCCTCTGGTTGCCTCATGTAGATCTCCTCCTCGAGTTCCACATAAGTGAAGGCAGAGGAGATGTCAACAGAATGCATTTTGTAGCCCTCTCTAGCAGCCAGAGCTATAATGAGTCTCAGAGAAGCAGGACGAAATGTAGGGGCAAAGACCTCGGTGTAATCAAAGCCAGGACGCTGGGAGAAGCCCTTAGCAACAAGGCGAGCCCTATAGCGCTCAATAGAGCCGTCGGCATGCCTTTTTACCTTGAAGACCCAGCCAGAGTTGACTACCTTCTTACCAGGAGGCAGCTCAGTGAGTTCCCAAGTCCTGTTAGCCTCGAGATTGAAGATTTCAGTGTTACAGGCATCGACCCAGTGTTCCCTGTCAGGGGACTGCATAGCCAGCCTGTAGGTGCGAGGATCAGCTGTAGAAACAGCCCCAGCAAACTCGACCTCATAGAAGTCAGTATCAGCTGAAAGAGCATTCCTTCCTTGACCTCTTACCACTACCTTCCTCTTTTGGAAGCCTCTGTGGTTTAGCTGCGCTAGTAGGGAATACAATTCATTATGCCTCCTAAACGTCGCAATAAGTCTCAACAACCTCCTCCGGCAGGTACGCCTGCCCCGCCGCGTCGTGAGACGTTGCAGGAATTTGCGGACGAAGACTGGGATCAACCTGGCCCCGCCCCTCCTGTTCCCGAGCTTGAGCCCTCATTCTTTGTGGGCACCCTCTCTAACCCTAGCCAGACTTATGTCGGCGGCACCCCCTTCCAGTCGGAACGGCCTTCGGCCTCTCGTCCTGGAAATCTTCTCCCTCCTGCGGAGATTCTCTCTGCATTTGATTCCGCTCCTCGACACGAGTTGACGCAAGCCACTCAGTCTATATTGGGCAAACGGCCTGAACAGCCGTCTCCGACCCCCTCCGCTATGCTGACTACTGAATCCCCTGCGCGGATTCCAGTTAATATATCTCCAGACCCACCGGTACCGGAGATTCCTTACACCAAAGATAATGTTCCCGGTCGGGAACTTTTCTTCTCCTCTTTAGAGGAATATACATCCTCTCTCACCTCCTCGGACAGTGATACCCCCAAGTTCCTGTCCATGATACTCACGAGCTTGCAAGTTTTATTGCGAGACCGTAAAATCCTTGACCTCGAGTGTGACGGTGGTTTTACTGTCGCCAACCTCCTCGATGGGCTTCCACGCTCTCAACGCGTGGATTTTGCCCCACTTCCCCCTGGTACCACGGGTTCGGCACCTCGGCCGATCCCCAAACCTCATGTCAAGCGGGTCAAGACCGCCCCTCAATCCCCTCCCAAGCAGAGTGCTCCGGCCAAGGCCGATCGTGCACCTGCTCCTGTTCTCCAACGCCGTCCGCCTCCTTCGGAGGCTCCCGCCGTTTCCGTAGCCGCGCCCAAGCAACGTCGTCGCCGCCAGGGCAAACACACTGTACATGGCCCCTCACGCCGTGGCATATCCATTCGCGTCCCTAGTGCGCTCAATTTTCGAGCCACTATGATCACTTCTACTATCTTGCACGAGATCAACGACCTCATCGGGAAGAATCTACCGGAGTCCCGTCTGGTACTCTTCTCTTCTCAGGATGAAGGTGGGCCCGGGAAAGTATTCTTAGCCACCAACATCGTTCCTACCAAATCCGAAGCGGACTTTGTGCTCAAGCACATCAAGTCGCGTTTCCCCATCCCTGAGGGTGCGAGGCCCATTCGCACCTCTGTCATCAAGTCCACATCTTATCTCAAGGTGATGGATATTCCTATCGTCGATCCTAACTCGAAGGAATGGCTCGCCCCCACCACCGCACGAATTCACGACGAATTCAAGCTCTCTGAAATTGGCTGTATGTTGGCCGGTTGGACACGCAACATCCGCGTCATGCGGACTTCTCCCCACTCTGACTCATGCGTGGCATGGGTCGACATCATAGATTCGGTATCCGGTGCGAACGCGAAGGTTCTCATCGGTAAGCATATCCAAGTAGCCGGCACTAATTGCAGAATTGCCGGCGCTCGCCCCCACTCTGGGTCCGTCCTGTGCACTCGGTGCTACAGGTGGGGCCATCATCATTCTAAGTGCCGCCGCGAAGGTGTGCGCTGTCCCCTCTGTGGCGGTCCTCATCGAGAGGAGTCACATCATCTTATGGTTCCAGCCGCTTCAGTTGAGAACCGGCATTGCGTGAATTGTACCGCGTCGAAGCGGGAAAAGCGTAATCACTCCGCCTTGGACAGAAAGAGTTGTCCGTTCTGGGCTCATCGCTTTGACAGGGAATGGCTTCGCCGCCAATTTCCGCCGAAGAAGATCTAACAGAGGTGTCGTGTATTTTTAACCACTTCTATTTTTCATTTTCACCTCTCACCGTCTTGTAAGTATCAATTCGGACTTTCTTTTATGCGTACCACTTCGATTCTATGGAACATTCTTTAGTCTACGTATGCAGTTTATTCTTACACTAGTTATCTCCCTGGTGTAGGGCTGGCAGGTGATGTAAAGCCGGGGGAACGCGTTATGGCACCCCACGTACGAGGCCGGTTTTGAAATAAACCCCATTGATTAAAAAAAAAAAAAAAAAAAAAAAATCAGCTGAAAGAGCAGCCTCATCGTCGTCTTCTGGGTCTCTAGCAGGCAAATTAGGTTGCCTGACCTTCCACCAGTCACCAGGGGGCTTCCGAACGCGCCCAGTGCGACGTGGCACTCTGGGAGGCTCAGGGGGCACTCCAGAAGTGGGAGGAGTCACAGGGAGCGGAATCGGAGCTTGTGGAGGTGGAGTAGCAGGGCTAGGAGGTGGAGGAGCAGGGAGAGGAGTCTCCTCTTCGAGAGGAACAGCAGGAGAACTAGGAATGGGAGGCTGAAAGCGAGCAGGGACAGAGCTAATATCACCCCCTTCATCTAGGAGAGGTAGCACTCCAAAATGCGACGTTGGTGGTGCAGGAGAGGGCTCAGAAACATTCTGAGACTCAAGGGAGGGGGGAGGGCCAGCAAATGATGGAACAGCATCGAGTTGGGCTCTCGAAGTCCCAGGAAAGTACCTTTCATCGAAATCAGCTCTCTCCGAGATCACTGAACGCTTAGTGACTGGATTGTAGAACTTCCAGCCCTTGTAGCCTGCAGGATAGCCAATAAACACACATTTTTCGTAGTGAGGCTCTAGAGAAGTCCTCTTATCTTGTTGTACATGCACATAGGCAGTGCACCCCCATACTCGGAGGTGGGAGACATCAGGCTTTCGCTTATAGAAGGCCTGGAAGGGTGTAGTGCCAGAGAGCGACGCTGTAGGCAGCCTATTCCAGACATAGACCATAGAAGACACACACTCCCCCCAGAAAGAGGCAGGAAGTCGAGATTCCGAGAGCATAGCAGTGATTCTTTCACCCATAGTCCTATTAGCTCTCTCCGCAAGGCCATTCTGCTGAGGCCTGTTGCGAGTAGAATGCCTCCTTTCGATGCCAGACTGCTCCGTGAACGTTAGGAAGGCCTTAGACATGTATTCACCACCTTTATCATCCTGTAGAGCCTGAATTTTGACTCCAAGTTGGTTCTCAGCCCAAGATTTGTAGACTTTGAATGCTTCAAAGGCTTCTGACTTGCTTTTAAGCAAGTGTACAGCCCGGAATTGCGTCATGTCGTCTATAAACGTGATCCAGTACTTGTAGCCTGAGTGGGAAGTGACTGGGAGCGGTCCATGAAGATCTGAGTGCACCAGCTCAAGAGGAGATCAATTATTGCTGGAGGAGGGGGGGAATGGAAGTGAATGCATCTTTCCTGCAAGGCAGGGCTCACATATTGGGTCAGGAGGGGCATTAGAATCGAGTTTAAGGCCTGTAACAAGGTCCTTACTCAACATAGACTTCACATCAGCATAGTTGTGATGAATAAAGCGACAATGCCACAGGGAGAGGTCAGCTGGCAGTGTAGAAACAGAAAAAGCAGCCTCAGAAGTGATAGTAGAGCCATCTAGCTCAGCAGAGCTGTTGGAGTGGATAGTGGCCGTAAAAAGCATTGTTCCCTTGCACTGGAAAGCAATAGAGCAAGCCGAAATGGTGATATTAAAGCCCTTGTGCTGAGCAAGGTATAAACAAGACGGCAGATTACTCCTGAGGTCAGGAACATGTAGTACCCTCGAAAACTCGACCGCTCTAGCCTCCTTTCCATTAACAACTGGTTTAAACACCACAGAACCTATCCCCGCAGAGTATACAACTGAATTATCAGCTAATCGGATGGGAATGCGATGGGGGGAGTAGTTCTTGAACCAGTGACGATGTGGGGTCATATGAGAAGTGGCCCCAGTGTCTGCAAGCCAATGGAAGTCAGCATCGAGCTGTAGAGGCGTAGAAAGCAAAGGGAAAGGGGAGGGATGTGAGGCACTTGCATTTCCAGCAAATTCACGGACTCTCTGCGCTTTTTCGGGGCTAGAACTCGAAGAGGAGCTTGCTGCAGAGCCTGAGGCGTCGTTTGAGGCGTCCTGAGCCTTGTTAGCCTTATTTCCGCGAGTTCTGGGCTTCTGAGCGTCCTCCTGGGCGCGTTTCTTCGCCTTTTCAAACGGCCAGCACTTCTCCACCTTGTGGCCAGTCCTCCCACCAGAAATCACCCAGGTATCTGACGCGTTTTGAAGCCAGAGCGAGCAGCTAGAGCCTGGGAGCCTCCCCCAAAAAGCGCGTCCCGGCCGCACGTTTTGCGTTGTATATCCTCTGTGACAAAGGCCTGATGAATGGTGGTCTTGTCGACTTGTCCATAAGTAAAGAGACGAGGAGAAAGTGAGGAAGACCCAGTCGTCGGGAGGGCTCTGATGAGTGCCATTGATGCCAGCTAAATGCATCTAGCATGTAGTGAAGTCTGTGGGTCTAAGCTCCTTAATGCGTCGCTTGCAGCCTTCTACTCTGTTGATAAGGGATTGTAGGGACTCCTCCTCGAGTTTTCGGATGCTGAACAGCTCATCATAAGCATTAATCGCGTAGCCTTCTTCTGCCTGTGTACAGCCTCCAGAGCCTCCCCACATCTTCACGGGGTCATCCTGGATGCCATTAAAGTGCACCCTCTGCTCCTGTTCAACCATAAGGAATAGCCAGCCAGCAGCCTTGTCACAACGAGCCTTGTAAGCGTCCAGAGCGTCCGCTTCAGCCTGGGTAACAGTGGAGGAGACAGTGGGGGACTTCTGCTTGCCAGAGATGATTCTCCATAGCCCAGAAGCTCGCAGCCACGCCCCCATCTCGCCAGACCACGTCGTATAGTTCTCCGCATTGAGTTTCGCAAATGTTGGCGATCCGGAAGCCATCGGAGTTGATTTGAGAGCAGGGGAAGCGAAATAGATTCAAGAAGGGAAAGAGGAAGAGAAGATTGAGTGAGGTTGGTGACATCCCTTCTTGAACCGCAACCACCACCTTCCTCTTTTGGAAGTCTCAGTGGAAGTGCTTGAGTAGGAATATATCGCGTTCTACAGCCTAGCTATGGATACGAGAGAGGACTTTGACAACGGTGGGTGGTCTACGGACGACGATGCGCCACTCCCCCCCATCCTAGAGGCCGCGGTCCTCAAAATGCCGCAAACCCCCAAGGCGACCCGTCTCGAAAAGATGCGGTCTCATTTGAGAGCCAAGCAGCTTGCAGCTGTTGGGCCCTCCCCCTACGCTACCCCCACCCCCGCAGGCCCTTCGCAAGCGTCGGCGACGACCCCGTTGTCGTACGCGTCTCAGAGCCCGCACACTCCGGCCAAGGGCAAGGCCCCCGCCACTCCATCCACCCCCTCAACTCCCAATCCCTACGCGCCCTCTGTGGTACCAGGGAAGAAGAACCGTCTCGCGTCGATGTTGGCCACCGCGTCCGACATGCTCAAATCCACCTCCCCAGACGGTGACTTTGTGGCTTACGCCTCAGAGTTGCTGATTCTGATCTTCAACATCTTCAACTCACCTGCCTTCAAGCAGGTTGAGTTCCTTAACATGGCTGGCACCGTTTCTTTCGAGACAGCGCTGGCCATTATCATCGCGCAGACTGGCCCGCCCCCTCCTTCCCCAGTCAAGCCCACTGCCCCCCCACCTTCGACTCCGAGTGCTCCCGAGTCTCGACCCCGGTCCCCGATGGCCGAGGTTGAGCACGAGGCTGCGGCACCTCAGTCGAAGAAAGTCCGGATCCAAGAACCAATCGGATCCATTCCTAAACCCGCCGCGACTAGGAAGCGTGCCCCGGCTGCGTCCGCAGCTGTTCGAGCACCTCCTAAGTCCGCACTCAAGGCCAAGCCGGCTCCCATCCCATCCTCCCCAAAGGCCCCGGCTCCCTCTACTGCCCCTGCTGTGTCCAAGCGTGCCCCGGCGCGCAAGGGTAAGCACACCACTCATGGCGCATCTCGCAAAGGCGTCCACATCACCCCCCCGGCCGGATCTAGCATCTGTGCCAAAAATATCACTCCTGAAGTCCTAAAGGAGTGTAATCGCCACCTCAAGGACGACCTCAAGTCTGAGGTCGTTCTCGAAACTTCCATTGACTCGGGAACCGGCATCTTCATTGCCGCTTCTCGGGTACTATCTCATCCCGAATCCGCGTGTGTGCTTAGGCACATTCGCCGCCTCGTCGACCCCAACGGCCTCGTTCCGCTCCAGGCCGCCACCCCTACTTCCACGTCGTATCTGAAGATCATCGACGTACCACTTGTACCGGCTTCCCCCGCCCTATGGCTCTATGCGCAGCGCGACGCCTTCCGCCTCGCGATGCACGACTCTCCCGTCGGAAATTCCCTCACCCGGCACATCAAACACGCGGTCCGATTCATGCGGACCTCCAAGCATTCAGACACCTGCGTTGCGTGGGTGGACATCGCGGATTCCGTCTCGGGCCGTACGGCCCGTGACTTTATTGGTAAGCACGTCCTTATAGGCGGGCGAAATTGTCAGATCCGAGGCGCTGCACCCCGGCCCGGCTCCATTCTCTGCACCCGATGCCAGAGATGGGGTCATCATGCTGACGTATGCCGTTCAAAAGGCATACGCTGTCCTCACTGCGCGGGTCCGCACACTGCCGACTCGCATGTCCAGGCCGCGATTGCTATGAAGCGCAATCCCGACGACCGTCACTGCTGCAACTGTTCCGCGAGCAAGAAGAAGAAGACGCAGCACTCCACAACGGACACTTCGTGTCCGTTCTGGGCTAACAGATTCGACCGGGACTGGCTACGGCGCCAGTTCATATCGACGAAGTAGGCGACTGTCATGGCCGCTTTCGGGACCTTGCGATGTCTGGACCCATCATCTTTCCTTTTCGCTACAACGTCTGCGACGAAAACCGCCGGTCATCATGCTGGTAGAAACGGGGTTGGGAGTTATGGGGATGTTTGTTCGAAGCTTTTAGCTCACTTCGGTCTGTACTCTCTTCGCCTCATTATTTCGATTCATATGTTTGTTTTTTCTTTTCTCTCATCGAGCGCTTGACCTCGTCGCGCGGATACGTTTCCTTTGCACCTTTGTAAGTTTGACTCCATGTAATGGGTTCGTGCCCCTATCGGATACGCGTTATGGCATCCATATTAGACTAGTAAGCCCGGAGTATCTAACCGGATGTCGTATAGCTAGTTTAATAAAAGGTCCACTGAGAGGTGCCGTTGAAAAAAAAAAAAAAAAAAAAAAAAAAGTGAAGTTGTGAATGGAAACTTGTTTTTCCAGTAGTTAGAAGCTGGGGCCCATAACCTGTCGGAGGTAGAATGTAGCGCGTGCGGAGACGGTTCTAACGGTGGTAGTCACGAGTGAATCGGATAAGAATTGATTAAGCAATCCTGTGAACAAGTCTGAGAAGCTATCTATGAATATACAGAACTCTATACTCACCTGTGAACAAGTCTAAGAAGCTAAAGGCTTCTAGAGCGTTCACAGACAAGTTCAACATGCGCTTACTAATATATCACATGATCAGAAAGTCGTACCATCTCTAAGTCCATATACAAGACTGTTGGGGCACTCTAATACAAGACTGCTGGGGCAGTCTAACAAACAAGTCTGGAATCAGTGTAGCAAAGAATCCTGAGCACCACGGGCGCATGAAACACCTAGATCTTCGGTTCTACTGGCTCTGGGAGGCTGTAGAAGAAGGAATCATTGATCCCCTCTATGTTTCTACTGATCAGCAAGTGGCCGACATTCTGACCAAGGCTGTGGCACCCAAGGTGATCGATTTCGCTGTCCCACTACTGGGACTTGGACACTAGACTGCTTGGATCAAGGGGGTGTGTTAGAATGCCCCAAGCATTCAGTTAAGTCATGACATTAGAGTGACTGGTTAATTTGTTTTGTGTATATCTCGACTTAGAGTAAAGCGGACGATTCCGCTCACGTGATAGATTAGTCAGCGCATGTTGAACTTGCCTGTGGACGACTTAGAAGTCTTTAGCTTCTTATACTTGTCCACCAGGTGAGCAATCTCTTTATATTGTTGTTATAGCTTCTTATACTTGTCCACAGAGTAACTGTGCTAATACTAGCTCAATTCTTATCCGATCCGCTCGATACTAGCGTCGTTAGGATCGCCACTGCGAACTCTACGTTCTCGTTCCAACAGAAAGAGGCAGGAAGTCGAGATTCCGAGAGCATAGCAGTGATTCTTTCACCCATAGTCCTATTAGCTCTCTCCGCAAGGCCATTCTGCTGAGGCCTGTTGCGAGTAGAGTGCTTTCTTTCGATCCCAGACTGCTCCGTGAACGTTAGGAACGCTTTAGACATGTATTCACCTCCCTTGTCATCCTGTAGAGCCAATTTTGACTCCAAGTTGGTTCTCAGCCCAAGATTTGTAGACTTTGAACGCTTCAAAGGCTTCTGACTTGCTTTTAAGCAAGTGTACAGCCCGGAATCATGTTTTGTCATCTATAAACGTGATCCAGTACTTGTAGCCTGAGTGGGAAGCAACTGGGAGCGGTCCATGAAGGTCTGAATGCACCAGCTCAAGAGGGGATCGATTGTGATTGAGGGAGGGAGGAAATGGCAGTGAATGCATCTTGCCAGCAAGGCAGGGCTCGCATATAGGGTCAGGGAGAGCATTAGAATCGAGTTTGAGGCCTGTAACAAGGTCCTTACTCAACATAGACTTCACATCAGCATAATTGTGATGAATGAAGCGACGATGCCACAGGGAGAGGTCAGCTGGTAGTGTAGAAACAGCAAAAGCAGCCTTGGAAGTGATAGTAGAGCCATCTAGCTCAGCAGAGTTGTTGGAGTGGATAGTGGCCGTAAAAAGCGTTGTTCCCTTGCACTGGAAAGCGATAGAGCGAGCAGAAATAGTGATATTGAAGCCCTTGTGCTGAGCAAGGTATAAACATGACAGCAGATTACTCCTGAGGTCAGGAACATGCAGTACCCTTGAAAACTTGACCGCTCTAGCCTCCTTTCCATTAACAACTGGTTTAAACACCACAAAACCTATCCCCACAGAGTATACAACTGAATTATCAGCTAATCGGATGGGAATGCAATTGGGGGAGTATTTCTTGAACCAGTGACGATGTGGGGTTATATGAGAAGTGGCCTCAGTGTCTGCAAGCCAATGGAAGTCAGCATTGAGCTGTAGAGGTGTAGAAAGCAAAGGGGAAGGGGAGGGATGTGAGGCACTTGCATTTCCAGCAAATTCACGGACTCTCTGCGCTTTTTTGGGGCTAGAACTCGAAGAAGAGCTTGCTGCAGAGCCTGAGGCGTCATTTGAAGCATCCTGAGCCTTGTTAGCCTTATTTCCGCGAGTTCTGGGCTTCTGAGCGTCCTCCTGGGCGCGTTTCTTCGCCTTTTCAAACGGCCAGCACTTCTCCACCTTGTGGCCAGTCCTCCCACAGAAATCGCAGGTATCTGACGCGTTTTTGAAGCCAGAGCGAGCGGCTAGAGCCTGGGAGCCTCCCAAAGCGTCCCCAGCACGTTTTTTGCGTTGTATATCCTCTGTGACAAAGGCCTGATGAATGGTGGTCTTGTCCAGCTTGTCCATAAGTAAAAGAGACGAGGAGAAGGCGGAATAGTCGTCGGGGAGGGCTCTGATGAGTGCCATTTATGCCAGCTCATCATCTAGCATGTTGAGAGTGAAGTCTGTGGGTCTAAGCTCCTTAATGCGTCGCTTGCAGCCTTCTACTCTGTTGATAAGGGATTGTAGGGACTCCTCCTCGAGTTTTCGGATGCTGAACAGCTCATCATAAGCATTAAATCGCATCCCAGCCTTCTTCTGCCTGTGTACAGCCTCCAGAGCCTCCCACATCTTCACGGGGTCATCCTGGATGCCATTAAAGTGCACCCTCTGCTCCTGTTCAACCATAAGGAATAGCCAGCCAGCAGCCTTGTCACAACGAGCCTCGTAAGTGTCCAGAGCGTCCGCTTCAGCCTGGGTAACAGTGGAGGACACAATGGGGGACTTCTGCTTGCCAGAGATGATTCTCCATAGCCCAGAAGCTTGCAGCCACGCCTCCATCTCGCCAGACCACGTCGTATAGTTCTCCGCATTGAGTTTCGCAAACGTTGGCGATCCGGAAGCCATCGGAGTTGATTTGAGAGCAGGGGAAGCGAAAAAATAGATTCAAGAAGGGAAAGAGGAAGAGAAGATTGAGTGAGGTTGGTGAATGAAAACTCGTTTTTCCAGTAGTTAGAAGCCGGGGCCCATAACCTGTCAGACGTAGAATGTAGCGCGTGCGGAGACGGTTCTAATGGTGGTAGTCACGAGTGAATTGGATTAGAATTAAATGAGATATCCTGTGAACAAGTCTAAGAAGCTATCTATGAATATAAAGAACTCTATACTCACCTGTGAACAAGTCTAAGAAGCTAAAGGCTTCTAGAGCGTTCACAGACAAGTTCAACATGTGCTTACTAATATATCACATGATCAGAAAGTCGTACCATCTCTAAGTCCATATACAAGACTGTTGGGGCACTCTAATACAAGACTGCTGGGGCAGTCTAACACTATCATACTGGGGGACCTAATATGGTCTTCAGGCTCCAAAAATCACTCTATGGCCTTACGCAGGCTGCCAGACAGTGGAGTAAGAAGCTCCGAGGTCATCCCTTCTTGAACCGCAACCACCACCTTCCTCTTTTGGAAGTCTCAGTGGAAGTGCTTGAGTAGGAATATACAGCGTCCCAAACATCTAGTCATGGATACGCGCGAGGATTTCGACAACGGAGGGTGGTCTACGGACGACGATGCGCCACTCCCCCCAATCCTAGAGGCCGCGGTGCTCAAAACGCCGCCAACCCCGAAGGCGACCCGTCTTGAAAAGATGAGGTCTCATTTGAGAGCCAAGCAGCTAGCAGCTGTTGGGCCCTCCCCCTACGCTACCCCCACCCCCGCAGGCCCTTCGCAAGCGTCGGCGACGACCCCGTTGTCGTACGTGTCTCAGAGCCCGCACACTCCGGCCAAGGGCAAGGCCCCCGCCACTCCATCCACCCCCTCAACTCCCAATCCCTACGCGCCCTCTGCGGTGCCAGGGAAGAAGAACCGTCTTGCATCTATGTTGGCCACCGCGTCTGACATGCTTAAATCCACTTCCCCAGACGGTGACTTTGTGGCTTACGCCTCAGAGTTGCTGATTCTGATCTTCAACATCCTCAACTCGCCTGCCTTCAAACAGGTCGAGTTCCTGAACATGGCTGGCACCGTCTCGTTTGAGACAGCGCTGGCCATTATCATCGCGCAGACTGGCCCGCCCCCTCCATCCCCAGTCAAGCCCACTGCCCCCCCACCTTCGACTCCGAGTGCCCCTGAGTCTCGACCCCGGTCCCCGATGGCCGAGGTTGAGCACGAGGCTGCGGCACCTCAGCCGAAGAAAGTCCGGATCCAAGAACCAACCGGGTCCACTCCTAGACCCGCCGCGACTCGGAAGCGTGCCCCGGCTGCACCCGCAGCTGTTCGAGCACCTCCCAAGTCCGCTCTCAAGGCCAAGCCGGCTCCCCTCCCCTCCTCCCCAAAGGCCCCGGCTCCCTCTACTGCCCCTGCTGTGTCCAGGCGTGCCCCGGCGCGCAAGGGCAAGCATACCACCCATGGCGCATCCCGCAAAGGCGTCCACATCACCCCTCCGGCCGGATCTAGCATCTGTGCCAAAAATATCACTCCTGAAGTCCTAAAGGAGTGTAATCGCCACCTTAAGGACGACCTCAAGTCTGAGGTTGTCCTCGAGAGTTCCATTGACTCGGGAACCGGTATCTTCATTGCCGCTTCCCGGGTATTGTCTCATCCCGAATCCGCGTGTGTGCTCAGACACATCCGCCGTCTTGTCGATCCCAACGGCCTTGTCCCGCTCCAGGCCGCCACTCCTACCTCCACGTCGTATCTGAAGATCATTGACGTACCACTCGTACCGGCTTCCCCCGCCCTATGGCTCTATGCGCAGCGCGACGCCTTCCGACTCGCGATGCACGACTCTCCTGTCGGAAATTCCCTCACCCGGCACATCAAACACGCGGTCCGATTCATGCGGACCTCCAAGCATTCAGACACCTGCATAGCGTGGGTGGACATCGCAGACTCCGTCTCGGGCCGTACGGCCCGTGACTTTATTGGTAAGCACGTCCTTATAGGCGGGCGAAATTGTCAAATCCGAGGCGCTGCACCCCGGCCCGGCTCCATCCTCTGCACTCGGTGCCAGAGATGGGGTCATCATGCTGACGTATGCCGGTCAAAAGGCATCCGTTGTCCTCACTGCGCGGGTCCGCACACTGCCGACTCGCATATCCAGGCCGCGATTGCTATGAAGCGCAATCCCGATGACCGCCACTGCTGCAACTGTTCCGCGAGCAAGAAGAAGAAGACGCAGCACTCCACAACGGACACTTCGTGTCCGTTCTGGGCCAATAGGTTCGATCGGGACTGGCTCCGCCGCCAGTTCATATCGACGAAGTAAGTGACTGTCATGGCCGCTTTCGGGACCTTGCGATGTCTGGACCCACCATTTTTCCTATTTCGCTACAACGTCTGCGACGAAAACCGCCGGTCATCATGCTGGTAGATGCGGGGCTTGGACTTATGGGGATGTTTGCTTGAAGCTTATAGCTCGTTTCGGTCTGTACCTTCCTTGCCTCAATATTTAGATTCATATGTTTGCATTTTATTTTCTCATCGAGCGCTTGACCTCGTCGCGTGGATACGTTTCTTTTGCACCTTTGTAAGTTTGACTCCATGTAATGGGTTCATGCCCCTATCGGATATGCGTTATGGCATCCATATTAGACTAGTAAGCCCGGAGTATCTAACCGGATGTCGTATAGCTAGTTTAATAAAAGGTCCACCGAGAGGTGCCGTTGATTACAAAAAAAAAAAAAAAAAAAAGGCTCCGAGGTGTTGGGGGTATTGGCTACTCCAGACTTCGCTCCGACAACTCCATTTACATCTATTCCAAGGGAGACATTAAGGTCATTGTACCAGTCTTCATTGATGACATTACACTAGTCTCTAAAAGCGATGCAGCCATGGCCTCTGCTGTCTCAGAGCTGTCTCGGCACTTCAAACTGCGAGATCTAGGCTCTACCACTCTTCTACTGGGCATTCAGGTGAAGCAGGATCGCTCTAAGCATTCTATCTCCCTCTCCCAAGAGCACTACATCAAGGAGCTGCTAGAAAGGTTCAATATGGACGATTCTAACTCCCTTTCCACCCCTCTACCTCCTGGCTCTGAGCTCTCGGACATTGTGCCCTCACTCGAGGAGCAGGCTGAGATGAAATCAGTTCCTTATCTCTCTGCTGTAGGTGCCCTGCAGTATCTAGCCACCATGACTCGTCCCAACATTGCCTATGCTGTCTCCTACCTTGGGAGATTCAATCACAATCCTGCTCCTGCCCATTGGCTTGCTGTCAAGCATTTACTTCGCTATTTGAAGGGCACACTGCACTACCAGCTTGTATACCGAGGTACTGACTCTGGAGAGCTGTTTACCACCTATTCTGACGCTTCCCATGGTGGCTGCAAGGCCACAGGTCGAGCTACAGGTGGATATGTGACTCTGGTATCTGGAGCTGCTGTAGGATGGTCCTCAAAGCATCAGCCCTTTGTGACTCTCTTGAGCACTGAGGCTGAATTTGTTGCTGCCGTTGAAGCTGGCAAGGAGATCAAGTGGACTAGGAACATTTTGACTGAGTTTGGCTATCACCAGACACTTCCCTCAACGCTTTTTGTGGATAACAAGTCTGGTATCAGTGTAGCCAAGAATCCTGAGCACCACGGGTGCATGAAACACCTAGATCTTCGCTTTTATTGGCTCCGCGAGGCTGTAGAAGATGGAGTTATTGATCCTCTCTATGTGTCTACTGATCAGCAAGTTGCGGACATCCTAACTAAAGCTGTATCACTAAAGGTTGTTGACTTTGCTGTGCCATTGTTGGGACTTGGACAGTAGTATGGACTGGTTGGATCAAGGGGGTGTGTTAGACTGCCCCAGCAGTCTTGTGTTAGAGTGCCCCAACAGTCCTGTATATGGACTTAGAGATGGTACGACTTTCTGATCATGTGATATATTAGTAAGCACATGTTGAACTTGTCTGTGAACGCTCTAGAAGCCTTTAGCTTCTTAGACTTGTTCACAGGTGAGTATAGAGTTCTGTATATTCATAGATAGCTTCTTAGACTTGTTCACAGGATATCTCATTTAATTCTAATCCGATTCACTCATGACTACCACCGTTAGAACCGTCTCCGCACGCGCTACGTTCTACGTCCGACAGTAAGACCGAGATTTTCAATCTGGAGGCCAACAGGACCTGGGAACTTGTTGATTTGCCTCCTGGAAAGAAGGTAGTCAACTCTGGATGGGTATTCAAGGTTAAAAGGCATGCCGACGGCTCAATTGAGCGCTATAGGGCTCGACTTGTTGCTAAGGGCTTCTCACAGCGTCCTGGCTTCGATTACACTGAGGTTTTTGCTCCTACATTCCGCCCTGCCTCCCTGCGCCTCATTGTAGCCTTAGCTGCAAGAGAAGGCTTCAAAATGCGCTCTGTTGACATCTCTTCTGCCTTTACCTATGGGGAACTCGAAGAGGAGATCTACATGAGACAACCAGAAGGCTACCACACTGGGGGACCTAATATGGTCTTCAGGCTCCGAAAATCGCTTTATGGCCTTAAGCAGGCTGCCAGACAATGGAGCAAGAAGCTCAGAAGTGTCCTAGAGGGTATTGGCTACTCTAGACTTTGCTCCGACAACTCTATCTACATTTATTCCAAGGGAGACATCAAGGTCATAGTGCCTGTCTTCATTGATGATATAACTCTTGTTGGAACGAGAACATAGAGTTCGCAGTGGCGATCCTAACGACGCTAGTATCGAGCGGATCGGATAAGAAATGAGCTAGTATTAGCACAGTTAATCTGTGGACAAGTATAAGAAGCTATAACAACAATACAAAGAGATTGCTCACCTGTGGACAAGTATAAGAAGCTAAAGACTTCTAAGTCGTCCACAGGCAAGTTCAACATGCGCTGACTAATCTATCACGTTAGCGGAAGCGTCCGCTATACTCTAAGTTGAGATATACACAAAACAAATTGTCCAGTCACTCTGATAGCTGAATGCTTGGGGCATTCTAACACACCCCCTTGATCCAAGCAGTCTAGTGTCCAAGTCCCAATAGCAGGACAGCAAAATCAATCACCTTTGGTGCCACAGCCTTGGTCAGAATGTCTGCCACTTGCTGATCAGTAGAAACATAGAGGGGATCAATGATTCCTTCTTCTACAGCCTCCTGGAGCCAGTAGAACCGAAGATCCAGGTGTTTCATGCGCCCGTGGTGTTCAGGATTCTTTGCCACACTGATTCCAGACTTGTTATCAACAAATAAAGTTGAAGCAAGTGTCTGGGGGTAGCCAAACTCGCTGAGAATGTTCCTGGTCCACTTGATCTCCTTTCCAGCCTCAACTGTAGCCACAAACTCGGCCTCAGTGCTCGAGAGAGTCACAAAGGGCTGACACTTTGAGGACCAGCCTACAGCAGCACCAGAGAGAATAGTCACATATCCACCTGTAGCTCGCCCTGTGGCCTTGCAGCCACCGTGAGAGGCATCAGAATAGGTGGTAAACAGTTCCCCAGAGTCACCACCTCTGTAGACGAGCTGGTAGTGCAGGGTGCCCTTCAAATAGCGAAGTAAATTTTTTTTTTTTTTTTTTTTTTTTTTTTGTAATCAATGGGACCTCCCGGTCGACCTTTATTCACAGTGGCTCTCGAATACAAATGGATCGTAAGTACCATACCACTACAAAATGGCTGCCATAACGCGTTGCCTTATAGGGGCCCCCAGACCCATACCTCTTCAGCCTAAGGCTAGGAGGGAAAGAAATGTATCCACGCGACTAGGTCAAGCGCTCGAAGAATAATCGCTTTTTTGTACACCTACATTTTCTAACTTTTCAATCGCGAGGTTGCAGTCGGGCGAGCGCAATGCTCAAGCCCTAGCGTAATGGTGGACCCGCATACAGTGAGTGAGGGACTATTTCAGCCACATGCCACCCAAGATACGAGCCCGGAAAGCCGGCATGGTGACCAGCAGTGCGCCAATCAGAATCGACGCTGATGATGTAGGCTGCAAAAGGCGTCACCTACGGAGATACCCTTGGGAGGGCGGTGGACGCCGCTTTGACGATGAGCGGCAGAACAGTAATGCCCGAAGGCAGGAGGAAGGAGTGTAAGGGCAGCTGGGTGCCTGGAACGAATAGTGGAGGTCGGCCATCACGTGGAGTAGCCGAGGCCGGAAAGAGACAGAACGGATATGCCAGGGGGGGTTTGGGCAATCCAAATGGTGGGCCAGTAGACCCGGAGCATGAGGTCACGTCACAGAGTAACGCTGTCGGACGTAGAACGTAGCGTGTGCGGAGACGGTTCTAACAGTGGTAGTCACGAGTGAATCGGATAAGAATTGATTGAGCAATCGTGTGAACAAGTCTAAGAAGCTATCTATGAATATACAGAACTCTATACTCACCTGTGAACAAGTCTAGGAAGCTAAGGGCTTCTAGAGCGTTCACAGACAAGTTCAACATGTGCTTACTAATATATCACATGATCAGAAAGTCGTACCATCTCTAAGTCCAGTATACAAGACTGTTGGGGGCAGTCTAACACACCCCCTTGATCCAACCAGTCCATACTAAGCTCCAAGTCCTAACAACGGCACAGCAAAGTCAACAACTTTCCTTGATACAGCCTTGGTTAGGATGTCCACAACTTGCTGGTCAGTGGATACATAGAGAGGATCAATGACTCCATCTTCTACAGCCTCGCGGAGCCAATAGAACCGAAGATCTAGGTGTTTCATGCGTCCATGGTGCTCAGGATTCTTGGCTACACTGATCCCAGACTTGTTATCCACAAAAAGCGTTGAGGGAAGTGTCTGGTGATAGCCAAACTCAGTCAGGATGTTCCTAGTCCACTTGATCTCCTTTCCAGCCTCGACGGCAGCAACAAATTCAGCCTCAGTGCTCGAGAGAGTCACAAAGGGCTGACACTTTGAGGACCATCCTACAGCAGCCCCAGACACTAGAGTCACATATCCACCTGTAGCTCGACCTGTGGCCTTGCAGCCACCATGGGAAGCGTCAGAATGAGTGGTAAACAGCTCCTCAGAGTCAGTACCTTAGTATACAAGCTGGTAGTGCAGTGTGCCCTTCAAATAGCGAAGTAAATGCTTGACAGCAAGCCAATGGGCAGGAGCAGGATTGTGGTTGAATCTCCCGAGGTAGGAGACTGCATAGGCAATGTCAGGACGAGTCATAGTGGCCAGATACTGCAGGGCACCTACAGCAGAGAGATAGGGAACAGACTTCATCTCAGCCTGCTCCTCGAGTGAGGGAATAATGTCCGAGAGCTCTGAGCCAGGACGTAGAGGGGTGGAAAGGGAGTTAGAATCGTCCATATTGAACCGTTCTAGGAGCTCCTTGATGTAGTGCTCTTGGGAGAGGGAGATGGAACGATTAGAGCGATCCTGCTTCACCTGAATGCCCAGCAGAAGAGTGGTAGAGCCTAGATCTCGCAGTTTGAAGTGCCGAGACAGCTCTGAGACAGCAGAGGCCATGGCTGCATCGCTTTTAGAGACTAGGGTAATGTCATCAATGAAGACAGGCACTATGACCTTAATGTCTCCCTTGGAATAGATGTATATGGAGTTGTCGGAGCGAAGTCTGGAGTAGCCAATACCCTCTAGAACACCTCGGAGCTTCTTACTCCACTGTCTGGCAGCCTGCTTAAGGCCATAAAGCAATTTCCGGAGCCTGAAGACCATATTAGGGCCCCCAGTGTGATAGCCCTCTGGTTGCCTCATATAAATCTCCTCCTCGAGTTCCCCATAAGTGAAGGCAGAGGAGATGTCAACAGAGCGCATTTTGTAGCCCTCTCTAGCAGCCAGAGCTATAATGAGTCTCAGAGAAGCAGGACAAAATGTAGGGGCAAAGACCTCGGTGTAATTGAATCCAGGACGTTGGGAGAAGCCCTTAGCAACAAGACGAGCCCTATAGCGCTCAATAGAGCCGTCGGCATGCCTTTTCACCTTGAAGACCCAGCCAGAGTTGACTATCTTCTTACCAGGAGGCAGCTCAGTGAGTTCCCAAGTCCTGTTAGCCTCGAGATTGAATATCTCAGTGTTACAAGCATTGACCCAGTGTTCCCTGTCAGGGGACTGCATAGCCAGTCTGTAGGTGCGAGGATCAGCTGTAGAAACAGCTCCAGCAAACTCAACCTCGTAGAAGTCAGTATCCACTGAGAGAGCAGCTTCATCGTCATCTTCTGGGTCTCTAGCAGGCAGATTAGGTTGTCTGACCTTCCACCAGTCACCAGGAGGCTTCCGAACGCGCCCAGTGCGACGTGGCACTCTAGGAGGCTCAGGGGGCACTCCAGAAGTGGGAGGAGTCACAGGGAGCGGAATTGGAGCTTGTGGAGGCGGAGTAGCAGGGCTAGGAGGAGCAGGAGCAGGCAGAGGAGTCTCCTCTTCGAGAGGAACAGCAGAACTCGGACTGGGAGGCTGAAAGCGAGCAGGGACAGGGCTAATATCACCCCCTTCATCTAGGAGAGGTGGCACTCCAAAATGCGACGTCAGTGGTGCAGGAGAATGCTCAGAAGTAGTCTGAGGCTCAGGGGAGGGGGGAGGGCCAGCAAATGAAGGTATAGCATCGAGTTGGGCTCTAGAAGTGCCAGGAAAGTACCTCTCATCGAAATCAGCTCTCTCTGAGATCACTGAACGCTTAGTGACTGGATTGTAGAACTTCCAGCCTTTGTAGCCTGCAGGATAGCCTATAAAGACGCATTTTTCGAAGTGAGGCTCTAGGGAAGTCCTTTTATCTCGCTGCACATGCACATAGGCAGTGCACCCCCATACTCGGAGGTGGGAGACATCAGGTTTTCGCTTATAGAAAGCCTGGAAGGGTGTAGTCCCAGAAAGCGACGCAGTAGGCAGCCTATTCTACACATGGACCATAGAAGAGATACACTCCCCCCAGAAAGAGGGAGGAAGTCGAGATTCAGAGAGCATAGCAGTGATCCTCTCACCCATAGTCCTATTAGCTCTCTCCGCAAGGCCATTCTGCTGAGGCCTGTTGCGAGTAGAGTGCCTCCTTTCGATCCCAGACTGCTCCGTGAACGTTAGGAAGGCTTTAGACATGTATTCACCACCTTTATCATCCTGTAGAGCCCGAATTTTGACTCCAAGTTGATTTTCGGCCCAAGATTTGTAGACTTTGAACGCTTCAAAGGCTTCTGACTTGCTTTTAAGCAGATGTACAGCCCGGAATCGCGTTGCGTCGTCTATAAAGGTGATCCAGTACTTGTAGCCTGAGTGGGAAGCGACTGGGAGCGGTCCGTGAAGGTCTGCAAGAGGGGATCGATTGTGATTGAGGGAGGGAGGAAATGGAAGGGAATGCATCTTTCCTGCAAGGCAGGGCTCACATATAGGGTCAGGGGGAGCATTAGAATCGAGTTTAAGGCCTGTAATAAGGTCCTTACTCAACATAGACTTGACATCAGCATAATTGTGATGAATGAAGCGACGATGCCACAGGGAGAGGTCAGCTGGCAGTGTAGAAACAGCAAAAGCGGCCTCGGAAGTGATTGTAGAGCCATCTAGCTCAGCAGAGTTGTTGGAGTGAATACTGGCCGTAAAAAGCGTTGTTCCCTTGCACTGGAAAGCGATAGAGCGAGCAGAAATGGTGATATTGAAGCCCTTGTGCTGAGCAAGGTATAAACATGACAGCAGATTACTCCTGAGGTCAGGAACATGCAGTACCCTCGAAAACTCGACCGCTCTAGCCTCCTTTCCATTAACAACTGGTTTAAACACCACAGAACCTATCCCCACAGAGTATACAACTGAATTATCAGCTAATCAGATGGGAATGCGATTGGGGGAGTAGTTCTTGAACCAGTGACGATGTGGGGTCATATGAGAAGTGGCCCCAGTGTCTGCAAGCCAATGGAAGTCAGCATCAAGCTGTAGAGGCGTAGAAAGCGAAGGGGAAGGGGAGGGATGTGAGGCACTTGCATTTCCAGCAAATTCACGGACTCTCTGCGCTTTTTCGGGGCTAGAAGTCGAAGAGGAGCTTGCTGCAGAGCCTGAGACGTCATTTGAAGCGTCCTGAGCCTTGTTAGCCTTATTTCCGCGAGTTCTAGGCTTCTGGGCATCCTCCTGAGCGCGTTTTCTCGCGTTTTCGAACGCCCTACACGTCTCCACCTTGTGACCCAGCCTCCCACAGAAATTGCAGCTCACTGACGCGTTTTTGAAGCCAGAGCGAGCAGCTAGAGCCTGGGAGCCTCCCAAAGCGTCCCCAGCGCGTTTTTTGCGTTGAATATCCTCTGTGACAAAGGCCTGATGAATGGTAGCCTTGTCCAGCTTGTCCATAAGCAAAAGAGACGAGGAGAAGGCGGAATAGTCGTCTGGGAGTGCTCTAATGAGGGCCATAGATGCCAGCTCATCATCTATCATCTCCAGAGTGAAGGAAGTGGGTCTGAGCTCTTTAATTCGACGTTTGCAGCCTTCTACCCTGTTGATAAGCGATTGGAGAGACTCCTCCTCGAGTTTTCGGATGCTGAACAGCTCATCATAAGCATTAAATCGCATTCCAGCCTTCTTCTGCCTGTGTACAGCCTCTAGAGCCTCCCACATCTTCACGGGGTCGTCCTGGATGCCATTAAAGTGCACCCTCTGCTCCTCTTCAACCATCAAGAATAGCCAGCCAGCAGCCTTGTCACAACGAGCCTCGAAAGCGTCCAGAGCATCTGCTTCAGCCTGGGTAACAGGGGAGGACACAGTGGGGGACTTCTGCTTGCCAGAGATGATTCTCCATAGCCCAGAAGCTTGCAGCCACGCCTCCATCTCGCCAGACCACGTCGTATAGTTCTCCGCAGTGAGTTTCGCAAACATGGGCGATCCGGAAGCCATCGGAGTTGATTTGAGAGCAGGGGAAGTGAAATAGATTTGAGGAAGTAGAGAAGGAGAGGAGAATGAATGAAGTTGTGAATGAAAAACTCGTTTTTCCAGTAGTTAGAAGCCGGGGCCCATAACCTGTCGGACATAGAATGTAGCGTGTGCGGAGACGGTTCTAACAGTGGTAGTCACGAGTGAATCGGATAAGAATTGATTGAGCAATCCTGTGAACAAGTCTAAGAAGCTATCTATGAATATACAGAACTCTATACTCACCTGTGAACAAGTCTAAGAAGCTAAGGGCTTCCAGAGCGTTCACAGACAAGTTCAACATGTGCTTACTAATATATCACATGATCAGAAAGTCGTACCATCTCTAAGTCCATATACAAGACTGTTGGGGCAGTCTAACACAAGGCGAGCCCTGTAGCGCTCAATTGAGCCATCGGCATGCCTTTTAACCTTGAATACCCATCCAGAGTTGACTACCTTCTTTCCAGGAGGCAAATCAACGAGTTCCAAGGTCCTGTTGGCCTCCAGATTGAAAATCTCGGTGTTACAAGCATCCTGCCAGTGAGAGCGGTCAGGGGACTGCATAGCCAGCCTGTAGGAGCAAGGATCTGCATTAGAAACTGCTCCAGCAAACTCTACATCACAGAAGTCACTGTCAACCAAAAAAGCGGCCTCCTCTTCTAGTTCTGGGTTGTCTCCAGGTAGGTCGATGTTTTTAACCCTCCACCACTCACCAGGGGGTTGTCTAACTCGATTCGTGCGCCTAGGGACTCGTGGAGGCTCAGCAGGCACAGGAGCGGTCGGAGGAGTGACAGGGAGCGGTGCAGGAGGTTGTGGAGGTGTTCTAGGTGGAGAGGGAGCGACAGGGGATGCAGGAGCGAGCACAGGAGGTGCAGGAGCGATCACAGGAGCTTCAGGAGCATTCTGAGGTACTTTAGGCTCTTCAGGAGGAATATCACTTGCAGGAGTCAAACTAGGCGGCGGAGACGGTGCAGGGAGAGGCCAGATACCACCCCCTTCATCCTGGAGAGGTGGGAAGTTGAAATGCGACGAGGGGAGCGCTGGAGAAGGCTCTGAAGCGATAGGAGTCTCAGGAGAGCTGGGAGGGCCAGCAAATGAAGGGATAGCGTCGAGTTGGGCTCTAGAAGTGCCAGGGAAGTACCTTTCATCGAATTCTGCCCTTTCAGAGATGATTGAACGCTTGGTGACTGGGTTATATACGTGATCCAGTACTTGTAGCCTGAGTGGGAAGCGACTGGGAGCGGTCCATGAAGGTCTGAGTGCACCAGCTCGAGTGGGGATCGATTATGGCTGGTAGAGGAGGGAAAAAGAAGTGAATGCATCTTGCCAGCAAGGCAGGGCTCACAAATAGGGTCAGGGGACGCTTTAGAGTCGATTTTGAGGCCTGTAACAAGCTCCTTGTTCACCATAGACCTCACATCAGCATAATTATGGTGAATAAAGCAACGATGCCATAGGGAGAGGTCACAGGGAAGTGTAGAGACCGAAAAAGCGGCCTCCGAGGTCAGAGTTGAGCCATCTAGCTCAGCAGAGTTGTTAGGATGGATGGTGGCCGTGAAAAGCGTCGTCCCCTTGCAGCAGAAGGCCATAGAACGAGCAGAAATTGTGATAATAAAGTTCTTGTGCTGTGCAAGGTATAGACAGGACAGCAGATTACTGCGGAGTGCAGGAACATGTAAAACCCTAGTAAACTCGACCGCTCTAGCCACCTTTCCGCTCAAAACTGGCTCAAAGACCACAGACCCCACCCCAGCAGAGTAAACAACTGAATTATCAGCTAAGCGAATGGGAATGCGATGAGGGGAGTAGGATTTGAACCAATGCTTGTGGGGGGTCATATGAGAAGTGGCCCCTGTATCTGCAAGCCAGTGGAAGTCAGCATCGAGCTGCAGGGGGGCAGAGAGCGAAGGGGAAGAGGTAGGGGAGGGAGCACTTGCATTTCCAGCAAATTCTCGGACTCTCTGCGCTTTTTCGGCACCAGGAGTCGAGCTAGAGCTTCCAGAAGCGGTGGGGGAGTCATTGGAGCTGTCCTGGGCCTTGTTGGCCTTGTTTCCTCGAGTTCTGGGCTTCTGAGCGTCCTCCTGAGCACATTTCTTCGCCTTTTCGAACGTCCAGCAGTTAGCCACCTTGTGACCAGTCCTCCCACAGAAATCGCAGGTCTCCGACGCATTTTTGAAGCCAGAATGCGCTGCCAGGGCCTGGGAGCCTCCCAAGGCGTCCTGAGCACGTTTCCTTCGCTGGATATCCTCTGTAACAAAGGCCTGATGAATTGTGGTCTTGTCCAGCTTGTCCATAAGCAAAAGAGACGATGTAAAAGCAGAAAACTCGTCCGGGAGTGCCCTAATGAGTGCCATAGACATCGCTTCTTGACTTCTTACCACTACCTTCCTGTTTTGGAAGCCTCAGTGGTTTAGCTGTACTTGGAGCAATATACATTCTGCACTATGGATACCCGTGAGGATTTCGATTCTGGCAACTGGGAGACCGATAGCGACGATGATTCGAAGCTGCCGCCCGCTATGCGAGCTGCAGGCGAAGCGTTAGAGATGGAGTTGGAGACTCCAAAGGCCGCGCGTATCGCGAAGATGCATGCACATCTAGCAGGTAAGGGCAAGACCAAGGACGTTTCGTTCTCGGACACTGCTCCCACCGTCTCCTCATCTGACTTCAATCGCGTCCTCGCAGACGCATCGGAGTCAATCTCCAGGCTCATGAAGGAGGATTCCCCCGCCCCTCAAGCCCAGACTCGCGCCGAACGCAGGCGCGGACAACCTAAGGCACCGGCTTGGCCGTCTACCCCTGTCACCCCCACCCCATCGGGCTCTCGCCAGCCTGGTGGGACCGCTCAGTCGCTGCTCGAGGCTATCTCCTCGCCAGCCACCCCCAAGACCCCTCGTGCTGCTTCTATCTACACGCCTACCAAGGTACCTGGAAAGAAGCACGGACTCGCCGTGTCGCTGTCGACTGCCGCCGACATCGTCCAGCAAACCCCCCCCGATGACAACTTCATTGGCTACGCCGATGAGCTCCTTTGTCTCATTTTTAATATCTTGTCGAGTGGCGCTCACAAGAATATAGATTTTCAGAACATGGCTGGAGTCTGCTCTTTCGAGACAGCTCTAGCTATCATCATTGGTCAAACTGGTGTGGCGTCGCCCCCCTCCCCAGCCAAACCCACCACCCCCCTCTTCCTCCCTTCCACCCCCGTCGTTCCCTCATCGCGTCCCCGGTCCCCAATGGCCGAGGACGAGGTAACTACCCCGGTCCCAAAGAAAGTCCGCATCCAGTCCCCACCTGGCTCTGCACCCAAGCAATCCGCTTTAGGAAAGCGTGCCCCGGCTGCTCCCACAGCTGTTCGAGCACCTTCCAAGAGCGCTCTCAAGGCTAAGCCGGCCTCCGTCCCTTCCCTCCCCAAGGCCCCGGCTCCCTCCTCTGCCCCCGCTGTCTCTCGCCGTGCTCCTGCATGCAAGGGCAAGCACACCAGCCACGGCGCCTCACGTCGTGGTGTTCTCATTCACCCACCGGCCGGATCTACAATCCGTGCTATTAATATCACTCCCGATATCCTCCGGGAGTGCAATCGCCATCTCAAGGATGACCTCAAGTCTGAGGTCATTCTAGAATCTTCTTCCAACTCGGCTTCTGGCATCTTCATTGCCGCCTCCCGAGTTCTCTCTAAGCCCGAGTCTGCGTGCGTGCTTAGGCATGTACGCCGCCTCGTCGATCCCAACGGACTCATTCCCCTCCAGTCCGCCACTCCCACCTCCACGTCCTACCTCAAGATCTTGGACGTACCACTCATTCCGGCTCCCCCCGCCACTTGGCTCCAGGCGCAGTGCGAGGCGTTTACCGTCGTGATGCACGCATCCCCAGTAGGTAAACCTTTATCCGCTCACATCCAGCACGCTGTCCGTTTCATGCGGACATCACATAAATCCGACACCTGCATCGCTTGGGTCGATATCGCAGACTCTGTCTCTGGTGGAGCAGCAGACAGTGCGCTCAGCTACCCCGGTCCCTGACCCGGTTCCCCCACCTCCGCCAGCCATCGGCCCAGCGGACGTGCTCTTTTGGCTCTCTAACAATAGGGAGATTTACAAAGACAGAGAGTTCATGGGCTATTTCGCCTTTGAAGCTCTCAACTCTTTGCTCGTCGCTGTCCAGCATGGTGAGCACAAGCGCACAGTCCTCTCTAATGGCATGTCTATGTCCGCGGGGATAGACCGACTTATTCTTAGGGCACAACCGCCTGAGAAGAAACTCGAGATCATTACCCCAGGTGAAGTATCTCCCCCTCGTAAGAAGCCCCGCTCTGGGGCCGCTACGCCTGCTCCGCCGACTACCCCAGTTGCACCGAGTGCCCCGCCTCCAGCAATGGAGGTCGTTGAAGCACCAGTGTCTTCTGAGGTCCCTGTCCTCCCCAAGCCTGCCAAACCTAAGGCGGCACCACCAGTATCGCGCGCTCCTGCTGCGCCTCGGGCTCCACCTCGGGGAACAAAGCCAAAGCGTGCTCAACACACTGTCCACGGCACTTCGCGCCGTGGTATCACCATTACTCCACCGGCCGGATCTTCTATTTCCGTCCACAACTTTACCCCGGGCCTTATCGATAAGGTCAATCAGCTTATCCGGTCGGATCTTGGTTCGTCCAAGTTATCGATCGTTCATTCCGAATCAGGTGTCGGAAACAAGATTTTCCTCTCCACCGACATCGTCCCCACCGCCTCTGAGACAGCGTTCGTGCTCAAACACATTCGCCGCCTCATCCCTACTGGATCACCGGATGCGGTTATCCAATCCGACAAAGCCACGTCGACGAGCTACCTCAAGATCGTCGACATTCCCATCTCCCCGACCCTTCCACGTACTGATTGGGTCAACACCACTCGAGGTTTCTTGCTCACGGCAATCTCGCATTCCACCACGGCCCGCCTCGGCCCACTCATCCGCAATCAAGTCCGTCTCATGCGGACTTCTCCTAAAGCTGACTCATGCATTGCATGGGTCGACATTCACGATTCCACAGTGGGCTCTAACGCTCGTGATCTTATTGGCTCGGTCATCTCGGTCTCCAGGGTGAACTGCCGCATCCAAGGCGCCAAGCCACATTCCGGTTCCGTCCGCTGCACTCGCTGTCAGCGATGGGGCCATCATGCTAACCAGTGCCGCCGTCAAGGTGTGCGCTGTCCCCTATGCGGTGGGCCTCATCTTGAGGCCAACCATCATTTAATGGTCGGCAACAAACTCGTTGATCAAAAGAAGTGCATCAATTGCGTCGCTTCCAAGCGCGCAAAGACTGATCATGCCACTACGGACCGCTCTTGTCCATTCTGGCGCAATCGTTTTGATAGGAACTGGCTTCATCGTCAGTTTCCTCATTCCTAAAGCGTAGGCTTGATCATTTTCCTTTCTATGCACCACGACGGCCTTTATGTAGTTTTATTTTCTACTGGTCTGATTGTTTTGTTGTTTATGTCGAGCGCTTGACCTAGTTGCACGGATACGAGAACACAGGTTAGTGCATGTTGTCTGGAGCTTAATGTACGCTGCCGAGGGTTGAAAGGCGGGGATATGCGTTATGGCATCCCATGTACGAGGTCGATTTTGAAATAAATCCCACTGATTACAAAAAAAAAAAACTCTGTCTCTGGCCGTAGCCGGGACTTCATTAGTAAGCACATCTTCGCAGGTGGGGCGCAGCTATCAAATCTGCAGCGCTGCTTGTAACCCGACTCAGCTTATGCACTCGTTGTCAATGATGGGGCCATCATTCCGACGTATGCCGTTCTAAAGGTATACGCTGTCCTCACTGCGCGGGCCCGCACTCGGCCAACTCGCATATCCCGGCGTCCATAGCGATGAAGAAGAATCCGGACGATCGTCATTGCGCTAACTGTTCTGCAGCAAAGAAGAAGGATAAAGCGCACTCCACAACGGACACTTCGTGTCCGTTCTGGAACAACCGTTTCGATCGGGATTGGCTCAAGCGCCAGTTCCCATCGAAGAAGTAGGAAATTTCATCGTTTCCTTCGGGAGCACGCGCTGCTGGTACCCACCATTTTCCCTCGCCACCTCGTCCGCGATTGCAAACCGGCTTGTCAGAAAATCGGGGCTGTATCCAGGTCTGAAAGTAGGTGATTTGTGTTTGCTTGAGCCAAGGCTTGCTTCGCTCGCCTCTTGTTTGGACTTATCATTTCTTTTCCTTTTGCTATGTTTTGTTTTTCTTTTCTTTCCTCGAGGCGATGTACATTCCGCCGGATATGTTTTAATCATGTTGTTTGGGGCTTAATGTTTTCACTCAGATACGCGTCATGGCATCCATATTCTTGTAGTATGCCCGAATTATCTACTCGGATGTCGTATAGCTACTTGAATAAAAGGTCCACTGAGAGGTGCCGTTGATACAAAAAAAAAAAAAAAAAAAAATGAGTGCCATAGAGGCCAGCTCATCATCCAGCTCATCTAGAGTGAATTTCTCTGGTCTGAGCTCCTTCAGACCACGTTTGCAGCCCTCTACACGGTTTATAAGTGACTGGAGGGACTCCTCTTCGAGTTTACGGATGCTAAACAGCTCATCATAGGCATTGAATCGCATTCCAGCCTTTTTCTGACGATGTACAGCCTCCAGAGCAGCCCACATCTTGATTGGATCGTCCTGGATGCCTGCAAAATGCACCCTTTGGTCTTCTTCAACCATTAAGTAGAGCTAGCCAGCAGCCTTATCGAGTTTATCCTCCCAAAGTGACTGGGAAGCGAAATCCTGGGCAGTAGGGGAAGAGGGAATGGTGGGAGCACTCTGCTTGCCTGAAACAAGTCTCCATAGGCCTGAGGCACGTAGCCAGGCCTCCATCTCGCTGGACCATGTGGCATAGTTCTCCCCGTTGAGCTTAACGAACGCTGGCAAACCCGAAGCCATACGATCAAAATTGCGGGCAGGGGAAGTAAAATAGTTTGAGGGGGCAGGGAAAGGGAGAGAGTAGGTGTTGAGTTGAAGATGGTTGAAGGATGAAAAGTCGATTTGTAGGTCGTTAGAAGCCGGGGCCCATAACCTGTTGGAACGAGAACATAGAGTTCGCAGTGGCAATCCTAACGACGCTAGTATCGAGCGGATCGGATAAGAATTGAGCTAGTATTAGCACAGTTAATCTGTGGACAAGTATAAGAAGCTATAACAACAATACAAAGAGATTGCTCACCTGTGGACAAGTATAAGAAGCTAAAGACTTCTAAGTCGTCCTCAGGCAAGTTCAACATGCGCTGACTAATCTATCACGTGAGCGGAAGCGTCCGCTATACTCTAAGTCGAGATATACACAAAACAAATTGTTTTTTTTTTTGTATCAACGGCACCTCTCGGTGGACCTTTTATTCAAGTAGCTATTCGACATCCGAGTAGATAATTCGGGCATACTACAAGAATAGGGATGCCATGACGCGTATCCGAATGAAAACATTAAGCCCCAAACAACATGATTAAACGTATCCGGCGGAATATTCATCGCCTCGAGGAAAGAAAGAAAAACATAACAAAACGAAAAAGAGATGATAAGTCCAAAAGAGAGGCGAGCGAAGCGAGCCTTGGCTCAAACAAACACGAGTCACCTACGTTCAGACTTGGATACAGCCCCGATTTTCTGTCGAGCCGGTTTGCGATCGCGGACGAGGTGGCGAGGGGAAATGGTGGGTACCGGCGGCGCGTGCTCCCGAAAGAAACGATGAAATTTCCTACTTCTTCGATGGGAACTGGCGCAGGCAATCGATCGAAGCAGTTGTTCAGACGGACACGAAGTGTCCATTGTAAAATCTTGCTATCTTTTTGCTGCCCAGAACAGTTAGCGCAATGACGATCGTCCGGATTCTTCTTCATCGCTATGGACGCCGGGATATGCGAGTTGGCCGAGTGCGGGCCCGCGCAGTGAGGACAGCGTATACCTTTAGAACGGCATACGTCGGAATGATGGCCCCATCGTTGACAACGAGTGCATAAAGCTGAGCCGGGCCGCGGGGCAGCGCCGCAGATTTGACAGTTGCGCCCACCTATGAAGATGTGCTTACCAATGAAGTCCCGGGCCGTACGGCCAGAGACAGAGTCTGCGATATCGACCCAAGCGATGCAGGTGTCGGATTTACGTGATGTCCGCATGAAACGGACAGCGTGCTGGATGTGAGCGGATAAAGGTTTACCTACTGGGGATGCGTGCATCACGACGGTAAACGCCTCGCACTGCGCCTGGAGCCAAGTGGCGGGGGGAGCCGGAATGAGTGGTACGTCCAAGATCTTGAGGTAGGACGTGGAGGTGGGAGTGGCGGACTGGAGGGGAATGAGTCCGTTGGGATCGACGAGGCGGCGTACATGCCTAAGCACGCACGCAGACTCGGGCTTAGAGAGAACTCGGGAGGCGGCAATGAAGATGCCAGAAGCCGAGTTGGAAGAAGATTCTAGAATGACCTCAGACTTGAGGTCATCCTTGAGATGGCGATTGCACTCCCGGAGGATATCGGGAGTGATATTAATAGCACGGATTGTAGATCCGGCGGTGGAGTGAATGAGAACACCACGGCGTGATAGCCGTGGCTGGTGTCTTGCCCTTG
>CM057070.1:0-131367 GCA_029945375.1 Agaricus subrufescens
ACATTGATCCTTATCAGATTTGAACTGATCCTGACTCCTTGAAGGGGAGTAGTACGAACCACTATACTAAAGGACCTAACTAAATATGACTTTACAGCTTTGACTATTTAGCGAAATAAGGAATTGAACCCAATCTAACAGTTCATGAGACTGTTGTGCAACCCGTTACACTTTTTCGCTTATTTTTTGAGAAAATACTAATACGCCTTAGGCTAGAAGCAGAATAGCTTTGCTAATTAAGACCCTATTGATGGATTACAATATATTTTTATATATATACTTTTATATAGCGCAGCTAGCCTAGCAACTTTGAATGGCTAGACTATAACTTTTGCAGCTGCTAAGTATCTCGCAGCTAATATAATTTGTGTAACCTTTGGTTACTTCTATAAGTTTATTTATTAGGGTAAAATCAGAGACTCGAACTCTGAACATCGTCGCCACAAGACGTCATTTTAACCAATTAAACTAATTTTACCTCTTTTAAGAAAAACAAAAACTCATAGATTTGCTTTTATATAATAGCAACTAACGCTTTTAGTATCTTTGTTTTGCTATAGGCCCTAAAAGGGCAGTAATTAAATCTCACTAGAGCTTATAGCTTATAACGCAGTTAGTTTTTTATAAATGTTTTATATGAAATAAGCTGAAAAAAGGAATTGAACCTTTTTTTTACCGTCATGAATGGTATGTTTTAACCTTTTAAACTATTTCAGCGGTTACAACTGTAAAGGGGAATTAGGTATATCTATAACTCAGATTTTGTAGCGAAGCTAATATCCACAAAGCCTAACTTCATTTCTAGTAGCGCAGCTTAGTTAAATGCAATGTAGTATCGATACTAGCTTCGCTAGCGAAGCTAATGCGCTACTGATCTATCTAAATATTCTTAAGTATAGGTATAGGTATTAGCTTACTAATATTTTTATTAAATATTTTTGATATTGGTCCTTGACTTTTGAAACCAGACAGCTATACTAAACTTCTAACCAGTTTGTTCTGTTTTGTTTAAATAATTAAATTTGTGGAAGAACCACTTCGCAGCTTATTCCCTAGTCGGATATTTATATACAGCTGTAATTATATTTAATAACTAAAATTTTCTCATTTTTATTTTTATAATATAAATATATTAAAATTTACCTAAAAATTGTTTTTTACTAGCGCAGCTAAAAGCTACTCTATATAAATTATACCTTATAAATACTACTGATTTTCCTAATTACTTTAGCTAGTTCTTATTAATGTATTAATAAATTATTATACAATATTAGCGCATCTAATAAAAGTTGGTAGTGTTTTACTAGCGAAGCTAGCCTATTTTGTAATTCAGTTTTAGATATCCTAATTCTCTTTTAAGAAAAAATATTAATTATTGCAATTAATAGCCTTTGGCTAAAGCTAAGCTAGCGAAGCACTATTAATCGTTAATTGTATTAATATTATAAGGTCTGCTTCGTCTTTCGGTTTAACTAACTTTAGTTTTTGGTTTTATCAAACTATACTAGGTATTTATGATTTTATGGTTTAACATCTAATATTCTATCTATCTTAACCGATTCAAATATAACCTAATCTTGTTTATTTACTTTTAAATTAATTGTGATTCTATTTTCCATATCAAATCTACCTTAGAATTTTTTATGATTAATATTTGCTAGATAGAACCAAGGACTATAAATTAGATTTTTTAAGTTTCATATTATATAACGTTTTTATGAAATCATTAAATATTTTTTGTTTTTTGTTTTTTTTCAAGTTTTTTGTTTTTATAGATAGATAACCCCATAAAATTTCAAATTTACTTTTTTCTGATATTGGATACGATTTTAGAACATTTTAAATAAAATCACTTTACTTGTATAAAACTAGTAATTAGTAAATAAATAGGCGTTATCATTATAACCTTTTATACTTAATTAAATAAATTGAGTTGAGGGTGAAGCTTTTGTTTATCTAAAAAAGATTAAATTCTTTGATCTTCTTATATATGATTATATATTAATTAACTTATTAAATGTGTTATAAATTAAATTTCCTTTTTTATTAGCTTGTTTGAATAATTTATTCAAACCTATAAAAATAAGTTAATATATTGGAAAGTTTTTTAGGTTCTTAATAAATACTTAACTCAATTGGATAAATTAGGATTTTACTACTTAAGTAGTTAAGTTTATAATATTATCAAAGAACAAATTTTTCGTAACAATGTTTTTTGTTTTTATTAGATAAAGTGACTCTTTTTTACTACTAAAAGTAGTTAAGTTTATAAAATTATTTTAATAAAAAATTTTTAGCTATATTGTATAAATTTTGAAAACTCTTTCATAGTTAAATTTTATTTTATTTTATTCTATTCTATTTTATTGTATAATATTTTATTCTTAGAAATAGAAAACAAATTTTTTGGTCTAGCGTAAAATTTTTGAAAAAACTAAACTAGATACACAATTAAATATTTCGACTAATTGAGTTTTGCTAGTTACTATTTTTAAAACCTGTAATTTAAGGGTAGAATAATTTCTTGATGAGGAATCTGTAGAAGTTCAAATCTTCTTGGGTTTATAAAAAATAAAATTAATTTAGTTAGAGTGTCTATTTGTATTAAGAATAATTAAGATTAGTAGCTAACTAAACTAGTAGCTATTAGTTCTTTTTATTTTAAGTTTACAAGCTTTAACCTAGCCTAAAATTTAGTTAGGGTAAACTCATTAGGACTTTGTATTTCCAATTATAATTTTACAAGATCTTATATCTGTGGCTTCAAATTAACAATAAAAACCAAAACAAAATTAAAACTAGCCAAGCTAGTGCTTCGCCTAATGCAACTAGTTCAACTAAGTATATTCAATGGCTAATGTAGTACGCGATGACTTCTAGCCTAGTAGGGCTAGTTTAACTGCATTAAGCTAATTGAAAAGTAGCGAAGCTACTAAAGCTTATTTGTTTTTTGTTTTTATAACTAGCCGATAGCTAGGTTAATTTTCTTACTAGTCTAGCTAGCAACTGCTATTATAATAATTTCTAGCAGCTAGCGGTTAAAACTAGCAAATATAAAGAAAGCCTTTAAATTTTCTTTTTTGTTTTTAATTTATTGTATTATACAATAATTTTTATATAATCAAACAATTTTTTTGTATAAATTAAAACCTAATTGTAAAACAAGTATAAACGTTTAATAATCAAAATTATGAAAAACCGATCATTTTTTATAAGAATATTTCTTTTTTTTTTATAAGCATATCTTACTCCCACTTTGCCTCAATTTGTTTTAGATTTACAATTACACCCTTTATTTAGAATATTTAGAGTAATTTCAGGTATAAGTTTTATTTTGGTATTAATAAAAAAATCGGATACTTATTCTAATAACTATGTATTTTACATTGCTTTTTTGTTTGTAATATGTTTTTTTTTAATCAATTATATCTGTTATATTATAGATTAAAACATATGAAGCACTTATTAAAATCTAATGAATTAGAAATTAAAAATTCTCCATTAGATCGATTAGCTTCAATAGGTACTAAAATTTTATTCTGTGTTAAAGGTAGTTGTGAAATACTAGGTCCGGTATTTAGTGCTCTTATTGTAATGTCAGGTGCAGATAAAATATTAACAAACGCTAACAGAGATCCTATATTTATACCTTATTTCGTAAAATTTCTAGAAACTATTTATCCAAAAGAAGAAAATAAATTACAATCAGGTACAGAGAATCCTATAGCTGAAAATACTTCAGGATATTTGAAAGATTCAAGTGAAACTAATAAAGTTGCTTTGGAAAATGCAAGTGACAAAGTTAAAAAGAGTTTGGATGTAAATCATCAAAGTGATTTAAGTGAATTGTTTTTTTTCTATATATAATAATTATATTGAATTCTTGAATTCTTTGAATTCTTTACAATTGCTTTGTGTTTTTAATGTTATGATTAATAGTTTAATTATTTCATCTTTTCTAAGTGTTATTTCTTTGATGTTAAGTGAAAATGTCATAAATAGAATGGTTTTTTTAGAAAAATATCCTAGAATATTAAGTTTGTTAAAACTTAGAACTAAAATTAATCAAAAAGTAATTAAAATTATTATGTTATATCACTTTATTTTATTAATAGCTTTTATTTTAGCTAATATTTACATATTTTTCCTATAATTGAAATAAGTCTTTAAAAGACAAAAAAGTAATTAGATAACTAGGCGAAACGATAAATAAGAGGTTAATCGAAAAGTAGCCCCCATATAAAAATATATTTTAATATATTTAAAGAATGTATATGAATTCATTTTATTAGTTTAATATGAACGTAGATAATGTAAATTTATTAATTAGATAATTACTCTAAGGTAAGAGTTGATTAGGAGTAGCAAATCAGATTAATTAATTATTAAATCCAATTGAATCTAAATGGTAAGAATATTATCTATAATTCAAAACAAGCAATAATATATTAACTCCTATTATAAATAAGGAAAATTAAAATAAGTTTAGGAATAATTGTAATATCTAAATTACAAGTAAATCATCAACTACTTTTTCAAATTAAATTTAAAAATACTGAAGGCGAAATTAGAACTATTTCTTATGTTCAGTTAGTAACAAAAAAAAGACTTTGATCCAAAAACTTAATCTTTGATTAGAATTTAGGGAAATTAAGAGTGAAGAGTATAATATAATGGATGTATTTCAAGTAAATTTTAGTAAAAAATTATTACCTGGCGAAATAGAAACTAAATCTAAAATAATCAGACATAAAAATCTATTCAAAATCAAAAAGAAAGATCATCTGCCTAAATTAAATCATTTTTGTCATTAGCTGTTATAAAGATATCCGTAGAACCCACAGTAAAATTTAATTTGATTTCTCAAAGAGAGATAGCTGAAAGCTAATAATTTGAATCTCAAAGAGAGATAGCTGAAAGCTATGATTTTTACATCCATCTTAATTTTAATAGTGGCTAAAGCCCTACCTTTTTTTAATAGAAATTTATCTTCAATTTATTTTGCTAGAATATCTGCTATACTTTTTTTATATGCCGGAGTATTAAACTTAAATACTTTTTATATTCAGTCAATTGGATCAGGTATAGGTCTATATAGTGGATTATTCCAAATCACCCAAATATCCTTATTAATAGAATCTTTTATATTGTTAATAAGTTCTTTAATCTTAATCTCATGGCCTAATTTAGCCGTAATCGCCCCTAACCTTTTTATAAGTAGAAATGCTAATTTAACAAATACTAGCTTCGCTACAAATAATAGTAATGCAGTAACAACTAGCTACGAGCAAGACTATTCTTTAGTTGTTTTATTTAGTTGTTTAGGTTCCTGTTTATTAATCTCTAGTTTTGATTTAATTTCTCTTTATATTAGTATAGAGTTACAATCTTTTGGCTTGTATGTTTTATCTACATTATATAGAGATTCAGAATCTTCAACTCGAGCAGGACTAAAATACTTTTTATTAGGTGGTTTATCATCTTCTATTATTTTATTAGGATGTGGTATAATTTATTCTTATACAGGTTTAACTAATTTTGAATCTATATATAGTATAATATCTACTTCTAATTCAATAACTTATTCAGCTCTACCAGTTTTATCTAATAATACTATGTCATTAAGCTATGATATGGCTATACAAGGTTTAAGTATAGGTTTAATCTTAATTTTTATAGGATTCTTATTTAAAATTGCAGCAGCACCACTACATAATTGGAGTCCAGATGTTTATGATGAAGTACCCACAATAGTAACAATATGGTTAACAATTATACCTAAAATCTCTATATTAATATTACTATTAGAATTACAATTTTACGGATTTACTACGATAACTTCAGAAACTTTAATAGAAATTCCTACAAGTATATCTAATATATTTAATGTTATAAATTTAGGGGCACCAGTAGAAGCTAATATAGCTCCGCTATTTTTAAAAAACTTATTATTAATTAGTTCTTTATTATCTTTAATAATTGGAACTGTAGTAGGATTAGCTCAAAGTAGAATAAAAAGACTATTAGCATACAGTACAATATCTCATATAGGTTTTATCTTATTAGCTTTAGCTATAAATAGTGAATCTTCTATAGATTCTTTAATTTTCTACATAGTACAA
Source organism: Agaricus subrufescens (assembly GCA_029945375.1). Taxonomy (NCBI): domain Eukaryota; kingdom Fungi; phylum Basidiomycota; class Agaricomycetes; order Agaricales; family Agaricaceae; genus Agaricus; species Agaricus subrufescens. The sequence continues at coordinate 6,123 of CM057070.1, forward strand.
TATACTATAACTAATTTAAATGTATTCTTAATTATAATAGCTTTAAGTTATATAACTGCTAGTAGCACTTCCTCAATCCAAGGAAAAATCACAGAAATAATAGATATTAGATATATAGAAGAATTAAAAGGAAAATTCTTTTCTAATCCTTTATTAAGTTTAAGTTTAGCAATATGCTTATTCTCAATGGCAGGTATACCGCCTTTAATAGGTTTCTTTAGTAAACAATTTGTATTATATTCTGCAATTCAAAATGGATATTACTTTATATCTATAATAGCTATATTAGTAAGTGTTATAAGTGCTTCTTATTATTTAAAAATAGTAGTGCAGCTATTTAAGTATACAGACCACAGTCTAGAAACTTCCGTTAGCTCAGAAAATAAAAATGAAGTTAGCAGCTTATTACCAACTAATAATGGGAAAAGTCAAGAAATAGAAACAAGTTCTGCTATTAATAATAATATTATTACTATTAATTATTTAAGTAATGTACATAGTTATTTAATATCAGTATTAACTTTATCTATCTTATTTTTTATAATAAAACCTTCTTTAATCTTAAATAGTACACAATTACTGTCTTTATCACTATTTAATTGGTAATGAATATAACTCCCTTATTATTATTATTTATAATAGTGCCTATACTAGCAGTAGCTTTATTAGCTTTAAATGTTTTATTAGCGGTACATCATCCCGATGAGGCTAAAGTATCTGCTTATGAGTGTGGAATGCCCCCTCTTCTAGGCCAAACAAGATCAACTTTCCAGGTTCACTTCTTTATCGTAGGTCTTCTATTCTTAATTTTTGACCTTGAAATACTACTTCTTTTCCCTATAGGAGTTACTTTATATCAAGTATCTTCTTTTGGATTCTCTATTGCAATAGTTTTCTTTATTGTTTTAACAATAGGATTTGTATTAGAAATAGGATCTGGAGCAATTTCACTTAATAATATAGATGTTTTAAATAATAAAAAGAATTAAAATACTAAAACTAACCCCCCAACCTCAACAAGTTAGGCAATCAAAGTAGAATCAACATAATTAATAATACAATTAACAAATAATTAATAATTTAACTGCTCTAAGCTATTCAAAGGAAAAAGATCTTTCTTTTTTAATCTAAATTTTAGAGATATTAGTTAATTTAAACGAAATGGATGGAATTTACCTCATTTAGCTAAGCATATTAAATTCACAGGGCCGCAAAAAGACATATGTCAAATTATTATAATTAATAGCAGGAGCTTGCTTATTAAATAAAAATTAAGTGGAATAGCTCAACAATATAATAAATTAAAATTTTATTTGATATTTACAACAATATTTTTGTTTTGTTTTTTCTTTACTCATTATATAAATTAATTTTAGCATTATAATCAAACAATATCTTATATATATAGTGGAAAATTACTTTTAGAAATTAACCTTGAAATTCTTGTTGGATATTTAAAGCTATTGGTAGTACTTCTTAAAGTTAAGCTGGATTTTCTATCTGTAATGGAGTTTCTTATTGTTTATGCCAAGAATGAGATGCGATTTTAGTTTATGAAGGTAAAGAACCTTACTTTTTAACTGGATTTATAACACTGATTAGAAAAGTTGGAGCAGAATAAATAGTTAAACAATTTTAATTAAAATAGTTAATAAAGATAGAGTTGAAGTCAAACAGATAAAATCTTTTTCAAATTAAGATAAATTTTATTGAGTCCAGAATCAAACCAAAGATAGAATAAGAAACAGGTCTGGTCTAACTAGGGGAAAATTTTATATTCTTAACATCAAACTTCAAGAAATTCATTTAAATCAAAAGCAAATAAAACTGATTCTTTAGCTAATTCACTTAGTGATTATATAGAAAAAGAAGAACCTCAAAAACAAAAAATAGAAAAACAAAAAATAAATAGAGTTTTCAAGTTTTGAAAAAAACAAAACAAACAAAAAACAAAAAACAAAAAACAAACTAAATAACAAATATAATCTATATTAGATATTTTCACATGAATAATCTTTATATTTATGTTTAGCTATATTCTGAAAGGATATTTTATATTATCATTCCAATTATAGAAATACTTAATTAAGCTACCTCTGGTTAAAAAGGATATTTATATATTATACTACTAATATTAAATTGCAAACATTAATAGCAATTAAACAATGCATATTGGTTTGTAGAATTTATAGAATGTATTTTCATAGTTATTACAAATAAAACTCCTTAGATTAAAATTTATCTTGATATAATGAAGAATTATCTATTAATTTTCTTAAAAAGATTTAAATGTTAATGAAGAATTTAATGAGCATGGAGAATGGTAGCAAAATTCAACTAATGAGTCTATATAATGCAAATAATGTTAGTTATGCTTGCATGCAGAATCTCAACTACTTATACATTCAATAATTTGATTTTGATAAGTGAACTAACAGTCTCCTAATAAAAATTCATGATGTACCTGATATCCTTCATAACCAATTGAGTTCCATTTATGTTTTACAAAATTATTTCCTAAACTTGATAAAGTTAATGGTATTCCGATATGATGAATCTCAAAGTTAAATATTTCCATTTGAATTGCATGCTTCAAGGTAATTAAAGTATCTCGTAAAGCATAAGCCTCAAAACCCTTTCTATCAGTCTTTAGATATTCATCCATGTGATTTATGTGATATTCACTAATCTTTAGTTTTTCTAAGTTATATAAACTTCCTAAATTAGCTAAACTCTTCTTACCTCCAGGTGCTAATAACATTGTATCTCTTACTAACACATTACAGTTATTATATTTAAAACCTCTCCCAATTGTTACAAAACTACCATTTACTATATCTAGATAATCCTTAAATAAATCAAAATCATTTAAAATACTTAAATCGGATGCAGTATGATGTCCTATAATATAATTGTTCTTAATTAAGGTAACACACAATCTACTATTTAAATTATTACTTGATAACCATAATCTTTTTAAGGGTTTAATTAATTCAGATTCAGATACAGTACTTGTAACAATCATTTTTGAATTTAATTGACTAACCTCAAAGCTACTATCATTATCACTTTCATTTAACAATTGTTTAAAAGTTTTTAATAGATAATTTTGACTAGTTTGTAAATCCGACTCGATTAATTCATTGGATATATTTAATAACTCACTTAAACTAAATGTATTAGTAATAATAATTTTATCCCGGATTGTGGTGTAAGGTAATTTAAAATAATAATAATCATCCTTTGTAAAGAATTTTATTTCGTTAACCTTCTTCAACAGATCTACACTGTGATCAAGTTTATAATCCATATAACCATATTTTAATAATCTGATTTCTGTTATCAATTTACTGACTATTTCTTCTACTAAATCATAACTAAAACTTTTATCTTGTTTAATTGGATAATTTTCATTAGTTAAAGGATTAACCCCGCTTATGGCATAACTTGTTAATTTAGGGATCTTTAAATAAGTTAATGAATTTATACTTAATTGAACTGAAACTATTTTATTAGTCTTGGAATCCTTGGATGTATATTCACTATCAAAACCGGTATTTACATTTTGTATTATACTGATACCTCGTTTAGTCAATGATTTTCGTATACTTGGATCCAATTTTTGATAAATTCGTTTTCGAAGAGTGATTATATCAACCTTAAAATCCTCGCAAGTTATATTGTCAATTGATAATTCTATTTCTATTTCTATTAATATTTTATATAAACTTAATAGGATTATATTTGATAACCATTTATAACTTTCATGAGTTAAATGACCCTTAATAAATTCTATATTATCTGTGAAATGAGGTAATAAATCTTGTATGATTGGGATATCCAATAGATTTAAAGTATTTAGATAACCTTTAGCTACAAAAGGCCCTATCTCCTTAAGAATTAATTGAATATAGTTTACTATTTCCTCGTTATTTCCTTGAAAATTAATTTGTAAATATCGATTTTCTATTTGTATTGTGATACATTTTAATAATTCAGTAATTTTCATTTATAGTTAATTTTATTTGTTTAATCATCATTGATATTCATTTTTGATATTCATTTAATAAATGCAATTAATGTAAGTTATAATTTATTTGTTTGATTTAATTTATTTATTTAATATAACTATGACCCCTTTTCCACAACCCTCATTAATTTATAACTTGATTAAAATCATAAATAACTACCATACTAAAGAAAGAAAGAAAGGAACAACCAAAAGAAGAAGAAAGAGAAAAGAAGAGAATTAAGGTATCAATCTATTTCTACTTAAACATAAATTTCAAAATTATAAGTGTTCACATTTTATTTGTGCAAGAATTTCTCGTAATTCTCACGTACATTCAAAATGTGAACACCTCAAGTATAATACCCCATTTGAAATTCATGTTAAATCAAGTTGATAAGTCGGCGTAAATATCTTATTATACTAAGTTTTAAACATGTTAATTGAATTGGTTAGAGTTTTAATTGTTATGAGTTGTTGTTTTATTGGTAATAATTATTATTATTATTTAATTAATAAACAAATAAATTATTTGAATTACTTACTCTTTTAACAATTTTATAAATTAATTAATTAATTAATATGAAGTCACTAGTATTACCGTAAGATTGATTTACTTCTATTATCTGTTAGATTGAATACCAACTACACGTTAGATTATGCACCTTTCATAGCACAAAATTTTATACATCTACTATATTTTTATCCTAAATAATTTATGAATTGACTATAAAACTACTTAAAATAAAATTATTAATTAAAACTAAATAAAATCAAATAATAATTTGTAATATTAATTTTTTAATCTTTAAAGAATTTATTTTCATCAAAGTGAGGGTAACTCAACTGAACATACTTAATGAATTCCATAGTTTCTGGCATTCGAGGTACTTGTTTTTCTATTAATTTTCTAGTTTTTAAATTTGATATACTAGATTTACTAATCCTATACCCTGGTTTATATCGAGTGATGAAATCTATGATAGAGTTATAAGTAGATAAATCATTAGCTATTTCTATATAATTTGCTTCTATAGGATTTTTGATTAAACCTTTAATGAAATTTCTAATAGCTAAATCAGTATAATTTGTATATTTATTTCGGAAGGAAACATTTGTTCTTCTATTATATTCACCCAAATTATTTCTCTTTACTATTGTTCTAACATTAAAACATTCTAATGAATTATTATATGGCTTACTATCAAAGAAAAAGAATTCATTTGATTCATTCAAATAACTACAAAAATCACATTTAATTAATTGAATTGTATTACCTATAAAAATAATATCATCTAAAAGATATCTTCTATTATCATAGTTAAGAGCAAATCTATGATCTGAAAATGTTCTAGTTACATGACCACCAAATTTAGATATGTTTATAGAAGATCTTAAGGAGGTTTGAATGTATTCTAGTACTCTTCCATCCTTATTTGTTAAACTTAATAAAGGTTTAAATAAATTTATTAATTCACTTTGACTATAAGATCTATTTTGGAATCCAGTGGTTGCTCTTAATTCACTACTTATACCTAATTGACCTCTAGTACACCAACTTAATAATCCTGTTGAAGTATGTTTCAATTCTAAACCTGTTTCATCACTTGATATTAAATATCTAAGATCCTTAAAACTTTGTAATAAGAAACTATTTAAATTGGGATCATTTAAGATTCTATTTTCTAAATCTGATATATTTGTAATGAATCCATCTGTAGTAACAGAAACAACTAGACCTCTTAGTAAGCTAATGTTATGAAGACATTCACCTATTATACTTCGGATATATCCTGTTAACCAAGAAGCTATCAAAGGATTAGTTAGATAATGAGCTTGCATTCTTTGAATACTTTTTGTTTTATTATCAAATCGTCTTTTATCACCCATTCCTCGAACAACAGATCCATAAATACTATTTCCTATTTCTTTATAAAGCATATTAGATATGGTACCTTTAGGATGTTCTCGTCGTTTACTTTGGATTTCGGAGATAATTGATTTGAAGGGATGAAGGATTTCTTCTTTATTTGACTTTGACTTTATGGTTACTTGAAATGGTATACTAAATATATCATCTATTCTTATTTGACATTTTTGATATAAAGCTAATAGATATTCAGCTCCAGTTAAGATTGCGGCTCCCTGTAAGGGACCCACTTTTTTAAAATCAAAATATGATTAACTAGATTATTATTATAAACTCCACTTTTTTTCTAAATTATCTTTAGAGCAAGATGTTAAGTAAAAACTAATAGTATATATAAGTTACAACCAAAAAAGTAAACAAAAAAATGATTTAATAGCCGCTAAAGTAACTTTGCTAAAAAAATATTAGGTTTCCAAAATTTGATTCACTTTTGTTTTTTCATATCACTTACACATTGTTTACATTAATGTATTATTCAAAATTTAATTTTTATTTAAGTTTACTAGCTGGTAAAGAAATAGGAAGTAACTCAGATTATTTTTCTAAAACTCTGTCGAATAAAATTTATAGTAGAGAATTTAAAGTTATTAGAGATTTATAATTGCCAATATTTAAAACTTTCCCTTTAAGAACAGCTAATTCAATATAATTTCAGGTTTGGGAAAAAGCTTTTTTCTTTTTGAATTAAATTGTGTTTGAGGATGTTTAATTCCATTTTTTTAGAAGGGGCCCGGAATAAAAATTTGTGATAAAAAATCAAAAAGGATCCATTAAGTAATAGAAGTAGAACACTAGACGACTACACAGACATTCGGATAATTGAAGGTCCTTTACAACCAAAAAGGCTATTAGAAAAATAGGAAAGAAGAAGGCCATTTTACATAAGCACTAAAAATCTAATCTTTTACCTCTTAAGTCAAAGAAAAGATCAAAGGGAAAAGTAATGAAACTAATAAGCGATTTTTATAATTAATTTACCTTTACGAGTACCTAACAGTTTTAAAACACCTTTAAATACAGATTTTAATCTTAAAAAAAAAAGTAAAAACTTATTCTAGTTTTACAGGATAAATTTAATCTAGTAATTAATTAGTAGCAGCTAATAGACTAGACACTAGAAAAAGGGCCCGGAATGAGGTTTGAAGAATAGTAAAAATAAATTTAATTTTTTGACTTTAGGTTATAAGTTGGGTTTGCTATTTTATTGTTTTTGGTTTAGGTGGGGGGCCGGTTTGTGGGTTTAATAGGAGCTAGGTTAAGTATATCAAATATAACTAAGCGTAGAGAAATGAGAGATTAAAAGCAAAATTTGACTAATTTCTAAAATTTGGTTTCTGCTAGAAAATTACATTTGAAAATAGATAGGGAAAATTTAGTAGCTAAGCTAATCATTTTTTTATAAAAGTATCGATGTTAATATAGTCTCATCAATTTAAAATTTTAAGTTTATTAAAGGGGTTATTAAGGAAAACTAAGCAAATTTATAAAAATAAGGAGGGTAAAACCCAAAAGCTTAAAAAATCTATCTTTAATTAGATTTAATTACATTTAAGCGTTCCTAAGGTAAACCTTATTAATTAATTACTTCCTGAAGTAAAACATTTCAGTAGGGAAAGGAAAGGAAATCAACCGAGACTCCGAGAGTAATGGTGAGTGAAATCGGACTAGCCTAAAAATTTTTAATATAAATTGAAATAATAGTAGCTTTGCTAATAGTGTAATAGTGTTTTGCTAATAGTGTTTATAAGTAGTTTTGCTATTTGTGTAATATTATTTTGCGGATACTGGTTATGGATTAGCTTTGCTGATTATTTAACGCTTTCGAGCTAACTAAATAAGGTCAAAACCTAAGTCCTGTAGGTTTATATTAAAAAAATGATTTAATAGCCGCTTCGCGGTCTGGTGACTAGATCAGTAAAACTCTATTAAAAAATTGTGTTTTGTTTAATAGAAGCGTACTAACGCAATTGCGTTAGATACTATTTAAGTAGTATTAGTTACGATACTAAATATAAAATTTTTATTTTTATTAATTAGTATTTTTAGTAGGCTTTGCCTAATCTAGTAAATTAGTACATTGCCGAAGGCTAGGTTAGTTATAGTGGGTTAACTGCTATAATTTATCCTAAGCTACAATTACTAAATACTAGCAAAGGTATAAGATTACACTAGTAAGTACGATGAGAGATAACTTGTCGGATCAAAGGGGAACCATCCTCTAAGGCTAAGTATTATAAATTTAGCGATAGTGAATAAGTACTGTGAAGGAAAAGTTTGAAAAGCATGTAGTATACTGTATGGTAAGTTTATTATTATTAGTCCTAGATAGCAGAGGTGCGCCTAAAAACAAAGCTCAGCGTATTTAGCAAACTAAAATTCTAAATGAATTGGTGAAATAGATCATGAATTAGTAACTCTATAAGCAGTCGGAATTCTAAATTAAATTAATTTAAAGAATGACGGCGTACCTTTTGCATAATGGGTCAGCAAGTTAATAGTACGTAGCAAGGTTAAAAGCCCTAGCGAAAGCGACTGGATGGTAGATCGTGTTAATAACAAACATTGAATTGAATGATGGATAAGTTACTACTATTAGACCCGAAGCCAAGGTGATCTTACTTAGGCCAGATTATAATGGATCGAACGGGTGAATGTTGCATAATTCTCCGATGAGTCTAAGTAAGCGGTAGGCATTTTGCCGCACTGGGAAGCGATTCCCTTTATCAAACTAGCTCATAACGGTGGAAACCTTAATAAATTTAAGGCAATACCGTGGGAAGTTGTATCTTTCTAGAAACAATAGTAGCTAAAGCTACTAATATATAATTTTATTATATAGCTAGATACTAACCCCGTAACGACTTTAATTGAAAAATTAAGGCTTGTATTAAGCAATACGCTAGCTCTCTACAGTTTCAATTGACCATGGTAACAACAAACTTAGCTCAAATTATTTGTAAGACAGCTGCTAACATTTTGTTTACAAATACAAAAAACTAATAAATTAACCATGAATAAAAACCTAAAATTTAATATTACACCAAATTGGATATCTGGATTTACCCAATCAGATGGTAGTTTTGTAATTAATTACTCAACTGTCAAAAATGGAGTACCTGTTAGACCTACTCCAGTATTTAATCTAACTCAATCTAAAGTAGACTATGATTTATTTTTAGAAATACAAACCCACTTAGGTATAGGTAGAGTATATCACAATAGAAACAATGTAACTTTTGTGGTTAGATCTATAGATGAAATAGTAGAAGTATTGTTGCCTTTATTTGATAAACATCCTTTAAGAGGAAGTAAGTTAGAAGCCTATAATGTTTTTAAAACTGTTGTTTTATTGATTAAAGAAAAAAAACATCTAACAGTGGAAGGAATTATTCAAATACTGCATTTATCTTATTTTATGAACAAAGAAACTTCTTTACGTACTGAAAAAACTAAGGAAATTTTATTAAATGAATTAAGAAATAAGTATGGGGCTTTGCCTGTTATTAATCAAGAATGTTCTTCTTTTGAGAAAGTTTTACCAGCTAATCCTTCTATCTCAAGTCCTATGAATTTAGAATTTGTAAGAGGACTAGTATAGGAGATGGTAGTTTTAATGTGTCTTTTGCCACTAATAGACGAAGAATATCTGTTAATTTTACAGTTGTCTGTGAACTATCTTCTATCTCTGTTTTAAACGAGTTAGTTGAATTTTTTGAATGCGGAACAGTATATAAGTTACCTTCGAAAGCAGCTAGATATCAAGTACAAAGTGTAGATGAAATGTTATTTAAGATATATCCGAAACTTAAAGATATAAAATTTAATACAATAAAACAAAATCACTTTGAAAAAACTATTAAAGGAGCTGAACTTATTAAAATTAATGGTTATAAAACAAATGAAGATTTAAAAACTATAGTAGAATTAGCTTGGGATATGAATAAAGAAGGAAAAGGTCGAAAGATAAGTAAATCTGAATACTTGTCTAAGTTTAACAAATAGTATCAAGAATTTGATTTTTTTATATACAACCCCCCACAACCTTAAAAATAGGTTTTTGGTTTAATAAAATCCCTCCCTTCCGGAGGGTAGGTTTTCATTCTCGGTTAGTTAGAGCGAGGCTAAAATAGCCTAAAGTCAAAGTAGAGATGAAAGTATAGTCTGAACTATATTGTGAATTATAGAATAACAAAAAATAAAACAAAAATATAATTGGAAATGCCAATCTGACCTGGTGCTAGCTGGTTTTCTACGAAACATATTTAAGTATGACATCTACCTACCTTATGAAAAATAAGGAAGTCTATCTTATTTCAACTGAGAAGACTTATAGATTTATGGAGGTACAGCAAGGCAATTCCCAACAAGTATTATTTATAGCTTTACAGTTATAAAATTTTATGCGTTTAGGTTGCGGGGACCTAGAAAATCTTACCTTTGGAAGCGAATCTCGGAATTACATAAATTGATGGTAGATATTCAGACTATTCAAGCTAAGTTGGGTAGTCAAGACGGAAACAGCCGAGAACACTGATCAAGGTCCCAAATGATTGTTAAGTGAAATTAAGGATGTAGGATTATCGTATACAGCTGTGAAGTGAGCCTGGCAGTCGCTACTTATAATGAACGTATGTAACAACGCATCAGCAGTCTTTAATTTACAAATATTAGTTAGGAATAAAACTTTGTTAAGTCTACAACTAAACTAATATAGATACTAGCGCCGAAAATTTAACGGGTCTTAAACAATCAACCGATATCGTGTTGATTAATTTTAGTATTTTTATTTTTAAAAATTTATTTAACCAATATCATGTTGATTAATTAATTTTATTTTAGGTTTTTTTGTTTTTTTAGGTTTTTAATGAAATTAATCCAGCGATAGCGTAATCAACCGATATCGTTTAGGTTGATTTTAGTTTAGTATTTTAATAGTAAAATTAATCTAGGTAGTAGAACATTCAGTCATACTAATGATAATACAGTGTTTCATTGTATTTGAGGTTACTGAAGAGATAATGCTGACATTAGTAACGTAAAAAGAAGTTATAATACTTCTCGCCGAATACGAAAGGGTTTCAAAGAAAGGTTAATCCACTTTGATTTAATGCGGCCTCTAAGGATAATAGCTAAAGCTATGACTGATGAGTATAAAATAGAAAGTCTATGTTAAATCTTAATTAGACCAGGAAATTAATATTTGTTAACTCTGCTTGCCTTATATTCAGATTACGTTAAGAAAGCGTACTAGAGTTAAGTATATCAACTTCGTCAACTAACAAGTAGTATCCTTCGGTTTGCTACTTCGAATTAACGAAAGAAGGGTAAGTGAGCAGGGCTAAAATATACCGTACCCTAAACCGACACAGGTTCGTAGGTAGAGTATACTAAGGCGTAGAGCTAAAAGTTGTTAAGGAACTCGGCAAGTTCACCTCATAAGCTAGATGATAAGAGGTACCGCTTAATTGAGCGGTGGCACATAATCGGAGGCCCCGACTGTTTACTAAAAACACATCACAGTGCAATCATTAATATGATAGTATACTGTGTGAAATTTGCCCGATGCCATTAATATAAGAACGGTCATGTAGTAGCTAACACTACAACTAAAAGTGACTTATCGAAAATCTGGTTAATAGCGGTCTTAACTATGAGGATTTGATTAAAAACCTATAGGGTCCTCAATAAACTCGATTATATGCTGGAACATTCTAAAGCTTTAAGTACTAGTAAAATTTAGTGAAAATCTTAAAGATACAAAACATGGATAATCAGCAGGGAATATGAAGCTATTTAAATATAGCTGCAGCAGCCAATTTGTGCTGAAACGTCTTTGGCTTCATTGTTTAAAGACAGGGCAATAGATTAGCAATAAGGAATGATAACTAAAAGAGTACTAGCTAAACTAGTATGTTAGACACTATCGATTTAATTAAATTTAACATGTTGAAAAAAGACATAAAAAATGTAAACTATCTTTATTTTTTAGGGGGTTTTGTAGAAGGAGAAGGATCTCTGTCAGTATCTGTTACAATACACAAAGATTTTAAATATGGAGTAAATATACAACCTGTTTTCAATGTTACACAACATAAAAAAGGATTAAAGATATTGAATTCATTTAAAGAACTTTTTGCTGAAGGATCTATAGTACAGAAATCAGGCTCTCCCGATATATTGTATATACTTTGAAAGGTTATAAAAAAATAATTAAAGAAGTATTACCTTTCCTAGAGACCTATGTATGTCCATTTAGTTGTAAAATGGAAGAATATTCTATATTTAAACAAATTGTTATACAGTCTTCAGAAGGGAAACAAAAATACAAAGAAACCCTAATAGAATTAGTAAAATTAGCATACACTTTACAAGGTAAAGGTAAAACTAGAAAAAGAGAATTACCGGATATACTTGCAATCATAGAAGATAAAAATAGTTATTTTAGTAACCCCTTTTTTTATCTAGCATTGTTAAATAATTATTTCCTTGCTGCAGCCTATCTAGCATAAATAGCCCTCAGAGACTAGATAATCGAGCAAAAACTTAAAAATTATTTGAAGATATAGTCCAAACCACATAGAAATATGCGGAAAAAAGCCTAAGGTAGCAAAATCGATTGGCCTGCTATGTGTTATGGGATAACATTATTGTGGGTTAAACTATCAAACTCCGGAGAAGCCCTAAAGCTTATGATACCAAGCTATAGCCGAAAGGCTATAAGTGGATGGAATAATTACCCATGTAAGGTAAAAATTCATAAGATAAGTGAAAACAAAATGGGTGATCGCGGATCTAAGTCAGGAATTCAATACCCACAGCCAAAAAGAATTTCTGTAAAAGAGCAACGAGTAGACGGTAGTTGGTTCCTAGTTAAAATGACTAGTAGCTTAAGGTGTACTCTAATGGGTTTCGAAAGAAACTCTCAAATCAAAATCCCTTCTAATCAATTAAATATTAGAACCTTTTCTACTACTATTTCAAAGTCTAAATTAAATCCCTGGTTCTTAACTGGATTTGCTGATGCTGAGGGTTGTTTTTCTATTAAAATACAGCCAAATGCTAAGCTCAAAACTAAATGGAGAGTTAGACCTGTTTTTTCTATTACTTTACATTTAAAAGACCTACCACTATTGGAAGCGTTTCAAAGTTATTTTCGTGTAGGTACTATTAGTAAAAGTGGGACAAAAGCGGCGATATTTGCAGTAGAATCTAATAAAGAAATCCCTGTAATAATAAACCATTTTAACCAATACCCTTTAATTACACATAAGGTATCTGATTATTTCATTTTTCAACAATGCTTTGAAATAATTAAGCAAGGAGGACATTTAACGGAAAAGGGTCTATTAGAGATAGTAAGTCTAAAAAGCTCGCTTAATTTAGGTTTACCTGATAGATTAAAAACCTATTTCTTAAAATCTTCACTTGTGTTAAAGGGTAGACCGGAATACTTATTTAAGGGTATTCCTGATCCTTTTTGGTTATCGGGTTTTGCAAGCGGGGATGGTTCTTTTCATATAGTTATTAAAAAATCAGATAATAAGATAAACTCTGGAGTTTTAGCACGATTTAGTATACATTTACATGTTAGAGAGTGAGCAGTTTTAGATGGTATTGCTAATTACTTAAAATTAAGTAAAACTGAAGGTAAGAAAGTTACTATTTTAGAAAATAGTGTAAATCTGCAAATTTCTAAATTTTCTGATATAGCTAATATAGTAATACCTTTTTTTGAAATATATCCTATTTTAGGAGTGAAAAGCTTAGATTTTCTAGATTTTAAAGAGGTTTGTAATATTTTAAAGTCTAAAGAGCACCTAACTTCTCCATCTGTTTTTAATAAAATTATTCAAATAAAATCAGGTATGAACCTAAATAGAAAATGGTAAAGAATTGTTTCTAAAAATAATTGTAAGATAAATTTGATCAGCCATGTTAAATGAGGTCCGGTATCAATAATGTAACGATGGTCTCACTGTCTCTACAACTTGCTCAGTGAAATTGAATTACGCGTGCAGATGCGCGTTACCTCCAGGGGGACGGGAAGACCCTATGCAGCTTTACTGTAATTAGTTATCATATGAATCTAGAACAATCTTAATTCAGAGAGAATAGGGATGTCTAGTTAAGACAAATATTGGGAACCTTACAATTAAGATTGGGTTTATGTTTACCTTTTTAAAGAAAGGGATAGTTGACTAATTGGCAGTTTGACTGGGGCGGTCGTCTTTAATAGAGTAGCAAAGTACAACCAAATATTTTTTTATATATTATATTTTACTGAGTAAAACTAACAAATAAAATAGCGAACTAAAATTACTTAAAAACTAAATTTAGCTGAGCTACAAAAATAATTATAATTTTTTTATAAAGGTATAGCTAGAAATTGAATGGAGATCAATCAACCAGTGAAGGGTTGCGCAGAGTTCAATGGCGGTAAGCATGCTTAACTGAAAGACTCAAAAGTCGCACAGATACGTAAGTAGGGCATAGTGACCCCTCGCTATAGAATGGGATAGACGAGGATCAATTGATAAAAAGATTTTGTAAATTCTGTAACTTTTGTCACTTTAATTAGAAATAGTTAAATGAAAATTGGGTTAATTTCAAGGAACTCTCTTTAAGAGACAATTTGAAGCGAAGCTGCAATCGACTGGACTAATCTAATGAGGTTAGTGTGATAGTAGAACGTTCAACGACTAGTGGGTGAGCTCAGTTAGCTATAATCCCACCACGAATGCCCAACAGCTAATTTATTAAGTTAGTTGAAGAAATAGTCTGAACCACTTAGTGATAAGTGGAAACTTAAGATAAAGCGCTTAAGTGTTAACAAATTGAAAAGTTACGCTAGGGATAGGCATGTTAGTCCTCAGGTATTGAAAAATACTTGTAATAAATCGGGTGAATTGCAAGAATAACTTTATTAAATAAGTCTACTTGCAGCGAAGTTTATATTGGCATAATTAAATAAGTAATTTAATTTAATATAAAAACGTTCAACGACTAGGTAGTGAGCTATGCCAAGCAATAATCTACCCACGAGAGCCCGGCATCTTAATAAGAAGTCTTGAAATTAAAGTGAAAATAAATAGAAAAACCTAAAAGAGTGTTAAATAAATTAACATGTTAGACACTATCTTTAATAAAAAAACTTATGAAAAATCTTAAATCGCAAATTGTAGGATTAGGTCCTAACAGTCAACTAGTTAAAGAATACAAAGAATCTTTAAAAAATCTTTCAACAATCCAATTTGAAGCAGCTATTGGTTTAATGTTAGGAGACGCAAGCTTACAAACTCAAAACAAAGGTAAAACTTATAGAATGAAATTTGAGTGGGGTGATAAAAATAAACCTTATTTAGACCATGTTTATAATTTATTTAATGAATGGGTTTTAGCTCAGCCTCACTTTAAATCACGAATTAACGCCAATGGTAACCAGGTTAATAATAATAATAATAATAATAATAATAATAATAATAATAATAATAAAAAAACTGGGGATTTCAAACTATCAGCCACGAAGCTTTTAATATTCTTTCAGAACTATTCTTATTTAAAAATAAAAAAAGTATTTCTAATGAATTAATTCTAAACCATTTAACTGGTAGAGGGTTAGCTTTTTGGTTTTGCGACGACGGAGGAAAGTTAGATTATAATAAAAATTCTAAAAATCTTAGTGTGGTTTTAAATACTCACAGCTTTACTAAAGAGGAAGTTGAAACTATGGCAGTAGAATTAAGTATTAAGTTTAATTTAAACTGTAGTACGAGAAGCAACAAAGGAAAATCAGTGATAGTGATTGACTCTTCTAGCTTTGACACTTTCAAAGGAATAATTAAACCTTACTTAATACCTGAAATGGAGTATAAACTACCAAAGTTACCTGAATAATTTAGGCTTATTTCTTTTGTTTTGTTTTTTCTTTACCCCTTAAGATGAAGACATAGTCTGAACCACTAGGTAACTAGTGGAAATAAAGGATAAAGAGCCTTTATGTTAACACAATTGAACAGGCTGATAGCCGACGAGAGTACACATTGTCTCGGCTGATTGGCACCTTGAGTAAACTTACTTATATTTAGACAGTATAATTAGTTATGTTTCTAAAATTTTCCTTTGACCAACCAAGAGAAATCGGTAAATTAACGTAAATAACTTGGACCGTAACCGTTGTACTGGCGTAGTATAACCATAAAAAAGGATGCTTTTTTCAAAGAATGAAACTCCTTAAATTTAACAGGGATAACTCTTTGGTAATTACTTAAAACTAATAAATCTATGTAAGTTAAGACAACGGGGATTTTTAATAGAAATATTAAATTAGAAGAAGTTGGCTATTTGCTGGAACATCCTTAGAGCTTTAAATACTTACTTGTTGTTTTGTACCTTACTAACCTAAGGACAATTAAACTATGTAACCTTTATTAAGGGCTGTAAGTAAAATTTTTAAAGATTGGACAATCAGCAGGGAAGTTAAAAAAATTAGTGTAAGCAACTACAATATTTTAACCCCTCAACGACTATACGCCAATATCCAGATGCTTTGTATATGTATTCATACACTGGATAAAGAGATAGTCTAAACTTTTCTGAAAGGTTAAGAAAATGAAAGCGATGTCGACTCATCCTATCCTCCGGGGGAAGAAGCTTGGAAGGGTTCGGCTGTTCGCCGATTAAAAGGGTACGTGAGTTGGGTTTAATACGACGTGAATATAACTAATAATGACTCGCGTCGGTAAAGGAAACTATATGCTGGAAACTCCTAAAGCTTTAAGTACTTAAAAACAAAAAAAGAGTGAAAATCTTAAAGATGTAACAATGGAAAATCAGCAGGAAACCAAATAATATAAACTATTAAAGTAGGTTCTTCAGAGACTACACGTTTCCATCTTAATTTATTTAAGATAAGATATAGTCCGAACTAGTTAGAAATATCTAGAGGCTGGAACGTAGCTTTAATAATGCTCGAGCTGCAGTAACAAAATAACCTAAAAGGAGTCAGTATGGTCCCTATCTTCTGGAGGGACAAATAGTAAAAGGGGGCAGACCTTCTAGTACGAAAGGACCAATAGGCTGTGTTTCTCTAGTGTACCAATTGTTTTTAATTATTATAGCATAGCTATTAGCTTTGTTAAAATAAAGAACGCATAGTTGGGTAGCCACAAACATAATAGATAAGTGCTGAATGTCTATCAAGCAAGAATCTAACCCCTAGATACTAATAGGTTTTATACAAACCTTAATTGAGAAATAGAAGATTTCTAGATAGGCTACAAATGAAAGTACTGTAAAGTATTTAGTTTAGTAGTACTAATTTATAAAAAAAACTGAATGATGAGGATTAATAAACTTTAATTTAACGCCCTTCTAGCTAACGAAGCTAACGAAGCTAATTTAGTCTGCTCAAAAAACAAAAAGCTAAAAGTAGCTAACTACTTTTCTAGTAGCTGCGTATATACTAACGCCTAGCAGACACGCTTTTAAAAGGGGGAATAAACCTAATTTGGTAAGGGACTTACCCTGGGAGTAAGGATTTGCGAGTTCGAGTCTCGCTTCCCCCTCTTGCTCTATTATTTCAATTTACTTCTTGGCTTTAATTAGTTTCAAACTAAATATTTCCTAATAAGTTCCTTATTTAGACTTAGTTATTGACACATTAAAATTTTAATTTCTTTTTCTTTGGATTTAAAAGTTCCTATAACTGAAGTAGCCTAAAATTAAGCTGTTGTATCTTTTTCCATCGCAGCTAAAATAATTGAAAAATAAAAATATTTCATCAAAAAAATGAAAAATAATAACAGATAAATAACAATTTCTTCTTTATTATAGACCTCTTAAGTGTTACACGGTTACAATTTAACTCCTACTGTAGGAACTAGATTTAAATAAACAAAAAACAAAAAACATTAGCAATGGTCCAATTAGCTTATTACCTGTTTTTATTTTATAAAAGGATTACTTCGGTAAGATGGGTGAGATGAAGTACCTAGTAAGGTTAGTTACCTTTATTTGAAAAACTTTATCTGGAAAAACTTTCTATTATTTAAAATATTTAACCATCGATTGGTTTAGTGAGTTATATTCCCCTTTTTTTGTTAACTACCTCACAATATTTATAAACTTTATCCCACTTTTAGTGGGTTATGCAAAATTTTCCGGCTTAGTAAAATTTACTTATAACTATTCCAAATTAGATAATTAAATAATAATGAAAGTACTAAAAAACAACAAAATTTGAGCTAGTGTGTACCTTTAGAGTTAAAGATAATAAAATTGTTTTTTGTTTTTGTTTCAAATTTACATTAAAGAAAGTTCTAAGGCTAAATTAAAAAAATAGTTAAGCCACATTTCCATCCTAGCTTTTATTTTATTTTAAACTTAAAATTTAAATTTAGCTTAAGCTATTACACAAAAGTATTCCTACAATGCAGTAGAACTAGGGACGCTACGTTCAAAAAAGCATTTAAATAGCTCCCTACCTAACTTATTAGAGCAGATTAGAAAAAAATTTTTTAAGGTCTTATGGCTGAGTGGTTTAAGCGAGGTACTGTTAATACTTTTTACAGGGGTTCGAACCCCCTTAAGGCCTATTTATTAAAAAAGTATCCCTATCTAGCCTTTCCTAGTATAAGAGCTATAAAGCAAGTAAGTGGGCCCCCAAAAGAGAAAAGAAGGGTGTCAGCTGCTACCTTTATAGTAGCTAAAATTTTAGCAATGCACACTATCAAGTATATAATTATATTTGACTATTAAAGTCAGTGCTCTAACTACTAGGATTACTTTAACAAAAATAGGATAGGTATCTAATAGAATCTAGCAGCGGTACTGCTATTTTATTGGCCTTATTTCATAAGTGAAATCAAATTCAAAGAAAAAAAGTCGGAGTTAAAAAATGAAGCTATTCTGAGCAGTAGCTAATTTCTACTTAAAAAATTTTAATAACAACTAAAAGTAGCCTAAAGGCAGTAAATAAAAATGGAAATAATTAGACAGCCGAAATAGTTTAATTGGTAAAACGGACTCCTTGTAAGATTTTAATATTGGTTCAAGTCCAGTTTTCGGCAAAACAAATTTAATTCTCGTCTTTGGCGCCTAAGTACAGAGTAGTTAATAGATACTGGCAGTTTAAGCGGCTAGTCGCGCTTTTTAGTAGAAACTTCTTGCTTAGGCTCAAAGCATCAGCGTAGCTGCGCAACTAAATAGTTAGGATTATGCCTGCTTCGTTGCTAGAGTATAAGCTTCGCTAAATTAAAATTCGTAGTAATCTTCTTGCCTAAAATGCTAGTCTAAATTTTTTACTTTTTGTGAGTTGTAGTTTAATTGGAAAAACACCATTTTTTGGTAATGGCTTATACCAGTTCGAATCCGGTCAACTCAGTTAATATTTTCTGCCTAGTTTAGTTGTAAATAAGTTTTCTATTTTTCTACTAAAAGTAGTAACTAATTTAAGCTAATATAGTTAGGCTTAGGCTCCAACTTAAATCACTTCTGTTTTACTCAAAGAGTGTAGTATAATTGGTAGTATCGTGATCTCCAAAATCATTGGTAGGTGTTCGAGCCACCTCACTCTTGAAAAGTCTAGTTAGCTTCTAGTATTAGTTGTAACTCAAAATGGTTCTTCTAGCTACTACTAAAAGTAGTAATTAAGTTAGGCTAATATAGCTAGGCTAGAACCGATAGTTGCCCTAAAATTTAAATAAGTATGGGTTACGTAAAATAGCGGTGTAAAACTAAGCTGCAGCGAAGCTAGTTAACCGCGAACGCTAATAGCAACGAAGAAGGATAGAATATATTTTAATTTAACTTATCTTACAAAGGGCCCTTAGCTTAATAGGTAGAGTATCTAATTGTCAATTAGAGCGGTTTCAGTTCGAATCTGGAAGGGCTCGTTTTATATTCGATTTTATAGTCCAACGAAGTTGCTACGCAAAGATTAATTTAGATGAACGCATAAAACTAACGCTTTTGAGTATTTACCTTAGAAGCCTTACTTATTGTGACTACTCTAGCCTACATTTAGCTACAATTTAGTAAATTAACTAAATTATTAGATTATTAATTCAGCTAGTCTAGGTGTTAAATTTTAGTAGCTAAACTACGCTATTTTTATCTTAGTCACTGCGGTAGTAGCTAGCTAAACTTTTTCTAAACTAAAGTTCTCTTAGTTCAACTGGTTAAAACAGCATTCTTCTAAAGTGCGAATTTTGGTTCGAGTCCAAAAGAGAATTAAATTTTAATTAGCTAGAATTTCAGTATCTAATTGCCAAAGATGCTTCTACCCTAGTTAGCCTTATTAAAGCTAGTTTGGCAGCTAGAATTAAGTTTTAAGTGGTTTAGTTGCTTCTGGTAAATTAACTTGAAAAGGAAAATACTACTAGCCTCTCGGCTAATTTTGTTAACCTTTTAGAAACTATAACTATAAGAAATTTAAATTAAACAATCTTAAAACGAATTTACCCCAATTAGAAAACAAAAATTTTTAACAACCAAATATAATTTAATTAGCTATTAAAATCTAAATATAAAAGTCTATTTTGCTGCTTGTATTTAGAATCTAGCTGTACGTTAAGCTTACTGGCTAAAACTTAGTTAGTTTCTATTTGCTTATATGTGGCACTAATTTGTAGCGAAGCCTAAGCAATTAGCTAGCTAAAAAAAACAAACAAAAAAATAATTTATAGACAAATTTGACATCTAAGTTCAATTTATCAAAATGAACAATTAACAATTAATTTTTTAAAAATGAAAAAAACAATAACAAATATTAAACAAGGATTAATACCCTTATTTAAAAATCCTAGCTCTAGTTGCAATGAAGTAAAAGAAAAAGACTTACACTTAGTAGAAAACACGAGAAATTTTAAGTTCCAGCCACAAGCAACTCAGAATCTCGAGAAAATCAACCTTTTTAATCCTAATAATTTAAATAATTTAGTTTTTTTATCTAAAAAAGGAAGTCAAAAAATTAACCCTAATATTATTAGTTATGATTTCCCTATCAAAAAGACAGAGTGGAGCAGTAGCGAAGCGAGTTTTAAATATAATATAGTAACTGATATGAATAAATTTATTACTAATAATGTTTCTAAGTTATTAGCTTATTTTTTTAAATCTATATATTGTTTAATAAGTAAACCTGTTATTATAACTACTCCAGATAAAGTAAAAATTCAATTATTTTATTTTTTATGTATACCTAAAATTTTTGTAGTTAAAAATTTAAGAGGAGGTCTTTATGCTTTAATCTTTGGAGAAAAAAAAAATTAAAATTAATAATTTAATTAATCAAAAGAAAAGAAGACCGACTTTAGTGAGAAACAAAAAAGTTATAAATGTTTTAAACAAATTAACTCAAAGCGTTTTAACTAAAGTTTATCCTTATAAATTTAAAAACATTTGTAATATTTTGAGTAAGTACTTTAATAAACCTATTGAATTAGAATTAATTAGATTACATCAACCTTTTTATGATAGTAATATTTTAGTTAATTTCTTAGCTTTAAATATTAATAAAAAAAAAAATATTCGAACTAGTATACATAAATTCTATAAAAGAAATTTTATTAAGTCTAATAAAACTACTAGTTTGCCTCCGCTAATGAATTTTTTAGGAAGTTCTTCTAATTTTGAGAATATTTATGATCCTTTTAGTTTTGATAATGCTTCACAGATATCTGGTTTAAATATAAAAATCGGCGGAAGATTAATGAGACAACCTATTATACCTAAGAAAACAGTTACAAAATTTGAAAAAGGATTTACAGCTAAAGGTAAAGTTAATTATCTAGATATAGCAAGTTTGACACATAAAAATAGAAAAGGTGCATTTACAATTACAGTTAAATCTGGACAAACAACAAAATAAAGTTAGTTGCTTTAAATAGCTAGCAGGACAAATTAAGATAATTACGCTTAGTTATAATTGACGTAACTAGTCGATAGCTTAACCGCGTGATTTATGATTAGCGAAGCCGCTAAATATTTGACATAAAGCAAGTAGTCTAGATGCTAACCTTAAGTAATAGTAAAGAGAATTAGAAAATTTTATAATAATTTTTTCGTTGCCTTTTTTTTAATGAATCGATAGCCCCCCACCCACAATCTTATATAAATTAGCTAGATGGTTAGCTACCCTTGGTGATCTTCCGTTTGCTCGTATAGTGATACGCTATATGCTACACCTAGACCTAATTAAAGCAAGGGTTAAGTATACAGATGGTTCTGTAGTAGACCTGCAAAGTCTAACACTTAAGGTTCAATTCCTTCTTAACTCTAATTAACTACCACCCCTAACTTATCTATTAGTTATAAAACTAACTAGCTTTGCTTTAGCTAAAAGTAGCAGTAATAATTAGCAGCTAGCAAGTTTTTAGTAAACTAATGCTGTTATAGGTTAGCTATTTAGCTAGTTACCAAGTAACTATTTTTTATCTAGCCTGAATATGTTATAAAATAGGACCTCTAGCTTAGCACTACAACTTTGTTGAAGTCATAGCATAGTTATGATACTACTTTGTTGAAGTTTTACGTTAGATACTTTTTTATCTTAAAAGAGATAATATTTCTGAAAATTTTATTAAGCGAACATGTTGTAATGGTAAACAAGTTCCTCTTAAGAAGGAGTGGGTGAAAACCCGTAAGAGTTCAAGTCTCTTTGTTCGTAGTTGTTTCAAAGATAGTGTTCCCCTTCCTAAATTTAAACTAGGTAGGCTATGCTAGGAAGGCTAGTATTAGCCTTAGAAGACTAAAATTAGTTATATACTTATTGTAATTGCAATTAATTATCTTTATATTAGTTACATACGTTTGCTTAAATAGCTAATAAAGCAAAATCTACAAAAGCTACGTACAACTATTACTTAAATTTTACCACTTTTAGTTTAAAGGGAATTATTATCCGAAAAACAAAACCCAATAAGTCCTAACAAAAAGGGACTAATTTAGTTAACCGCTAAAAAATATATACTTTATATCGTACACATTAGTTTATACTAAGCATTTCTAATTAGCTCAAAATAGCTTATATCGGAGTTATTTGAGCAGTTTTTGATTATAAAAAATATCAAACTAATCCAACATAAGTAAATAGCTTAAAAAGACTACAATTAAAGTAGTTAGCTACTACAAAGTTGAAAATAGAAATAACAACAACAAAAAAAGCTACTAGTTTAGTAAAATTACAAAAACTTAATACAAATACTAAAATGAAATTCATATTAGGAATAGCAAATAAACTTAAACTAGGTTTAATCAAAATTTTTTCAATAGCTTATATTAAATTTAAGTCTTTTACGACTTTTATTCAAGCTAATTTCTTCTCATTATCACTTTTTTCTAAAAAGATTTTTAATCTTTTATTTATTTTTAAAGATAAAATGAATTCTAAGTTAATTAAATTTATAATAGAATATACATACATTATAGTATTAATACTCTTAGTTATTTTAATAGAACTAGAATTTGATACTCCCTCTATTTCTTGCTCCTTAATCTTACTAACTATTTTATTTATTTATAAAGCAAATAAATATATTATATTAATATATGGCATAGCTTATACTATAGATTATTTTAATATTAATATTAATACCAGTTATCTTTACTCAGTAGTAGTATTAAGTATGCTTATTTTTTTCATATTTCAAAATGAAAAAAATTTTAATTACAAAATTAGTTACTTAGAAAAAAAAATACTTTACTCTGTATTAGGTTTATTATCTGTTACAACTTTATTATTTTTATTTGATATTTCTTTAATAGAAACAATATTCATTGATGGTACTGAGGTTGAAAATAGTCAAAATATAGTTGCAGAAGATAAAGGTAAAGAGGTAGAAAGTAATCCAAATACAGAATCAAAAAGCAATCTGTATAAAAAAGCATTTTTAGTATCTAGTGTCTTAACAGGAGCTGATTTGGCAGCTAAAAGTGTTCAACCTAAAAATCTTAAGCAAATAGCAAAAGCTCTAGCTGCAGGAGGTGCAGCGGGAGCACTTGTATTTATAAGTGTTATTTATTTGTATGTTGGGGTTGAAATCTTAAAAACTTTTTAATAGATTTGGATTCTAATTATAATACTAAACAAATAGATTAAAATCCCACAACAGATCAGGGTGCAAATCCATATTCATCTTCATCTTCAACTTCATCTTCTAATATAGGAAATAGTACTACTCGATCTTCGTTAAATATTCCTTTAGTTATTTTACTTAGCACTTTACTAATCTTTCATAATTTAGAAGTGAGTTTAATAATTAATATTTTCCTTATTATTATAAGACTATTCTTTCATTCTCAGTTAACAAACTCTTAATTTAACTAAATTTTTAATTCACCTTAAAAAAAAGGATTAATTTTGAATTTTTAATAAATTTTAACCCCCCACCTAAAAATAAAAGTCGGTTAAGTAGAAGAGAGAGTATTTTTTTTATCTTTGCTTTAAAATAAATTTATAATATTACACTAAATTTACTACAACACATAATTTTACTAATTTTAACAAAAATGAAAATCTTAAAAATCACCAATTTTGTATTTTTTATAAATTATGACAAAAATAAAAAAGGTCTATTTTAATAATTTTACAAAACTCTCTAATTAATTTCTTCAAGATTTAGAGAGTTTGATTATAAATAAGAAACTGGGGTCTACTTAAAATATTTTTTAATATTAACATCTTTAATTAAAAGGGGCGGGTAATCTAACAATAAAAGAAATTAATTTCTAATAATTTTATCTTCTGTTACAACATATGGTTTAGTACCAATTAATATATTATCAGAATTGTATATCAACTCTCTCTTATTATTAGTTTGCTGAATTGTATAAACTTGATCTTTAATATAAATTGTAGAATCACTTATCGATTTAAACCATTTTTCTTGGTTTTTAACTAATGTGTAATCTTTATTTAATAATTGATCAAAATCTAATTCAGTTAAAGTGGATAATCCATCTTTATTTAGGCCTTTGATTTTAAAAATTAGTTCATTATCTTTCTTCTTCAAGAAATAACACTTAGGAGATATAAAAATCCCTTTAGTAGATACATTTTCTAATTTTAACTTTCCTAATTCTTTTTGATTAACTATACCAGGTATTAAATTATTCATTTCATCTGGATTTAAATTAGTATAAATTGAATCTGTATCAGTGTAAAATAATTTGATTTTAGGATTATTTTTAAACTGAGACATTACTATTCTTGCATAACTTGTAATAGCACTTGCAATTGCAACATTAACATTATGATTTTCAGATCCATTATCTAAATCAGTTTTAAAGTAATTAAGTTCTAATTCTATTAAATATGAATCAGATAAATCTGTAATACTTATTATTTGACCAGAATTATATTTTTCAAAATTAGCATAATCCTGTTTATTAACTATTTCAGTAGATGTAATTCTATAATCCATTCCAAATCTACCATATAAACTATTCATAATGATTTTAGCTATATAATTCATTGGATTAGATTTATCATATTGAAGTCTCATTTCATATAATGTATTAATGAAATCTTTAAAAATAAATTTTTGCTCAAAAGTATAACCCCATAAGATTTCAAATTTATAACCGAATTTAATGGCATTATCCATTTCTGGAGAGAATAACATATCTTTATATGTTCCCAATGCCGCAACTGTTCTTAAACCTGATTTAGTTTGAACATGCGTTTGCAATATGGGATGTTTTAAATCCATAGGTGTAGTAATCTTACAATAGAAGAAACCAAATTCATCATGATTTATTATTCTAATGTCTCCCTCAAAGTAAGTTGGTTTACCAACAGGCATTGGAAATTTTGCCATTACTGATGGATATAATGAATTTACATCATATGCATAAACTAACTCATCTGTAAGATTTTTAGGGATAAACATATCAGTTGCACCTCCAGTATAACCTAATTTAATGTTTTTAGATATTTTACCACTTAGTTGTGCAATAAAATAAGATTTTTTTTTTTAATAAAGTTCTAAAAATACCAAAACTTAATGAGGGTAAGGTAGGATATTTATTAATATTAATTTTAAAGTTATCAAAGATTAACTGATTAAATTTAACTAATATCTGATGTAAACTGATACAATCTTGATTACAATACTTAATTGCTTCATTTCTTAATGACCAGTTATTTTTAAAATAAATACAATAATCTAAATATTCATCTAGAGTTATACCTTCAAAATATTTAAATGCAGGAACTTCACCTATGTAATTTAAATTACTTAATGTAACAAATTTATGAGGAAAAATTCCTTTTTGAGTATTAACTCCAAAACTTATAGCTAATTTTCTTAAACTCATTAATAATAATTGTAAACTATCTCTAAATTCCAAACTATAAACATTAATTTTATTGTCCATTTCCTTTTTTAAAACAAAATTTAATGTAACAGAAATCAGTCTACCTTTATTAACAATTGTACTACATATTCCCAATTTGGTTAAAGTATCTAATTTAGGTTTCTGTCATCCTATTTATTCGGCTTGTAAAGTGTTAAGTATATTTGATAAATATGCCAGTGAGTTAAGTGTAGGGGGGGGGGGGTATAAATTTAGTGCAGTTACCTATGTTAACAGAACCTAGAAAAATAGATAATAAAGGAGTTTATTACCCTTACATAAATCTGGATACAACAAATCTTCAATTATTTGAAGGAGGTTTAATTAAACCTAAATTTAATCAGAGATTAAAAACAGTAGGTAGTAATAAATTATATGAAAGTATTGATTATTTAAATAGTATAAAGTTTAAAATTAATACAAATATGCTAGATTTTATACTACAGGAATGGAATAATTCTAATTCTGTAATATTTAACGGTAATAATGTCTATCAACCTATTTTATATACAGATTCTAAAGAAATTAAACTTAATAAAACAGCAAGTAATTCTAAATACAACTTATATAGTAATATCATTACAATAGCTACTTTATATAAAGATAAAGAATTCTATTTACCCGTGTTTGTTGATTTTAGAGGTAGAGTCTATCCATTAAGTAATTATATTAGCTATCAAGGAGGAGATCTAGGGAGATCATTACTATTATTCGCTGAAAAATAAGCAGAAAAATTAAACAAGACAGGTATTGAAAGCTTAAATATTTATATAGCCAACTTAGCTGGATATGATAAATTACCATGGAATTAAAGATTAACAAAAGTTGATGGTATTGTAATTGAATTTTTAGAGTCATGTAAACTTTCTAGCGGAGGGATCAAATATATTGAAGATAATATAGATAAATTATCTGAGCCATTCCAATTTATTAGTATTATGTTCGCTAAAGCATCTACCCATTATATTCCTAATATTCCTATCTCGAACCCTGTTTTTGTTTTTGATGCTAGCTGTAGTGGATTACAACACATTGCATCCTTAACATTAGAAAAAGAATTGGCAAGAAATGTTAATGTGTATCGTAATAGTAAAGACTCTTCAAATGATTACCCTCAAGATTTTTACTTATATGCATTAGATAAAGTTAGAGAAAATTTATTGTTATCGGAAATAGAAGGTTTAAGAGATGTAAAGTTAAGTAGAAAAATGATTAAGAGATCTGTTATGACTATACCCTACAACATATCATTGACCGGAGTTGGTGAACAGCTAATGGAATATTTACAAAAACATTGGGAATATAAGTACAGATATGTTAAAGTACCCGGTAATGCTACCTACTCAGGGAATACTTTATACCTAACACCACAACAATTTGGTCATTTAACTAAAATAGTATACTTTGTAGTAACAAAAGAGTTACCTTCATTAAGATCATTATCTGATTACTTTAATCAAATGTTAGATATCTTTATTGAATTAGGTTTACCT
The DNA here is from genome assembly GCA_029945375.1 of Agaricus subrufescens. NCBI lineage: Eukaryota > Fungi > Basidiomycota > Agaricomycetes > Agaricales > Agaricaceae > Agaricus > Agaricus subrufescens. Next base: position 33,910 of record CM057070.1, read on the forward strand.
GTTACATGGATAACTCCTTCAGGATTAAAGATTAACTATACAAATATTAAGTTTGAATCAAGAAAAATTAAAGCTAAAATATCGAAAACAAGTAAGATAGCAACTATTAAATTACCTACAGATTCAATTGATAAATTAAGTATGAAAAGATCGTTTATGCCTAATTTTATTCATTCATTGGATTCATCTAATGTTCATATGCTGATAATTAGTATGTCTGAAAAATCATTACCTTTATATATTGTACATGATTGTATTGCTGGAACACCTAACAATATGAATATTTTGGAAAAACTAGTTAAAAGTGCATTCATAAACATTTACTTTAGTGATGATGGTTATTTATTAAAACTACATAGACATTTTGTAACAACTATCGTAAGTGCTACTGATTCTTATATGCCTATTGTGTTAACCGATAATGGAGAATTAGCTTCAATCTCAAATAATGAATATAGTAATAATTCTAAAGAATCAAATCTAATTTCTAATTGCAAGGTTGAAAAAGTTATAGATAGAAATACTCAAAAAGTTATTACAATACCTTCACTACTTGTAGGGTACTTGGAAAAAAATAAAGAATTAAAACAATTTATTAAAGGTTTATTCAATTCTAATTACTTTATAGGATAATTTAATTATTGATTCTAGTTAATAAGGCTTTTCTATTTTATTCTGATTTAAGTCCTTTTACCTTAGTTTTAAGATTAATAATTTCTAAAATTAAAGATTTCCAGTTTACATTAAACACAGTTTTTCAGTAGTAATCTTATTACCTTTAGCTAATTCAACATAATCGTTATAAGTTAATTTACTTGCATTGATACCACTAGCTTTTTAAAAAATTCATTTGTAACACAGTCTTCGTAGCAGTACAATTTAGGCTTAATGATAATCCCATTTTTAAATTTATGTTCTAATTTCCATTGAACTAATTCTTTACCTATTAATTGATCTTCTAAAGGTTTCTTAAAATTAAACTATCGGTATTACTTGCAATAGCTAAGTTATCTTTAATATTTTTTAAAGGATTTATGGATACTCTAGCATAAGCAGAAATCATGGCTGAGATCTGAACTGCTGAAGGTAAACCTCTATCTTTAGTTAATTTAGGTTCTAGATTATCTTATAATAATAATTTATATTGATCAGCATATAGTTTTCTTAATTTTTCATTTATTCTTGGACCTGTTCTATTTAAAAATAAATCATCCGATAATTCAGTGAAATAATTATAATGATATTTCTCTATTATTTAATCCGTAGCTTTTTTATCCTGTAATCTATTAGATTATTCTTGTTCTCTTTGACCGAATTTACCGTAAGTAGAATTTAAGTTTAATTTTGCAATATTTTTATAAAAACTATCTGTTGCTGTATCTTTAATTTAATAAAATTTATCTACAAAAGGACCAAATAATTCATTAGCACCACAAGCATTAGGGAAATTAACTCCACAAAGAATTTCTGCTTTGTATACATAATCAATACCCTGATTTAAATCTACTGTTGAAATGAATTAATAGAATACCTCTCTTGGACAAGATACTGATCCTTCTTCATGTCTTTGTTTTAGGAATAAATTAGGTAACACATATCTGCTTGGAAGTGTAAATTTAGCAAATACAAATCCTAAGCTATAGTATTCTAATAGAGTATTATTACTGAATACGGGGTTACCGGTAGGCATAGGAGGTTACATAGCACAGGGGAATTGATAATTCATATCATAATGGTACCCTTCATTAATAGATCTATCCGGATTATCAACAAAAATATTACTATTACCTCCTAAATAAGCATGTCTGATAAAATTTTCAAATGGCCCTTTAATCACTTTAATGGCATGTTCATTTTCTCTGTGACCCTTTCCAAATATTGCTAAAGCTAAACTAGTTAATGTGCTAAAACTAGTTATACTAAATCCGTTTTTATCATAGTAGTGTAAACTACTGTTATCCATAGCTTCTAATAATTCCATTACATCAGATTTGAAATATTCTAGACATTCTTTTTTTGTTTTTATGTATCGGGTAAATTATTGTAGTATTTAAGTTTACTTTCAGTGATTTGATGTTCATCTAAGTAATATTTGATTTCAGGTTTAGGACTTACATAACTTAAATTATGTTCATTAACAAATTTATGCGGGAATATACCTTTTGTAATTTTACAATTAAATGTTTTAGCAATTTGTCTAATGATGTAGGAACCATTTTTATACTATCCTTTAATTTAACATTTATTTTTCTTTTTGTATCAGTTAATTTAATGGAAAGTATATCATTTCACTTCCATTGGCCTTATTATAGTATACAATATTATTTTTACTAATGACTTCAATATAAATATAGAATCGAATCTTCCTAGATTGTGTGCATATAAAGTATACCCATTTCTTTTTGTCTTATCCAAGTAAATATAATCGAATAAATCAAGGAATAATTTATTATATCATCATCATTATTTAAACCTGTATTAGGCTCAATGAAGTAATGTTTATAGTATACTGTTTGTAAGGCTACCCCCTCCTGCATAAACACTATGAGTTCCTAAACCGCCATATTCCGGATCGCTCCCATAAGTTTCTAAATCAATAGCACCAAATTTAGTTTTATGATTCTTTTCAGTATAACCCTTAATCTTATCAGGGAAGTTATATAAAATTTTCCTCAATATAAATTTACCCTTATCATTATGAAATTTAAGTTCACCTACCTCTCAGGTAATTTTAATCTCACCTATAGAAACATCGGTCCATTTAGCATATATATCTATTTATCTTTATTCCAGAAAGTTAGAGTATTTTTCCTTGTCTTACAATCTCCAATACATACAACTCTCTTATGAGTAGAAATATCAAATACAAAATAAAGTTAATTATCCTGACTAAAAGTAGTAGGCGAAATTTATACACAGTAACCTTAAGATTAGGAGCTAAATCTTTAATAAACTCAGATAATTCATTATTATTATTATAAACATCTAACATAGTGATACAACTAAAACTAGGAAAATCTTTAACGTAATTATTAACTTTACCAATTTTAATAATTTTAAAAACTTTATTCAATTTACTTTGACTAGTTAAATATTCCTTAGCTTGATCTCTTACTATATCCTCTACAATATCTTTTCTTAAAGCAAAATCAACTAATTTAAAATAATCCATATGACTCATCCAATCCCTCCATATTACACTTAATCTACAACTATCAGCATCAACATTATATTCGTGTAGAATTTTATTTATTCCGTTTATAACGTTAACTGAGATTATTATAACATTAGTATCTAACGTTACATACATAGATTTCATAGGCGTTAAACCTGAAACTCTTACATCGGTAATATAATCTAACTGAAATAACAAACTATACCCTCTATTTACCTTAAATTTAACAAACAACTAAAAAAAAACATCTTGTAATCTATCTTCACTTAATAAAGTCAATAAATCCCCTAGTACAGTTCTATTTTCATATGATTTAAACCCTCTTGTAACTTTTGAAATCTTCTTCGCGTATACAGAGTCTAAGTTTTTATTTTTATCTTTAACGATTTTATCTATTTGTTTTCTTAATCTTATTATTACCAGAATTCATATTATTATTATTAAGTGTAATATCAAATAATTTATTATTATTGGTCTGGTTAAAACATTCTTCCACCTTAATAGAATAATCTATAACCACCTCCTGTGTGTTATTTATTTAATCGGTTAATTTATTATTATTGTTACTATTTCTACTAGAAATCTTAGTATGTATAAATTTAATATCACTAATACCTGCAGCTCTTCCATAAAAATTTTTATTTAATCCTCCTCTACCAAGGTTATTGTTGATACCCAAAAACATAGCATATAAATTATATGTCATCAAATAGGTCAAAAAACAAAAGTAATTACTCATGATAAATTAGTATTTAAATTACCCCTCCCACCCCTTTTTCTTAGCTATTTTTAAAAGCATCTAATTTATTATTTTCTAAAAAAGATAGTTACAAAATGAAAAAGCATGTACAATAAAAAATACTCTATATTTGATTACAACAACCATTATTTCGAAAGCAGTATTTGGTTGGATAATTTGAAAAAACAAAAACAAAAAAGAATCGGTTTAGTAGGCGCTTTTCTTACTTTGGAAGATACTCAAAACAAATATCTAGTGAAAAAAGAAATAAGGCAAATGAAATAATAAAAACAAAGAAAACTGGGACGATTTAACTGAAATTTAAAAAGAGGCTATAACTGAAAGAGTTAAAAATCGGCTGAAAGAAGCTATTTTAAGGATGCTGGTATAATTTAGTTAATTTTTGGATTAAACAATATTTGGTGAGTTATTATAAATTGGTTTTTATAAAATTTCCTAAGGTTAAAAATTTTTTCTTTAGTGTTCTATTTCTAATGTTAAGTGACAAACAAATAATATTTTTGTAGTCTCTAGTATATGAGGGTTAAATTTGTGCTTCAACTTCTTAATAAGGTTTATGAAATTATTCTTCATCTTATATTGGGATTCTTTACTGGCAACCTTTAGATTAGGGGAAGGGGTACAAAGGAGTAATAAAACTCCCCTATTTTTATAAAAAGGGTTGTTCCATTGGCTACAAAGAAAATTTCTACTAGACCTATAAATGGAACTAATAATAAGAACCAGGCAGAATCGTTCTAAGGATAAGAATTCTACAATTAAATAAGGCAAATTTAAGAAAAGGTCTGAAGGTTGAACCTCTTATTCTACTTGTATCAACTAAAATTAATATTTATCCAAACATAGCGTTAGCTCAAAGTAGTGACAGAGGAGAAAATTAAATCAACCTTTCATAGTGAGGTTACAAAAAATATCTAATTATAAGCTCAGACTAACAAGAATATTTAAGAAAATAATTAGGCTTTTTATAGTAATTATAAATTTTAGCTTTTCTTGTAAATTTTTTTGTTTTTGAGATATTACAAGTGGCACTAATAATATTTTAACCTTTTGTTTTTAAAATATAAAATGTAACTCGATAAACAGAGCTAAATAGAATATTAGATGAAAAATTTCCCATTTTAGAATTTGATACCTGTATTCTTTTTTTAAGTGGCTTACCATTTGAGAATATTTGAACAGGGATTTTATAGAAGAAGGTAAAAATTTAATGTTTTTATAAATTAATATCTGTTTTTTAAATAAATATACTAAAACTAATTTACTTGATTCATGTAATATTGCCGAAGATATACCTATGTAAAAGTAATATTTCCAAAAATTTGAAGAGAATATAAGCGTTATAATATTATTTAAACCCCACAATTTAATTGAAATTAATATAATTAAAATTAATAAAATTATAAATTTAAACCAGTTTGGTATTTTATTTCTAATTTTCAACCATTTTGGTAATTTCTGACCAATTTTAGTTAAAATGGCAAAAAATAAAACACTTTGCTTTTCTACACTTGAATCTGTTATTTCTATAGCAGTTAACAAAAAGTTTAAAACAGATAAAATCAAAATATCCTTTAAAACTAAAACTAACTTACTTAAACCTACTAACATAAATGGAGCAGCGATAAATACAACAAAAACTAATTGCAGTTTTCTTTTTAGTCCTTCAGTATATGTGCCTATTCTACCTATATATCTAGAATAAGGTATATTGTATATATAACTAAGATAAATTTTTAACATAAAACCATAATTTAAAGCCAAAACTGCCATAAAAAAAGGGTGATTATTAAAATTACCGAAAACCTCTTCCATATTATAATTTTGGGTTAATGTAACGAATTGATTTACAGTCATTTTTCCAAATTCTTCAAAAGGTTTACAGGTTGAACCACCTAATAAAAAGTATTTTAGTCCTGCTCGAGTTGAAGATTCTGAATCTCTATATAATGTAGATAAAACATTAATATAAAGAGAAATTAAATCAAAACTAGAGATTAATAAACAGGAACCTAAACAACTAAATAAAACAACTAAAGAATAGTCTTGCTCGTAGCTAGTTGTTACTGCATTACTATTATTTGTAGCGAAGCTAGTATTTGTTAAATTAGCATTTCTACTTATAAAAAGGTTAGGGGCGATTACGGCTAAATTAGGCCATGAGATTAAGATTAAAGAACTTATTAACAATATAAAAGATTCTATTAATAAGGATATTTGGGTGATTTGGAATAATCCACTATATAGACCTATACCTGATCCAATTGACTGAATATAAAAAGTATTTAAGTTTAATACTCCGGCATATAAAAAAAGTATAGCAGATATTCTAGCAAAATAAATTGAAGATAAATTTCTATTAAAAAAAGGTAGGGCTTTAGCCACTATTAAAATTAAGATGGATGTAAAAATCATAGCTTTCAGCTATCTCTCTTTGAGATTCAAATTATTTTATACTGGGAATGCTACTGATATCTTTATTCCTACTAATAATACTAATGAATTGGTTTATTGCTATGATGTAAATTATTTATATCCTTCAGTAATGGCTAACTTCCCAATGCCTGTTGGTAAACCAACATATTTTGAGGGAGATATTAGAAAAATAAATCCTGATTCATTTGGTTTCTTTTATTGAAAGATCACAACTCCCGAAAATTTAATTTATTCTATTTTGCATACTCAATGTAAAAACTAATTCAGGATTGAGAACTGTTGCTGCATTGGGAACAAACAAAGATATGTTATTCTCTCCTAAAATAGATAGTTCAATAAAATTAGGATATCAAAAATATTATGGGGATATACTTTTGAAAAACTCGACTAGGAAACATCTTACAGGATCCAAAGGTAAACTTTTATCTACTATCCAGTTTGAAATTAAAGAAAAATAAGCAAAACTATCCAAGCCTAATAAATTATTACAGTAAATATAAGTTAAAAAAATTTCAATAAAAATTCAAATATAATTAAGTATTGTTTAAATTTAGCTAAATTTGTAGAACTACTCCATTTAAAATTAAAGTGAATATATTTCGTGAAACCATACAAACTCGTGCATTTTTTAAAAAAGCAAAGTTATTTAAAATAATTTTACAAATGTAATAATAACTGTGTTAAAGTAATTCATAGTATTATGCTATTGCTATTTGATTTTGTCAAATAAAAAAGGGTTAAAAACTCTGTCTTTATAAAACTAAACTAAACTTAAAATAGTCGCTTAAATTATTACTAATGTTAATTCCGTTTCCTATACTATATAATTATACCCCTTAACTACTTTAATATAAAACTAATATCGAAAATATCTTTAGTGTTTTATAAGATATTTATATTTTGTTATTTTACAGGATTTAAGTAAGAGTCAGATTATACAGAATAAATAGATCAACTAGGCATAGTAAAGATCTTTTAAAGAGTTGTAAGATGGAGTTGAAAAGTGCGTGCTTAACAGGATTAAAAAGAAAAGGGGTATTAAAATATTTCCTAATTTTCAAAGTTGAAATTAAGAATATAATAATAAGAAACTCATCATTAAAGCGAATAAACCTGTTGCTTCAGATAAAGCGAATCCTAAGATTGCGTAAGAGAATAATTGAGATCTTAGTTGAGGATTTCTAGCAGTAGCTAAGATTAATGAACCGAATACAGTTCCAATTCCAGCTCCAGCTCCAATTAAACCTGAACAAGCTATCCCAGCTCCTATGTATTTTGCAGCTGCTAACATTTTGTGTTTAACAAAATTTTTTATTGATAGTGTCTAACATATTAATTTATTTAATACTCTTTTAGTAAAAAAGACTTCTTTTAGGAAAAAGGTTTAATAGTTGCATCTTTAATTGATTTCACCTAATTTATTACTGCCTAAATTTATTAGATAATTTTATCTTAAATTAGTTAAACCGAGTTTATCAAATCCAGAAGGTTTACAGTAAAATCTAAAGTAATAAGTTTTGACTAGTATCAACTAAATTACCTATAACTCAAGTATTCTTTAACACAAAAATATTCCCTCAAATTAGCTAAATTATGAATATAAATTTTATGCTTATTATATTTAAATCTACATAAAGATAAAATACAATCTTGAATCATTTCTGTAGGAGAATTATAATCTGTAGAAAAGAAACTTTTACTAATTTTACCATCGAAATATGAAATTAAATAAAATATATTAATATTATCAACTAATTTAGTTTAAACATCTAAGGTAATAAATTTAATTTTAACTAATTTGTGCTTCTAACCACGAGACTATATTTTATGTTCAGCATTAGGTAGTCACCCTAACCTTGAGAATATCTTCAGTCTCAATTTGAGATCGTAAGTAAGAAAGGACAAAATCAAAATTTATCCTCTCTATAAAAGTCTTCCACAAAAATAAACAGACATGTGGTGTACCCCCCAATATTGTTGGATGGGATAAGATTGTTGGGGGGTTGTTTTATTTTTTTCAATTTTCTTTCTTTTTTTATAAGAAATACGTAAAACTACTTTTTTTTTAAAATATTATACACAATTATAAAACTATCTATATTTTCGTTTAAATAAAAAAGGAAAAATAAATTTGTAATTTTTAGTAATATTAATGTTATTAATAATAATACCATTGCATAATTACTATACTTAGCAGAAGCATTAATTATGGAATTTATTTTAATTTCTTTGTCTGAAATTTCAACTTTGTTTTTTACAAAATAACTTAATATTTTTATTATAAGAATTTTTAATTTAGGATTTATAATTACTCTTAATAAAATAAAAAACATACTGATCATTAAACTCAATTCTAGGCTATTAAAAATTAATAAACTGTCTAACATAGATAGTAAAGGTATTTCACTTTCATTTGGAGAGGGTATAAATCCACCTCCTTGTACATCAGAAGGAGAATTAGGCCCTTTGTTATCTGAAGGATTTAGGGTAGAAGTTGAAACTTCTTTTGTATTATTACTGATACTTTGAATTCCTTTTATTGCTCCATAAGTACCACCTGCTACTGCAGTAGATGTAGTTATTGCAGCCATTACCATTGGACCTACACCTTTTTGAATTGCTTGTGTTGCAACTTTACATCCAACTCTACCTCCAGTTGCAATTGCTACCCCTTCAGGAGTATGTTCGATTGCAATTTTTCCTAAATTTTCACAAAATGATTTACTTGCTTCACTTATTGTTTCGGCACCTTCCTTGAAATTCTCTGAAGCTTTTTGAATAGAATCTGAAATGTGATTTAAGCTGTCTATACCTTTTTCAACTAGTTTTATGTAATTTTCATCACCAGCTTTGTTTATGCTATCTTTTGGTTCATTAGTTAAACCTGCACCTTTCTGTTCTGATTGAGCTTGTTCAGCAGCGTTAGTAATTTTGCTAGTATCTTCACAGTATATTGTTTCTAATATTTGAAAATCTAATAAATATAAACCTAAAGTAATCATTCCTACTATTTTTATAATGACACTTAATATTTTAATTAATTTATTTTTAGAAAGTTTAGATATTAAATTAAAGTTTTTAATAATCCAATGTAAACTGAAAGCTATTAAGTAAGTATAATACAATTTTATATTAAAATAACTTGCAATTGTAATTATTATTAAAACAAAGAATATTTGAAAGATAGTATCAAAAATTTCAATGATGATACTAGGTAAAGATAAGAAAACTGTTTTTATTTTTAATAAAGATTTAATTAATTTCACTTTTGTTTGTTTTTATAGTCAGGTTCTAATTAAAAGAACTACCTATGTTATTGCTTTCATATTATATTTTGTGTAAATTATATTCAGCTTTAACTTACATACTAACTTGATGAAACAAATTATATGCTATTAATGAGGTATTGAGGTATAGGTTCCTATCTAATAGGATTATGTGATGCGACTTCTTAAAAGCCCTTACTGGAGATCCAGCTCTTCGTCATGGTTAAAATAATACAGCTTTTAATAATGTACGGAGTGGAGCAACAGATAAATATTTAGGCTTCGCTAGTGGATTTTTAAAAAATAAATAGTATAGATATAAAGCTTATTATTATTATTATTATTATTATTAATTAGTAATAAGATTAAAATTAAAGATGTTAAGATTAAAAAATATATTAAGTAAACCCCAGTTTCGTTATTTATCTATTTAAGTGTATTTTTAAAAACTAAGCTATTTTGGGTCTTTATAATGGTAATAGAGATAGGAAGAATTAATATACTAGCTATTATATGTATTAATAATAAAGTTATCATTTTTGAAATCTGTAAAAAACAGAAATATTCTCTAAGAAAAGAAGAATATCAAAAATTCCGCATTTCTCAAAAAAATAAAAATTTTAGAAAATTATAAAAAATATAAATTTGATTAAAAAGTATAAATGCTTCTTCATAGGTATTATATAGATTTTTTACTTTGTAAAAATAAAATTAAATAGAAAAAATTCCCCTCTATCTACTTCATAGCAAAGGCTGATTAAAGTCCTAGTAAATAGCAAGGTTGAATGCCCCGGGGGAGAATTGAACTTCCATATCTATATCTTCAGTATAGCGCTTTGACCACTAAGCAACCGAGGCTAATTGTTTCGTTCTTACTGAACTTTTTTTTGTCTTTACTTCTTTTAAAGATTAGGTTTGCTAAGCACTTCTATTACCTTAGTAATCTATAATAGACTAGACTAGTAGTGATTGCATAAGTACTTTCCCTTTTTTGATTAAACTAGAAAAATCTACTAGTATTAAAATAGAGTTAATTTAATAAACTATTATTTAAATAAAATTTAGATTATAGCTAGTAGTTCCCTAGGCTAACTAAATTAAAAACAAACAAAATCTCCAAAAGGGTTTCTGTTTCATTCAAGGATATTAATTAAATTTATTAAACTTAATCTTCTTTTAAGAATAGCGGCAAAAATAATATTAAAAAAGGTTACTAAAATAATTTCTTAAGTATAGCTTATAAATAACAACAAATAGTAAATAGTTTAAGAAAAGCAGCTAAAATTAAACGGCTAACTTCATTACTTTACTACACTAATTGCAGGATCGCTTATAGGGTCGAGTAAACTAGTAGATATGATAGCCAACTAACTTTGTTAACTACTAACAAAGATTTCAAATAAAGGAAGGGGTAAAATAATTAGATAAAAACAAAAATTAAACCAACAAGTAATAGCCATACGGCAACCTATTTGAGCAGCTTTTTTTCTTTTTCTATCTAATTTTAGATCTAGCGTTAAGCTACTAATTTTAGTTATATTTAACTATTGAGAAGCTGAATCTACCCAGACTAAGAAATCCGGAGATGAAACTGCTTCAACTACAATAGGCATAAATCCGTGGTAAATTCCACATATTTCAGAGCATTGACCGTAGAATGTTCCGGTTCTTTCAGCTAAGAAAGAAACTTGATTCAATCTACCAGGGCAAGCATCTAATTTTAAACCTAAGGAAGGAACAGCGAAAGAGTGTATTACATCTGCCAAGCATTTGTTAATGTTAATTAACTAATTCAAATGAAGTTTATACAACATATTAGATAAAAAGTAAGATTTTACTAAGGTTATTAAATTAGGTAAACTTTCAGGTCCCACATAAATTCTAGGCCTATTATTTTTAATACCTTGTATTGTACAATTAATATCAAATTTTATTTTAAGTACGTTTACTAGCTTAATTACTTCCTGTAAAGTGTAACTATCAGTACATAAAACTAATCCTTTATTTAAAACGGCTCCATCACCCTTAATCCAAAGGGCTAAAGCTATGGGAGTTAGTTAATCAAAAATATTTTAGGTAATTACTTTAACTTTATCTCTATAAAACGATATATATATAATTCATTAAAACAAGGTAAAGCTCTAGTGCTAAACTCCAAAGCATATTGCAAATTTCCTTTACGATGTGATTTAACTAAATATAGAAGCCTAGAGCAATAATGAGATAAAGAAAGATAAGAACTAATAACATAAAATCTCTAGTCATAGATTGCTTAAATCTAATTCTAGGATTATAATTAAAGCTAAACTTCTCTAACCCTAATAATAGTTGACCCACTATTATTGAATACTGTAATAAAGGTAAATTTATTAAAAATTTTACGTTATTAGTAAATCTACCCGTATATAAAGTTGAACCTAAATTAGAACCATAAGGAACTAAACATTATTGTTCCGACCTAGGGTAAAGAACACAGATTGTTACCTATTTATATTTTTGCCCTGCCACCGTAAAGGGGTTGAAAATAAAATCAAACTAATAAAACAAATTAATTAATGAATAAATGAATACATACTATTTTACTACAGTAGAAAGAAAGCACTGTTAACAAACAATCCGAAGGCTAATAAAAACACCAGTAAGATTGTATAACCAAGAACACTACCTTTGGTAATTAGTTTTCTGAATCTGATAATAGCAGCTAACTTAGGAAATCTTGTTTCTATTTTAAATAAAGTAATATAATGATCACTAAAGAATAAAAAGAAAAGATGCATTAAACACAAACACAAAGCAGTGAAGGTTAATAAATTTAACAAAGCGTAAGAATGAATTATATCAAGCGAGTTAACATATTCAGTAAAGGTTCTAATAAAGTTTGAAAGAGGTTCAAAGATAAAATCAAAAACACCCGATTCCTTAATTTCCTTAAATTCAGGGTCTTCGGGTTAGCCTGTAATTTTTAATACCCCTTCGTCAACACCCTTAGATATTTTTTCAGCCATTTCAACCTGAAATTTTGACTTTGCCTCCATGAACTGCTGTTTTTTAATCTCAAGCTCATCTTTTTCTGCTAAGAGCTTTAGTCTCTCTTCGGCTAAGTGACTCGAAGCCAATTGCAGTTGAACTCGTAGACTCTGGTATTGAATCCCTACACCGATTGCTGTTAGCACTAAGCCTGCTATGTTTGTTTTCATTAAATTTCCTTTCATAAGTTCGTTGTATTCAGATACTCATGTAATTGTCTGTTAAGGTGCAAGACTACTATAAATTGCTAAAAATTGATAAAAAAGTGCTCTTTTTTGCAAAAATTAATAAAAAACAAAAATAAAAATAGCACTTTTTCTAAAATTCAAAATTTAATTTAATTTATTTTAATTTAATTTTTTGAGTAACAAACTCTGTTATTTTTAACTGTTTTACGGTATTTTTGAACGGGTGTTCTCCTGCTTTAACACCATGCCAGGCCCTGTCTTTTTTATCGAGTCGTCCAGAGGTAGATTATATAAATCTAGATTTTAACCTGATTAACCGGTTTAACGGCTAATAAAAAGTTAGCTTTTAATATCTTCTATGTTTACTCATTTATATAAATACTCGGACTATATCATTATCCTAATCTAAATGCGCTTCAAGGTAGTAACGAAGTTACTTTTAACTTTCTACATTTTATTAAACTCAAGTATCGTTCATTAAGGATATCTCGCGTGTAGTCTCTGAGGAACCTACTTTTGCTTATAAAATTTACAATTTGGTTTCCTGCTGATTGTCCATTGTTGCATCTTTAAGATTTTTACTAGCTTAAATTATTAATTTAACTGTCCTTAGCTTAACTACGAGAAACTTATCACTTATTTAAATTAGGTTGGCATTTCTTAGGTATCGGTGTGATTCAGCGTAATGCAGCGTTTAACGCGAAGCTAGAAATTAGTACTTAAAGCTTTAGGATATTCCAGCATATAGCGTGATTCGAATTAACAATTAAAACCGGCGGTAATAACGCAGTTGCTAGTTTTAATATTTAATAAGGGCAAGATGTCTCACCAGTAATAATTAATCTAATATGGCAATCAACAGGTACAATTAATTTATTATCTACATCTAATAGTCTAAATTGTCCTAATTCTAAATCTGAATCAGGCAACATGTAAGAATCAAAATCAATAGATTCTCCAGTTTCAGTAATAAAATCTGAATATTCATATGACCAGTACCATTGGTGCCCTACTACTTTGATAGTTAATGTCGGAGAAATTACTTCCTTTACTCCTCTGGCACTAGCCGCTACGCTAAATATAGTTGTAGCTAGGTAAAGCAGCCAGCCGAATGGCTGTAGTAGCGAATGCTGCTAAAGTCAAAGCTGTTAATGCAAGAGAAGAGTTGGATTATATCTTCATCCCTATCTGGGGTCAAAGCAATGTTTGAGAGATTAGGTGGATGTTTCGCGTGTAATCTCTGAGGAACCTACTCTAGCATTAGAAATACAATTTGGTTTCCTGCTGATTGTCTATTACCCTATAGATAATAGGGATAAATTTAGGATTTTCACGCTTTCCTATTTCTAAAACAAGCGTACCTAGAAGCATTAAGAGTTTCCAGCATATAGCGAAATTATTCAATTAGCCTTCCAGCTAAAGGGGACGAAGTATGTTTGTCTATTTCTGTCGTAGCTTATATAGCATTGATTGGTGGAAGTGCGGTATAACAATAGATCGAAACAAGGGCAAAGACTTACCTACAATCCTAATCATAGGTTTGCCTGCATGTTGTTGGATTGTACTAAGCAGCCCAAACTGGTAATGAAGCATGGCAACCAACAGGTAACATTCTTTAAATGTGAAAGCTTCAGTATGAAAATAGAATCCACTAGGAGTCCAAGAACCGTCGTCCATTGCTCAATAAGCAAGAGATATTGGATTGAGATATTGTAGTAGATCTGTAGTAATAACTTTTGTGTATTTATTACCACTATGAACACTAACTAGCTGCTTGCTATAAAACAATTCGTGCAATTGAGTCAAAGCTGGATAACTTCGAGTCATTATTTGGATGAAAGGATTAGGTATTCCTTTTCGTAGACCAGGATTAATTAGAGGAACTCTACCACAGTAGGGACTAAGTGTAAGATACACTTGCCATATGTATTTAAATCGCTTAATAGTTTGAGTAAATACAAAGTACGGTGTGACTGAGGTTCGCGAATAATGTATCGAACCATCTCCTAGCAGATGGCCTACTAATTGTGAAGTTATCTCCTTGTTAAATACTGTTATATCCCGTGAATGCTTATTGAGTCTAATATTGTTGCTTGCGCCTGTAACACCAAATGGCACTACTTCAGTAGATTGAGATACAATTTGACTGATGGGTGTAGAAGCCAAGGCTTTTAAAGCTAGATCAGGTAATAGACCAGGACTATCCATTAAATATAATAATCTAAATGAAGGGAAAGCAATAGCAATTAAAATTATAGCAGGTGTGATTGTCCAAATTAATTCTAAAACTGTCGGCAAATTCAAATAGTTTCCTAATTGACCGGACTATATCTTACCAAATTTGTGGTTATGGTTTTCACGTGTAGCCTCTGAGGAGCCTACTAAAATATTTATCAATATTCTGTAGTTACCTGCTGATAATCCATTGTTACATCCTTAAGAGTTTTCACTGTTAAATTCTATTTAAGGTATCTAAGGCTTTAGGAGGTTCCAGCATATAGTGAAATTTATATTCCTAGTTTTTCTAAGTTTACTTAGATGAAAATTTATATCTGTCTTTAAAAATTTCACCTGAATTTATATATCTTCTTACAGTACTATGACTTATATCTAAAAATTTTGCGGCTCTTCTAGTTGAAACAAAACTACCTATTAATTTAAACCCTTCATCCGAACATTTTTCATATATATTCAAGGGATTCCCACGTACAATGCTCATTTTTAATAATGTTTCATCTGAATGTTTTCTACCTAAGGCTGCTTGTCTCATTAGCTCTTTTGTTTCTTCTGTATGAGTTTTTCCAAATAAAGGATTATTCTCTTTTGCTTTTTTTAAACTCATTAAATATTTAGTCTCTTCTGTATGAAACCGACCAAATAATAAAGATTTTTCCTTTACATATACTCCTTTTAGAGCTTGACTAATTCTTTTTTTAGTTTCTTCGGAATGTTTAAGATTTAAAGAGCTACCTGCAAATTTTAATATATTATACTTTGGATTTAATTTATCTAAATAATATTGTTCTCTTAAAGTTAAAACAGATTTATCACAATATTCTAATATTGTTACAGAAAAATTTAAATAGCCATATTTAATTAAAGCTCTACTGATTATAAGACTTTTTCTACTTTTTATATAGCTAAGACAAAAATAATTTTTAAATCTTTTAGCTAAATCACTAGATTGTCCTATATACATATCCTTTGTTAATTCATTAGTTAACATATAAATCCCGGAATTACCTTTGTTTTCAGTATATATTAGCTTTCTATTATTATACGCATTTACGTATTTTTTAAAAAAATTAATATTTTCAGCTTGCACAGAAGAACTGTTAGATAAAGTAGAAAAAGTACGCACAGACATTTTTGATATAATATTAAACTTAGAACACTTTTGAATCGGCACCCTGGTACCGTGTGTTAAATATTTATGTGAAATAGGGTTTTTACTTGAATTGAAGTAATAGACTATAGAAAATAAAGCCCAGAAAACTGTAATACTAATAATTATTAAATAGAAACCAATAGTATTGTGTAATGTCACTATTCCTGTATAACCTGGAGCAGCACTATCTTGGAAACCTAATTGCCAAGGTTGAGCAGCATCATTGTATATAGTAGTGTACGCTATTAAATTAGTAAAACTAGCTAAATTTATCATTTAAATTTTGAATTTGTTGAATTATGAATATACTGGTTTTAGATAGATAGTTTAAGCTGAAGCTAAGTGCTTAGCGAAGCACTTCTTTTTGTAAGAGCGAAGCACTAAATGTCTAACTCCGTTTCTAGTCCGTTAGTTCGGCAATTAATACTAGCGAAGCGCTAACGAATCGCAGCTAGGCGAAGCCTACTCCAAAAAAATTTTATTCTAAAACTTAAACACAGAGCATATAAACTGCTAAGCATCTTCATAGGAATCTTTTTTAATTTCTTGCTCTTTACCCAAGCAATCACAGGGTAGCTTCGATTTTTATGTTGTAGCCTTAAAAAATTCTAATTCTAAATTTAATTCTAATAATAACCTAGCTACGAGTAAAAGCTACTGCTTCTAATAGTCAAGCACAAAAGCTAAAGCTAGGACATAGTAGCAAAACTACTTTTATTAGAGGCCCTCCCAAAGCTAGCAAGCCTAACTAGTTAGGCATTTATAAAATATATTTATTAATTTTTAATTTAAAGGGTTTAAATCCTTCTTAGGATAAAATTAGGGTTAATTTAACTTAATAAGCATTAAAAATACACAATTACCTCTTTTTTTTTTACTTTGTTAGTATTTTGAAAAACATAAAACCTTGTGCTTTGTAAAGAGGTATATTTTATAGAATTAATCACTTATCTAAAATTTCCTTTCTGGATTTTCGAGCTAACCCTTTGGGCTGTAATAGTTTCGGTTAATATTTCCTCTGCACAGCTTGTAGTTTGAGCTAGAGAACAGGTAAAGGGGTATAAATTAACACAAAACTAACCTTCACTAGTATTTGTTAAAGGGGCCCGGAATGTTTCAGTAGCTACATCAAATAGAGAATTTTCTACTAGACCTATAAATGGAACTAATACTAAGAACCAGGCAAAGTAGAATCCTGTAGCTAATTGACCTATGGTTACGAATGGCTCCTCAGGGTGTTGACTACCGATCCACATTAATATTAAGAAATCTACAATTAAAGACCAGAAAGCAAATTTCATAATAGGTCTGAAAGTTGAACCTCTTATTCTACTTGTATCAACTAAAGGTAAAATTAATAAAATTAATAATGAACCAAACATAGCGATTACTCCAAGTAATTTATTAGGTATAGATCTTAATATAGCGTAAAAAGGTAACAGATCAAATTTAATATTATTTAAATTTAGAACAGTCTATTTTGTAAAGCATATCCTTATGCATCAACTGTAATATTAGATCTCTAATCAAACCAATACTTTCTTCCCATACATAAATTCTTGGCCCTTTAGATTGTTTATGTATAGAACATTTTAAAGATTTATTGGCTTTGTCCACAAACATATTTTCTAAAGTTCTCTTTAAATTTAATACCTCTTCATTTGTAAAATTGTAAGTATTTAAATGTAAACCTTTATTTTGAAGAGAACCATCATCCATAATCCAATAGGCTAATCCTCTAGGAGTCAGAAGTTCTTGTATGTTTGAAGGAACTATTTTAATATTTTCTGAATTAAAAAAATAGATTTCTGTATAAATTGAAACATGGTAAAGATAGTGTAGCAAAATTAACTGAACAATACTTCTGATTAGTTCTTTTGTCTTTGAAAGATCTTTCTTTAATTTTAAAATCTTCACTTATATAAGGTTGAAATAATTCAAAAACATGATTAAAATAATTAAAGTGATGTTTTCTTAAACTACTTTGTCCATAAATAAATCTAGAGTTGCCAATTAAGGATCTTCGCTGAATATGACCGTCACCTAATAACAATCCTATAACAATTTCATTTAAAGGATATTCGATAGACATTTTTGATCTTTCTATTTTAGATAGTCTTTTTTTAGGCTCAGAAGTTGGATAATTTTGCGTGCTTATTAAACTTATAGAAGTTATCAGATCTAATTAATAATATAATACCCCTTACCTTTCAGTAATGGCTGGACTATATCTTCATCCTTTAAAGGCTAATAATAGCTAAGACCGGAGCTTTACGTATAGTCTCTGAGAATCCTACTCTCACATTATTTAATGTAGTTTCGTTTCCTGCTGATTGTCCATTGTTACATCTTTAAGAAATTTTACTATCGAAGCTTGTAGTTACCCTAGTTTTAGCTAGGTTAGGTTATATCTTATTACATTAGGTTAAACTTGATTAGTACTTAAAGCTTTAGGAGTTTCCAGCATATAGTAAAGTTTATTTTTCAGAAGGTTACCCTTAAGCAAAGCATCTGTTTAATACCATTCAGGAACAATAGAAGCTGGAGTTACCATAGGATCAGCTGGTATATAGTTATCACTGTGCGACTCTCAAAAAATAAAAAACAAAAAACAGAATCATTATAAATGAGACCAGTATTTAAATACTTATCTATTGTCTTTCGGGAAAATTTTCTATCCAAAAAGTGTATAGAATAATGAGTAGTAATATGTAAGGTATACTTATTTACTACATAGATCTCTAGAGCATAGGAGCTAGATTTGACTACAGATCGCTTTAGTATTATAAACTAATTTTCTCTACAGTTATATTTTTATAAGTAAAATCTCTTACTCTAATTCAGTTATTTATTAATAATCTTTTCAACTTAAATTGACTAACTATTTATAAAGTTGAACCTACTTATATCTGTTTAATTTAAAAAAAGGGGTGGTATTACAAATAATTTCAAGTAATTATCTTCCTTAAATTTAAGACACAAGTATCATTATTAACTATAATTGAAGAATCTATTTTTAAGAAAGGTCTTTTGGAATTTAATAATGAATAGTATTTTTATTTTGAGTTGGACTATCTCTTCCAAAACCTTTATATAATCTTATTTAAATAGTATAAATTATATAAGTCTTTAACTAACTAATTAATTAAAGTAAAACAAAAAAACAAAAACAAGTAACTAAGATTAGTTTAGCTAACTTTAGTTAAAATTTAAATCAAACAGGTTAAGGTGGAAAACTAATTTTGATTATTCCATTTTTTTAAAAATCTTTCCCACATTTTATATTTAACAGATAAACTATTAGTTTCCCTATATACTTTAGATTCATTTAATTCATGAAATTCTTTAATTAAATAAGTTCTATGTCTTTTAATTGTTTTAGGAGGGAAATTTAAAAAATAATCATATAAATTTAAATGCAAAAGCTTAGAATTAGCTTTCCAAAAATAACAACCATTTTCTGTTTTATCAAAATAGATTTTACCACCTATCTTTAATAAAAACTCGAGATTACACCTGCTCTTATTAGCTATGCTTATTGTTAATTGATATCTGAATGTATCTTCATATTTGTGTATATAAAAGTTAATAGTACCATCAGAATCCAATAAACCACTGAGATATGCAGAATTTATAGTAGGAGTCACAGGATCTTTGATGGGTATATTTAAAGCGACACAAGCTTTATGCAATTGTGCAAGTCTAATATTATTAATTAATAAACCATTTAAACAATTAATTATTTTAATAACTGTTTCTCTATTTTGAGTTCTATACCTAACAGCTTTTATTCCAGCTCTAGCATGAACATTGCCTCCAAATTTATTTTGAATAATTCGTAAGACTCTTTCATCAGTACTAGGGAGTGTCATTTCAAAACCCACATATCCAGATTTATTAACATATATATAACCATCACCATCTGTTATTCCAGCAAACCATTGCCTAAATTTTAAGCTGATTTCTTTATTATGATTATCTTTAAACTTCGTATTTCCAATGAATTTTTCACCTAAAGATTTTAATCTGTTAATTTGTGTTGAATTATTCATAGTAGACGACATCAGTTGAATTCCTTGTCTGTTTGTTAAAGGATTTAAATTTATTTTATTTTTTATTTTATTTGTATGTGTGCGTATAGTCTCTGAAATTCCTACTCGTAATAAAATCAAACTAAATTTATTTAGGTATAATTCATAATTTAATAAATCTAAATAAATAAAGCCTCTCATAATTACTAAACCCACAAAAAGACTAACAGTAAAAAGAGTAAAAAATTTTATAACTTTGGTTATCTGCTGATTATATACTCTATAATAGTATCTTACTATATTGGGGTTCAATTTAAAACTAAAAACCAAAGAAACGAAATCTCTAAGTTTATTAACATTAAAAATTAAATCACTTATAAATATAGTTCTATTATAAATTTTCACTAAAAAATAATTTAGTATATACTTCCAGCTTATAGCACATGAAAAAATAATATTTACTATTAAAAATATTATCATAGGCCACAATTGCAATTGACCTAACACGTTAGGGTAGAAGAACACCATAATAGATAAAACTAAGAAGAATGCAAAAATAGTTACTAAGTCTTTAAATACGAAGTAAGGATGCATTGCATATCTATCTCCACTAGAAGTAACTCCATTAGGATTATTTGAACCATGTTCGTGTAGCTAATTTTATTGCTTATGAATATTTAATTTATATAGCATATCTTGATGCATATATTTAATAACTAGGTTTTTAACTAAAGGAAGCTGATTTTTTGTAATATATATTGTGTATTGTCCCTTTTCTATGTTATATGTATTAATTGAAGCAGTTATAACTATTAAAGTTAGTAGCTAGCGCTTTAAATAATAAATTTAATTCCTCCAAAGAAAAAGAATGAGTACATAATCTTAAATCTGAACCTGTGATAGTTCCGTCATCCATGATCCAATAAGCTAAACTAACAGGCGTTAACAAGTCTGCAATATTACTAGGAACTATTTTTTTTTCCTTCACAATAGAAAGATTCATATAGTTCATTAAAACAAGGAAGAGCTAAAGTAACAAAACTTATATTATATCTTAATTTGCCTGTTTCTTTGTTTTTAATTTCACTAATTGAAGGAGGAGTTGACACAAATTCTTGGAATAAAGAATATAAATGCAATAAATAGGAAGTGTTTATACTACCCTGTTTAAATACAATCCTTACATTAGATTTAGAAGAAAATCTTCTCATGTAAACTATCCTAGTATATTTACTACTAACACTTGTTTTAGGTGGGAATCTAATTTAAATTGAGATCTTTCAACTTTAGTCAGCCTTTTGATATAGTGGCTAGAACTAGTCTGAAAAAACCTATTTATTTTTAATATATTTTTAAGCAATAATACTTATACCTTTCAGAGTAAGTTTGGACTATATCATCACCTCATTAAAATCAGGTGTCAACCGTGTAGTCTCTGAGAATTCTATTAACCTTGGTTAAGGTGTAGTTTCCTGCTGATTGTCCATTGTTATATACTTAAATTTTTTACCCTAGAATTTTATAAAAAATATCTAACAAAGCAGTAAAGCCTAGTTAACATTTTTGGAATGAGAGGTTAAGGTATTTAAGTCTTTAGAAGTTTCCAGCATATGGGTTGATTCAAATGTACTATCTCTAATACATAGGCCCTACACTAGAGCTATTAAGTGAGCTACTGCTAAAGCAGCTAATAAGAAAGGTAATAAATAATGTAAAGAAAAGAATCTATTTAATGTAGCATTTCCTACTGAACATTATGTTGGTAGTCTCCATATATAATATATAAGTTTTATATTAAATACTCTCACTACTCTCAATATATTTATATATTGATCGGACTATATCTTAATCCTATTATTTGAATGTTTGTATTAATTTTAACCTCACCTAGCAGACTATGGGGCAAGGTTTAATAAAAACAATACCCTAAATTAGGTTCCCTATAAGGGGTAGGAGAAATTTATTTAGTAATTAGAAGGTATTTTTATTTTTGCGGAGTATCTAGATATTGTTCTTAAGTGCTTAATTCACAATATATATTGTAATTTTTTATATCCCATTAATTTTACAGGTTCATTTGATAAAAATTTGATTATATTTTCTATTGATCTTACTCCTGTAACTTTTAATTTAGAACAATTAGTTTTATCTATATGTACTGCAGTTGTAAAGGATAAATATTTTTTTATTGCATTTAATAAAATATCTCCATTCTTCTGAGCAATATCAAAACTAGCTACTCAAGAACCTTTATTTAAATAAGTACTAAAACAGCCTTCAGCTTCTATAAAACCTACTAATCAAGCTGACAAATATGAGGTATTAATAATATTTTCAATAGAATTTAAAGGTTTAGTATCTCTAACATATCCTACTAAATCTTTTGAATAAATAATATTAGAAAGTAATGCACTTTTAAATCTTAAATAATCATATTGTTTATTAGATAACATAGGATATTTGTCAAATATAGGAAAAATCAAATTTTTTAATTGATCTTTATTTCTAATACGTAAAGATACCATTTCTATTTCTTTTCTTTTTCTAAAACTTATAACACCTATACCTAATAAATCTCGGATTTTATATATTAATTGCACATCTCTTATAGATAATTCAATACCTAGTTCATATATTAAATATTTACCATTTTGACTAATACTAAAAAATCCATCTCCTTCAAATAAACCTACTAAATAGGCGTACACCAAAAAGTTCCTATTATCTTTATCAGGACTCTTAAAAAAGCTATTTCTAATACTAATGAGTTTATTTTTCTTCATTTTTAAACTTATT
This sequence comes from Agaricus subrufescens, assembly GCA_029945375.1. Classification (NCBI taxonomy): domain Eukaryota; kingdom Fungi; phylum Basidiomycota; class Agaricomycetes; order Agaricales; family Agaricaceae; genus Agaricus; species Agaricus subrufescens. Next base: position 56,977 of record CM057070.1, read on the forward strand.
CAAACTCATCTTAATCTCAGTTATATTGGCTAATTCTTCTTCAGAAAACCCTGATAAATAGAAAGGAAGCGTTGTGTAGTTAGGATCTCCTGCGTTTAGTCTCTGAGAGGCTTTTGAAGTCTTAAAACTTCTAACCCCTGCTGATTTTCCCCGTGTCCTTGTAATTTTGACGCGATTAATCCTCTTAAACTCTGGCGAAACCTTAAGCGGCGTGGCCGAGAATAAAAAAAAAGAAAAAGCGTATACAATTTCTAAATTGGGGGATTTTCCAGCATTAAGCAAGATTTTTAATACTATGTTTCCATAATATGGTTCTAATAGATTTTTTAAACCACCCCATATTACAAATAATTATAGATAGAGCGTTTAATCTCCATCCTCATCGATTAACGATGTTTAGACTATGTCTTCAACCAAAAAAAACAAAAAGCGGTATTTTCTCCCTCCCGACTATTGAGTATAGGGTTTTTCTAAAAAATTTTGGTTGTGGGGCTCTCGTGTCGAGCTTATTGTTGGTATAACTCACTCGTTAGTCGTTGAACGTTCATAACTCTACATCTAATTTATTTAACCGGACCTGCTGCCATGCAAAGCTAGTTGGTAGGGTGATTAACCTAAAATTAGATATGATACCGAGTTAAGCTTCGCTGCAAATAATCTAATATACGGTTTTAATATAAAGACGTCCTTGCAATTCACCCCATTTGCCACTAAAACATTACTGTTTTAAGGAGCCAATTTGGGTAGTACACTAAATATCTCTTATAGCTGAAGGCAGTGCAGTCACTTGCCGGGCCCCAGCTGGTAGCTACTTTGATAGTAGCGCTGCCACTAGTTTTGAGGAAATTTTAAAATTTTATATCTAGAACTGTTTTGTAAAATATTTAACCATTTTAAATATTGAATTCTTTTTAAACCTATTAAAGGGTGAGTACCTGAAAACGAGAAAAAATCAATGACTTTTTGTATATCAGCTTTAGAACTGATAGCAAATTGAGCAAATTTATCTTTTTCAATATAAATATTCCTATTTGTCTTAAAAAATAGCTTAAAAGCTAAAAATAAGTCTTTATGAATTCTTTGTTTTAATTGAAAACATCCATCATTGTTCTTTTTAATCAAAAATGAGCCCTCAGCATTAGTAAAACCAACTAACCAATTTTTAAAGAAATATAATTTAATATAATCTTCAGCTGTTAAAGGTAAAACAAAATTTGTAGGTATAACAGCGCTGGCAATGTAGCTAAAGGTTACTCCATTTGTTATTTCTCGAGCAGAGGAGCTTCTACTAGGTATTTGATCATATAACTTTATATCATTTTTAAAAATAAACATAGCTTTATCAAATTGATCTCTTCTAGTTTCAGTTAAAAAGAAAATATTGTGGTGTAATAATAAAGGAAAAATAACTTCTTGTAAATCTGTTTTATTGATAGTTATTTTACAATACTCTGTTGCTTTATTTTTTTCATTCGCTTTATATATTGTAATTTTACCCATTTTCAATACAGAGTGAATATATTCTAAAGTAGAAATATCTTCTAAACTTAAAGCTATTACTAATTTTATTGTTATAAATCCTCTTGTTGTTCTAGCTATTTGAATATAACCATCTCCATCAATTAAACCAACTAAAAAAGCTATAAATTGATAAGGTATTGATAGATACTCATTTTTATCCAATCTTGTTTTTTTACCTTTTTTTAAAGCATGTGGACTAACTGTACCTACTGTAGGTAGTAAATGGTTCCCCAAAATAGAGCTTTGCAGCTGAGCTGCTGCTGAAATATCAAAGTAAGTACCGATATTTGTGACATAAATTAACTCTACAATATCTTGTCCGAAAATAGGAATTGCTGATAATAAATTTGTAATTACTGTAGCCAATTTTTATATTATAGTATATTTGTATGTTCTTATCCTTTTTCTGTTAAACCTCACCGGGCCTCGACCCCCACCCTTTGTAGGATGCACTTTTAAATTAACCAGGCCCTCGACCGACAATTCTTTAGAGGTTTATTAAGAATAATAAAAAAAAATAAGAAATTTATTTAATTCTGTAAATTTAACCTAGGCTGGTTTTCTTAAATAAATTATTTGTTATTACAAATATACCCTGTGCTGTCAGACTCTTTAATTCTTAATTTATCTGTAGATGACTAAGCCTTGTGTTTAATAAAAAATAAACATTCGAGTGCACATTAAGCATCATTGCAGACACCCATAATTGGACCACTCTGTCGAGATAGCCTAAACTACCTACGGTCTATTAATATAACAAATAAATAAATTTGACCTGTTTTCAATTATGTTGCCTTATTAATAATAATATTTTTATTTAGGTATTACATATTATATTTAATAATAAGACTATAATATATTATTCTAATCTCCCACAATTTATATTAATTAATTTATAGTTAAGGCACGGTACTTAAAAATTTAAATTTCATAGAAGGAAAAACATATGGTTTAGTAATATTGTAAATTTTGTTAATGTTACAGGGATTAAACTCTAACCAGTAATTTTTTAATTTTATTTGATGTAAGTTAAATTTATTTTCTAAAAATTTTATTAAAAATATAATGTCTTTATCTTTATACTTTGTCATATTTACAAATAATTTATTATTACTAATTTTACCTTCTGTCATTAACCAAAAAGCTAGAGATTCCTCATTAAAATAATTAATTATATCTTTAGGTATATTTTTATTCTTTTTATCTAAGTACCAACTATTATATAAATCTAAATAATTATTATTATAATATGTATGTAATAGCATCACTTTAGTTAATTTGCCTTGTCTAACTATTTTAGTATGGATTAAAGGCATCTTGTCTTCACAGTAACCTAAACTTGATATTTTTTTGTGTATATGTGTCATATAAGACATATGTTTACTTTCTATTTCTATTATTAATTTAAATTTACTATTTTGCTGCCATATAAAACTATTACCTAGTAATAAACCATATATTAAAGATAAATAATTTTTATTTAAGACTGCCCCATTGCTCAACGTTAAATTAATTGTTGTTGGGCGGGGTTTATTATTATTATTATCTATTTTTTTATATATAGAAAAAGCCCCCGGCCCCGAGGCCGGTTTTATGGGGAAAATTTCGTGGGGTTGAGGTAATATAACATTTGGGGCGCTATCTGTCAATTTACTAAATATATAAGATTTCCAATTATCGAATTGTAATTTTTTTAATCCTAATAAATTATTATCAAAAAATTTTATAATAAAACTTAAATCTTTCTTAGAAGAAAAAGATATCCTATAAACTTTAGAATTTTCAGGTTTAATTAAGTAATTTAACGAATCAGGACCTTTAATCAAATAGTGAATAGCTTTAATAATATGATAGTTTTCTATACCAGACTGTACTATTGAATAATGAGCACTCCCTGTAGCCTTAATATGAAAACTACCTTCTGCTATAGTAAATCCTACTAACCAATTTTTAAAATACTTTAATTTAGTAATTTCCATAAATCCTAGTTGTTTATTAGATTCTACAAATAAATTATTAATTTGATTTAAATCTATATCTTCCCAGTATTTAATGTTATTATCTATAATGTATTTTAGTAAAAAGAATTGTTTTCTCCTATTATAAGTTAAAAATTCAATATTACTATTTATTAGAAAAGGATAAATAAATTTGATTGTATCTGTTTTAGATATAATTAATCTGTACTGATTTTTATTTTTTAATTCATCTAATTTACCCATTTTTAGGCTTTTTACAAAAAAATTTAATAATTCTTTATCTTCTTTATGTAATCTTAATACAATTCTACATCTAATTGTAGATTTTTGATTAATTTGTTTTTGCGGCCCTATTTCGATATAACCATCACCATCTAAAACTCCTATAAAAATTTCTAATAATTTAGAATTGGTTTGATTACTTATACTTAATAATTGAGAACTTTCCATTAGTAATATATTAGACAAATTAAATTCACCCCATAGACTCATTTGACCCATAGGTAATACATAACCTAAAAAGGCAATCAAAAGTTTCCCAATATACATACTTATTTAAAGTAAAATCTTGTAATATTGAGCCTGTACTCTCTCTAATTATTAATCCCTATTCAAAATATTTAATAATCATCATTTAGAGCCTTGTGTATTAAAATTAATTAATTAAAACCTTCCAACTGTACATTAAGCATCATTGCAGACACCCACTAGTGACCCAGTCTGTAGCGATTGTGATTTCAACCGACGGTCTTGAAATAGATTTAAGATCTTTGACCGTTTTCACTAGTATAGCCAGTTTTAATTTTAAAACCAATACCTTTATCAAGGTATTCAGATACTTCTAAACCAAATCTTTATAAAACAATTTACGATTGCACTAGTATCTGGACTTTGTTAGATATGATTTTTTTGTTTTTGTTTTTTGTTTTTTACATTTATTATAAATAGCCCTTTAACTTATATTCCATTTCAGGTATAAAATGAGGGCCAACTAATTCTGCTAATCTAGGCATAGATTCTTTAAATATAGATAAACGCCATTGATTAGGTTTACCTGATTTAATTACGCTAGTTTTAAGCTGATACTTTTGTGTTAGTGTTAAAGCCAGAAATTTACATTCCTCATAAGTAAAACTATTCGTAGCTATAAATACTCCTTGACCTTTTTGATGGGAACCATCTTGCATAATTCAATTTGCTAATCCTTTAGGTGTTAAATATTCCGATATAAATAAAGGAACTGTTTTTATAACAGTAGCTTTGCTACTACCATCTTTAACCTTAACACTGGTAATTGGATTCGCCCCGGGCAAGAAACCCGCCCCTGAAGGGGCAATAGTATAAAAAGATTCGTAAATTCAATTAAAACTGGTAAAGGTAAAAAGAGTCAGCCTATAGTTAAATCTATTTTCAATTCCCATCTTTTCGTTGCCTTTTGTAGAAATACCGGTCTGGCTCGAAGTATTTGTAGAACTAAGATTACTAGCCTTAAAATCTTTTTTTTGGATTAAAGTAGGTATAGGTCGAGCACAATAACCTAAATTATAGAAATATAAAGATAAATAATGAATATATGCTGCATTACTTATACTTTGTTCTATTTGAAACCGAGTACTACTTAACCTATTTCCTGGTATTTGATCAGCCCAAAAGTCACCAAGCATACCACAAATAAGAACGTCTAATACCTCTTTATTATGAGGACCTATTCTTAAAATAGCCTTAGTTCTAGCTTTGTTAAATGGTATCATAGCACTTGTTATGTAATTAACAGTATAAAAATCATATTTACAATTTGGCCAAAAATCATTGTTAGCCATCATTAAAATTAGGATTATTACTCCTATTGACCATACTAATACTCTTGGTGATTTATATGAACTATAATATAGCCCTCTTCCTATATGAGCGTATACAAAAATAAAGAAGAATGAAGCTACATTAGCATGTGTATATCTAATTAACCATCCATTATTTACATCTCTCATGATATGTTCTACTGAATTAAAAGCAAAATCTATATTAGGTGTATAATGCATCGCTAAAAATGCTCCTGTTAATATTTGTATTACTAAACATGTTGCTAATAATGAACCGAAATTCCATAAATAAGTAATATTAGCTGGTTGAGGTGAATCTACTATGTAAGAATTAACAAATCTAAGAAGTACATGGGTTTTTAATATTCTCATTTGATGTTTTTATTTTAATATATCTCATTTTAGAGTTTTTTAAACTAGTTTTTATTTAAATTAAATTCACAAAGATAAAAAAATTAAATAAAAATTTTATGTTTTAATTTGTACTTTTAAATAAAGAGGCTTTCTTTATATTTGCTAGTTTTAACCGCTAGCTGCTAGAAATTATTATAATAGCAGTTGCTAGCTAGACTAGTAAGAAAATTAACCTAGCTATCGGCTAGTTATAAAAACAAAAAACAAATAAGCTTTAGTAGCTTCGCTACTTTTCAATTAGCTTAATGCAGTTAAACTAGCCCTACTAGGCTAGAAGTCATCGCGTACTACATTAGCCATTGAATATACTTAGTTGAACTAGTTGCATTAGGCGAAGCACTAGCTTGGCTAGTTTTAATTTTGTTTTGGTTTTTATTGTTAATTTGAAGCCACAGATATAAGATCTTGTAAAATTATAATTGGAAATACAAAGTCCTAATGAGTTTACCCTAACTAAATTTTAGGCTAGGTTAAAGCTTGTAAACTTAAAATAAAAAGAACTAATAGCTACTAGTTTAGTTAGCTACTAATCTTAATTATTCTTAATACAAATAGACACTCTAACTAAATTAATTTTATTTTTTATAAACCCAAGAAGATTTGAACTTCTACAGATTCCTCATCAAGAAATTATTCTACCCTTAAATTACAGGTTTTAAAAATAGTAACTAGCAAAACTCAATTAGTCGAAATATTTAATTGTGTATCTAGTTTAGTTTTTTCAGAATTTTCAAAGTTGAAGCAAAAATCATCAAAAATAGGATATAGTAATTTATTAGGCATTTTGTAAAAACAACAACATACAAAAAATTCTACTATTAATGTAAAATTAAATTTTTTTATTGATTTTATTGATTTAAACGAAACTAGTGACCCTGTTCAATTTCAGAAAAAAGTAAATTTCAAAAACAATCAAAAAACAAAAAAATAAAAAGATTCTAAACCTACATTATTTTTGAATAGTTAAGAAATACAGTTACAATTTCTAAAAAACTATTAATAAAATTAATACCCCCTCTATCTATTGCCCTGATTTACTACTTAAAATAAGTAACTAGCAAGTAATATAAGTTAGATCTCTTTTTAAATGCTAAGTGAGACTTTTTTAAGATTAACTTAACTGAGAATTAGCCATACAAACTTAATTATATTTTACTTAGCTGTAGATAGCTGAACTTTATTAAATACCCTTAAGTAAAACGAAGCTAAACAACAAATCCAGCAATAGATATTACTTACAAACTAAATAATTCCAACTAATAGTTAAAAAAAGCTACTTTTAAAATTTAAATAAGCAGCTATTAGTTAACCCGCTTTTTTGTTTTTAATAAAAATAATTTTTAAACTTAACTACTTTTAGTAAACAACCAAGTCTCTTTTTACGAAGTATAAATCTATTTAGTTAAAATAGTTTTCAAATTTATTTTACAATTTAAACTCAAAATTTAACAAATCTTTTTGGAAAGCCTTTAAAGTGTTACAATTATATTTATTTTTAGTTTGGCTAATAATTCCCCAAAACTAACTTCAAATATGTCTCAGAAACGCCTTTTTTAGGCTGGATTTCCTTATTGTTAGCTAATTTCCTATTATAGTATAGCTTTTTGTTTTTGTTTTTAACTAAGTTGGGGGGTTGGAGTTATTTTTCAACAAATCTATTACTATTAATTAATGTGAAAACTGATGTGAAGAACAATACAATTACTAATCTAGCATCTATTATTTGTACATCTAAAATAATTGAACTAAATGTTAAATAAGTTAAAGTTAATAAAGAAATAACAATGTATAATGCATATGTTGTAACTTTTCCGTCATCTAATTTAGCGATATTTGTACCTAAATTAACAAATGTTTTAGCTAAACCGTGAGGTCCTAAGAATTCAATAGCTCCTCTATCTATGTTTTTAGATACACTATAACCAAGTTTTAAACCACTTTGAACTAAATAATGATTATAAACTACATCAAAATAATATTTACCATTTAAGAAACCATATAAATTTTTTCCTAAAGAATTACTTACTAAACTATTTAAGAATCTTGGTTGTAAGTGATATAAATAAATAGCACTAGTAGCACCTAATAAACTAAGTATTGCAGGTAATAATTTAACGATAGGACTTAAAGAGAATTCAGCTTCAATTAAAGGATTATTATCCGGTCTTATAAATAAAGAGTTACCAAAGAAATCTGAACCTACTCCTACAAATAAATCACTTGCCACATAACCAAAGAAAATACTGAAGAAAGCTAAAATAAATAGTGGTATAATTACAGGTAAATTAGATTCATGTGAATTTAAATAAGATTGTTTAGGACCATTGGCTGTACCTAAGAAAACTAAACTTATTAATCTAAAACTATAGAAAGCTGTAATACCTGCTGTAATAGATCCTAAAGTATAAGCATACATACCGCTAAAACTATAATGTCCGTATGCTAATTCTAAAATTAAATCTTTACTATAAAAACCAGTTAAAAAAGGTGTGGCTAATAAACTCAATGAACCTGCTAACATAGCAGAGTAAGTAAATGGTAAGAATTTAATTAATCCACCCATTCTTCTAACGTCTTGTTGATCTTGGAACGAATGAATTACAGCACCAGCTCCTAAGAACAATAAGGCTTTGAAGAAAGCGTGATTTACAGTGTGCATTAAAGCAACATTGTATTGACTAAGACCTATAGCCATCATCATATCAAAATTATAATTACTTTCGTAACTATTTGGACTATATCTTTTTTTTTTATTTTTAATGTTATTATTTAATAGCTGCACTAACCATCCTAGCCCATGCTAACTCTCGCAAGTTATTGAACTGACAAGATAACTGAAACCTTCATAATGATTTGATATAATATATCAGAACAAAAGGAAGGGGTGAGGGTAGAAATCATTCCGGGCCCCTACTCAATTGCAATACTTAGCCTTCTGTTCTAAAATATACAGACTAGGTGTTTGCTCTTTTTCACAGGGAAGACTTGCCTTGCTCGTATAAGCGTTTGGACAAGCTAGTACAAAAAACAAAATAATAAAAATTAAACGAAAAAAATTTCACGTGTAGTCTCTGAGGATCCTTAAATTAGCTAAATTTAAATAGTCCCGTCCCACTGTAAATTTAGTGGTGGTAACTTAGTTTCCTGCTGATTGTCCATTGTAACATACTTGTAATTTTTACTTTGTTTATTAAATATAACAGTAGTATACAAGTCTTTAGAGGTTTCCAGCATATAGTGAAATTTTACTAGAGCATATGATGATAAATTTAATTATTTTTAGATTTCAACAATAATTTATAATCAATCCCATTAATATTACAAATAAATGGTTTAATTTTATCCAGCTTAGTTCTAATATAGCTATGATTCCTATTCACGATCCGTTCCATTATACGTAATCCTTCAAATTTCATTAGTAAAATATTAGTCTCCCAATCATAACAATAAAATTTTTTTATGAGCACCTAAAATATGATTTGTTTTTTCTGTATCCGTTTTTACTCTTCCTTTAAGAGTCTGACTGATCTTAAATTTGACAGAATCAGATACAGTTTGACCATATCTATAGTGATTTACACCGGAAAAAGGATTTAAAATAGTTTGAATATTGTATGAAGGATTTATCATACTATGCCAATAATTTTCTCTAATTGATAAGAATTCTTTAGAAGAAAGTGTTTCTACTTCTGGTTTACCTAAAATATATAAAATATAAAAAGAAAATTTAGTTATACCATATTTAAGGATAGCTGCGCATATTGCCATTTTATCTTTATTTTTAAATACATAAGATTTAGATAGATAATTTTTATTTAATCTATTGAATAAATTCACAGACTTACCCACATAAGATTTATTATTAATGCTATTAATCCAAAGATAAATCCCTGTTTGATTGTAATATTTATCTTTAATTAATTTTCTACTTTCAAATGAAAAATCACTATACTTATCTAAATACTTATTATAAGAACAAAATCTATCTTTGGGAGCCTTCTCATTTAAGGAAGATTGTGCTAATTTGATTTTTTTGTTTTTAATATCACTTTTCTTGGCATCCGCAGTTCTAGTTACGTATTTACGCAAAAATGAAAAAATTTTGACTTTACCTTCAAATAATTTAAGACTAAAATTTAATGGGTTCTGACAATGGAATTTTGTATTACGTTTAAATTAGGAATATATAAGGTGTAAGTGTCTAGCTCTAGATATAAACTATAAAAAAGGAAGCCTAATAATATTAATAAGGAAATATACCCTAATTGGGAAATAGTACTAAAAGCAATTATTCGTTTTAAATCATTACCTAATAATCCACATGTACCAGCAAAGAAAGCTGTACTTGATCCAATTATTACTATTACTAATAAAGCATCTGGACTATATTCTAATATTGGTGAACTTCTTAATAATAAGTAGATACCTGCTGTTACCAATGTAGCAGCATGTAGTAAAGCACTAACGGGTGTAGGCATTTGTTGTTAACAGTAAATTTCTCTACTGATTGGACTATATCTTCTTCAGATCTTAATTTATGAAGCTTCACGTGTAGTCTCTGAGGAACCTACTCTTACTTTGGATATTGTAATTTGGTTTCCTGCTGATTGTCCATTGTTACATCTTTAAGATTTTTTCTACCTTTAATTAATATCAAGATGAGCACTCAAAGCTTTAGAATGTTCCAGCAAATAGTGAAATTTTAGGAGGCCCCTAAAAACAATTATATTCCTAATTAAAAAAAAGTCAATTTGTGATTTTACTAATTAAATCATTCTAACTTTACTAATCTTAGTTATTTTATACTGACCCACCCTGGCACCTGCTTCGCAGGGGGTATAATTGTATAACACCTTTAAAAGTTAGCTTTACACATGTATCTTTCTTATTTTTAAGAATAATTTATATACCTAATTTGTAATTCATTGAAGGGATAAAGTAAGGCTGTATTATTGATAGTAACTTATCATATGATTTACTACTTATATAAAGTCTATAACCTAATCTTCCTCCAGAAGAATGACGATTTTGAATTGTTACTTTCAATTCAAATTTTAATTCCAATACCTTTTTTAAAAGTTCGACTTCGTCTAAAGAAAAAGATTCTGTACATAGAACTATACCTTTTCCGTGTTTATATTCATCAACCATGATCCAATGGGCTAACCCAATTGGGGTGATTAACTCTCCTATATTCAAAGGTACTATTTTTATGAACCCCTTTTTTAGTTCAGATCAATTGTACCAATTAGAGTGTAATATTGTCAACGAAGGTAACGCTCTAGATATAAAATTATATTGAGTAACAGGAAGTCCTTTTTTAGGATTAGGCCTAGGAGTCGGTACTGTCAAAGTACAAATTGAAGAATAAATATTTTGCCATAAATGATATATATATTCTTTATTTTTAATAGTCATAGCAAAATTTGCATTGGCAGTTGGTTTAGGTTTACCATCTTTTCCCTTTTTATTTATTAGTAAAGAACCATCACCTAATAAATTCCCTACTAAAGGATCAATAATTTCTTTAGGTAATTGAACATAAGGTTTTAGCTCATCTGAATTAGGTGATCTAAATTTACCTTGACTATCTCTATAATTATAAGGTATAATTGGGATACTTAAACTAGATAAAATAGATAAATCCGGAATATTTAAATATATTAAAATTAAACAAAAGGAACCTTGTATTAACTTTATTATTCTTCTAAGGGAACCTGAAAAGTAGTTTTTTTATTAAAGCCTCCATACTTCCAGGTAACCAAGAATGTAAAGGAATATTAGCACTTTTAGCTAAAGCACCACCTAATAATAATAGAGCTATTGTACTTATAGCTAATTCATTCATATAAGGTACTAAAGTAAATATTTGAGAATAATTAAATGTTCCAAATAATGCAAATATAGCAAAGAATCCTATACTCATTAACATATCACCTCCTCTATTCATTGTAAAAGCTAATATTGCTGCTTTGTTTGCTTGTATTCTTGTAAAATAGAAATTAATTAATAAATAAGATACAACACCTATACTTTCCCAACCTACAAACATTACAAAATAATTACCTCCACAAATTAATACTAACATACCTCCTGTAAAGGCAGATAAATAAGAGAAAAATCTTTGATTGTGAGGATCTGCAGAAAGATAATCAATAGTATAGATATGTATTAAAGTTGAACAATATATTACAGCTAATCCTAAAGATACTGTTAATTGATCAAAATAGAATTCCCATGAAACATGTAATATCTCTGAATCTAACCAAGTTCCTAAGTTAATATAAACTGGTGATCCACATAATCCTACTTCATAAAATGCTACACTTATTAAAATTGAACAAATTATTAGACTACCGCAAGTTACTATTTGTGATCCGGTTACTCCTACTTTTCTACCTAATAAACCTGAAACTATTGAACCTAAAAAAGGTAAAACTATAATTCCTAAATACATTTAATTTTTTAATGAAATTGTTCCTCTTAATCGATAATAGGCTACTAAAATACTTAAACCAATAACAGACTCAGCACCTGCTATAGATATTATATATATACTAAATGTTTGACCTACATTATCATCAAAACCATAAGAACTTATTAACACTAATAAAGTTACAGCTAATAACATTATTTCTATGGCTATGATCATAAGTATTATATTTTTTCTATTTAAAATAAACCCTAAGATTCCTATTAAAAATAATAATATTGATAAATTCATTGTTTTTTGCTGGTTTCGCTAGAAGTTTCTAAAACTTACATTATTGTTTACATTTAATAAATGCTGAAAATTTGATAGTTTCTAAAAACGAAACAATTAATAATTACCCCCCACCCAAGGCCGTAAGTCTTGAGTTATTTGGGTGATTGGAGAAAGATAGATTCGAACTATCATATTTGTAGTGCAAATACAACTGATTACCATTATCAGATTTCCCCTTTTATTTTAATATTTTGACAATTGATTTTAATCTATTAAGAGTTTAGCTTGCTAAAATGGGAGTTAATTTGAATAGTTAGCTAAGTTAGCCTAGAAACTATCCGTTAGTACACTTTTCTAGTAATTGATTATTAGTCCAAAGCTAGTATTATACCAACGAAACTATTTTTATATATTTATTTAGATTATTAAATTTTCATTCCGCCGAAGCTATTTTAATTTATAACTCTTTTATATTTTGATATATTAACTAGCAACACTCCAGCAGTGGTAGCGAAAAAAGCAACCTTTGCAACTAACAAAGGGTATAAGTTTATCAAGGAAATAAATATCAAATTTACCTAATAACAGAAATTAAAACCAAATAGAGAGACAAAAGAAAATCACTATGAACGCATGAGCTGAGATTATTGCATTAAATAATTGGTGGTCTCCTTGTAATAATTGTACTCCAGCGAAGGCTAGTTAAGAAAAGCAAATGATTAGCAGTAGTTACAGCTAGAGCTTAGATAGTAAGGCTAACTTCGTTAGTCACTTGTTAATATACAGAACAGCTACTAATGTTAAGTTTATTTAGGGTTAGGTATAAACTGCTGCAACTTAGACAATTCAAATTTATAGTGAAGCTTGCTAAATTTAAGTACTTTTAACTTCGTTTGTATACTGCTACAAATAAATTAGCCATACTACATCTACAGAAAGGCTAAATTATGATTTAAATTAGTTTTTAATTAATGAAGGCTTACCTTTTGCATAATGGGTCATAAACTTAATAGTACGTATCAAGAATCAAAGCCCTAGCGACTAGAAAGAAATCATTTCAATAATACTATTTTTTCAATATCTAGCTGTTACCAATACCTTTATTCAAATTGTCTGGAAACTTATTGAGTAATAAAATTTAATTATTTCAAACTTTTGTTTATTAGTCCAATATTTTTTAGTATTTTTCTAAGTTAATAGTCTAATTTAAGTAATTAACCCTGTAAAAGCTATTTAATTCAGTATATTCTAGATATAGTATATCAAATTAATATTGTTCTCATTTAGTTGTTTCGCTAATTAACTAAGGTTACATTATTATAAGATAAAAATCTTAGGGTACTTTTGTTTTGTTTTTTTGCTTTTTTGTTTTTTTAGAGTTTTTATTTAGAAATAAATTTTAGCAAAGCATGTGTAAAACATTTAGTTTTAAGTAAATAATGAATCTTCATTTCGTCATTTCGCTAAAGGTTCTTTGAGGTACGTAAGTTTTACCTATTTTTAATTTAATGAGATACTCATGCTTTATAGGTATAATATTTAATTATATTTATTTAATAATAAAATTATCATAAACTTTTTTGTGACTAAAGATATTTTATTTGTATGAAGGGGGGTTTAGGTTATATCAAATTTAATTTGTAAAATTTTCTTAATTTAGTAAAAACTTCTTTGTTTGTAGACTTAGAAGATAAATTTATGTACTGGCCTTGATTAAGGATTTTTGAAAATTAGTTACTTCCACCCCAGTAATAAACAGCAACGAACAAGAACAACCAAACTACATCTACCATGTGCCAATAAAGAATTGCGGCCTCAAATCCGAAATGGTGTTTTGTAGTTAAGTGATAGTTAATTATTCTAATTAATCCTACAAGTAAGAAGATTGTACCTATAATAACATGTATTCCGTGAAGACCAGTACTTGCGAAGAAAGCACTACCGTATACACTATCTGACATTGTGAATGCAGAATCTGAATACTCTACTCCTTGTAATCCAACGAAGGTTACAGCTAGTAAGATAGTTCCAATTGCTCCATTTAAAGCTCCTTTTCTGTCTCCAGAAATTAAAGCGTGATGAGACCAAGTTACAAAAGCTCCCGATGAAAGTAATAAAATAGTGTTAAGTAGAGGTATTCCAAAAGGATCTAATGGTGTTATACCTATTGGAGGCCATGAACCTCCTAACTCTATTGCTGGAGATAAACTAGAATGGAAGAAGGCCCAAAATACAGATAAGAAAGCAAATATTTCACTTATTATAAATAATATTATACCTAACATTAATCCATTTTTTACTTCTTTTGTATGGTGACCTAAATAAGTCTAAGATCCGTTAACATTAAATAACGGTCGGACTATTTCTTAGTTAATAGGTTTCCTTTGTATAACGTATTAATTTTTGACGTATAGTCTCTGAGGATCCTACTTAGATAATTATAAATCTGTTGGTTTCCTGCTGATTGTCCATTGTAATATCTTTAAAATTTTTACTTCCATGTTTAAAATCATGAGGAGTACTTAAAGCTTTAGGAGTTTCCAGCAAATAGTCGAATTTATAGAAGGCACTATAGGTTTTACATACTAAGTAAGGCCTCCTTCCCGGGCCACATTTAAAGAGATTAATTAATTATATTTATTAATTTTCATTTCATATGCTATCGCTCTAATTTTTGATCTTCCCACTTCAGTAAGATGTTCTTTAGATACTATCATGTGATAAACTACTTCCCAGTTTTTAAATTCTTTTCCTTTTACCCCTATTAAAGGATATTTATTAAAATATTTTACAATATACTCTAAATTCTGTATACCAGTTACACTAATAGACAATACTTCACTTTGTTTTGACTGTGGATTTAAGGTATAGATATTAAGTTTACGTGATAAAAATGAGGCTAGACTTGCCATAATAGGATACATAGAAGAAGAATTAGGTTTATCAAAGGATCGTTGATCTAATCTAAATTTTATGCTAATATTTTCGCTAACAGATCTTTTTCGTGTTTCGGATTTAGGTTTACTTTCAACAATTTTTATACCAAAATGGCCGTCAGCTTCAGTAAAACCTGTAAACCAGCTATTGTTTACAAAGTCTGAAGTATCAAGTAAACTTTCAGGTAATTCTAAAGAATATTTAACATTAAGAAATTTAATTATTTCATTCAATCTAATATTTTTAGGTGTTCGAAGTTTACCATGAATCAAATTTATGAACAACCGAATACCTTGGATATCTCCAATAATGTATCGTATAGTACTCTGACTCTTACCAGAAATTTGAAACCGTCCTATCCCTCCTAGTTCAGATTGAATATAAGCATATAACCCCAAATTATTTATATGGGAAGTAAATACTATTCTAGGATTTAGTATTCTGTTAAGAGTAGTATTTCCTAAAGCTGGTAAAGAAAGATAACCATCTCCTTCTAATAAACCTGCTAAATAATAACTGAATTGGTCTTTATTTAAAGATTCTTGACTTTCTGAAGTAAATTTAAGAAGAGCTTGTTCTATTTCTTCTAGAGGGATAGCTTTTGAAGTATAATAAATATGATTAGACAGTATGCTTTTTATAGTAATAAAGCTCAACGCTGTACCTTCTATTACGATATCTCTGAACCAAAGAATCATTCCAAATACTGTTAAGATAACTCCAGAAGTTAAAATATATCCACCGTTTGGATAACCATGCATATAACTAACTGCACCTATAGTTAAATTCAATAATGAAAAACTAGTTAAAATTGGCCATGGAGACGGATCTACTAAATGAAATGAAAAATGTTGAAATTTGTTGATAATTTTAGTGTGTATCATTTTTATTTGTATTAAGTTTTTGTAATTTTACTAAACTAGTAGCTTTTTTTGTTTGTTGTTATTTCTATTTTCAACTTTGTAGTAGCTAACTACTTTAATTGTAGTCTTTTTAAGCTATTTACTTATGTTGGATTAGTTTGATAAAATTTAAATAAAATCAAAAACTGCTCAAATAACTTCGGGATAAGCTACTGTTAACTTGAGCTAATTAGAAATGCTTAGTATAAACTTATAAATAAGATACATTTTTTGACAATAAATTTGGTTAAACTAGGCTTTAGGCGAGTAGACTTTAGAATAAAAATTTATTTACTACTCGGTTCTTCCTCGAAAAGAAAAAAGCTTTATTGTTGTTGGTGGGGGGGGTTAGATAATTTAAAGTAGCGATTCTAGCTATTGAATAATTACAGATTAAAAATTTTAGTTTTTTTTACTTAATTTAGTTATATATAATCTTATTACTTGTAGGTAAGTAAATGAAGGTAAAATATATTTAGAGAAAACAAAGATAATAGAAAATAAAACAGCAAATGCAAATACTAATTGATTAAAAAAATAAAAAGGTATTAATTGTGGCATTATTAAAAATATTTGTAACTAGTTAGGTTCTTATAAGAACTATCTCTGCTAATGCTTTCATACTAAATTTTGATCTAGCAAAAATATATGATATTAATGAGATATAGAGGTATATATTAAATATAGCTAATTTAGTTATAGCTTATATCGAAGCTTTACATTTTATTGCTTTTAACTAAAACTAGCAAATAGTTATATACGAGTAGACAAGTTAGAATTGATAACAATCAACTGGAAGGCAGAGATTATACCAATTTAACTATACTCGCTTATATTTAATACTAGTGAGGCTTATTGTATATAGTTTCAGATTCTACTAGAGTTTATAGATACATAGGATTTATCTTTTAAAAAAATCTTAAAAATGTAGGTAAAATTTTGTAAATTAGATAAACAAAAAAATGTGCTTTGATTTTCTTTTTGTTTTTGTTTTTTGCTCAGGCTAACTTATCTATATAATTTGCATTTGTGTAACTCTAACCTATCTCTTTTATTTGACTTTTAACTAACTGTGCTATTTTAAACAGAGCAGAGAAATTAAACCTTCTAAAGTAGGATGAAAAGTCCAAGTCTAACCAAGACTAATTATGGACACTAAGATTAACTATTTCCTTAAACTGTAACAATTAATTTAAAGGGGTAAAATTTACATAAAAATAAAATCCAAAAAGTATACTACCTATATTTAATTGTCTATCAGCTAATTAATGTTTCTTTCTTTTGTATTGGTAAATTATTTTTGGCCAAGATCCATTTAAAACTTTTTCAATATTTGATTTAATTATATATACCAAATAAATACCTTTACTTTGAAAGTAAGTGGTCAATGGTGAAATATTTTGTTAATTATGCCCAAGCATTTATAAGTTTTGTTTAAATTTTATAACTTTTTTTATACTTAGAAACTAGTAAGGGGCAATATCAAAAGCAACTAATATGCTTGGTACAAGAATAATAAAGGCTACTGCAACAGGTAATAAGTTAAGCCAACATAAGTCAATTAATTGGTCGTATCTCAATCTAGGTAGAGTAGCTCTTACTAATACAAACATAAAACAAATAATACAAGTTTTTAAACCTAGTACTATTGATTGTAAATTAATGAAGGTATCATTAACGAATAATTCAGGCATATTGTAACCACCTAAGAATAAAATTGATGTAATACATGAAAATAGGATAATTGAGCTATATTCACTTAAAAAAAAGAAAACAAAAGGTACTGAAGAGTGTTCAGTAAAGAATCCTGCAACTAATTCTGATTCCAAAAAACAAAAAAATATTAATTATTATTTATCTCTTTAATATAATATTTACCTTAAAAACAAAAAGTTTACCTGACTTAATGTATCTTGAAATAGTTGATTTATGTACACTAAATTTATTAGCTAAATCAACCTGATTAGAGTATTTTTCAATTAGATGATTATTTTCAACGTAAAGACCTAAAGGTCTAATACTCTTTTTGATTGACATTAAGTTTTTAGTATATTCACTATGCATTTTACCGTACATAGGATTTAATATCCCTGGTTTACTTATTAAACTTAAAGTAAATTTACTATGATTTTTCCCAAACATAGGGTGATTACTCTTAAATATAAATCTTGATTTCATTTTTTTAATTGCTTTTTTTGAATGTTTGTAACCTAACATAGAAATAGCCTCTTTCTTGAAATTAAATAAAGAAGAAAAAGGAAAAGCAGATATTAAAGATGTTTCGATATCTGTCAACAAAACAGCAGGATCTTTATGAATATAATATATTACTAAATTAAAACTTTTTAAACCGTATTTTTTAAAAGATCTTTGTAGTTTTAAATTGGAATCTCTCCCTTTAATATGATCCATTAATCTAGAATATAAATTTAAACTAGATCCAATATATTGTATAGAAGATTTTATATGAATTAAACCATAAACTCCACCTAAATTACCTAAATCTTTCTTTAAAAATTCCGTATTAGAAAGATCACTATAAGTTTTTAAAGGCTTGATAGGTACATTATAAAAAAAAAGCACTGAAAGTTAAAATTAGAAAACAAGTTATCGGTATCTAATTTAAGGCTATCAACATAAAATAGGAAAATTAGCAAAAGTATAATAAATATAGATTACGATATATTTTTTTCCGTTACCTTTAAATAACGGTCGGACTATCTCATATTTCACTTAGTGAGGGACCACGTAAAGGGATGGGATACTGTTCAAAAAAACGAAAAAGCGTATCACTGGGCAGATAAACTCCTTAAACTAGAAATTTTCGCGTATAGTCTCTGAGGAACCTACTCCTATTTAAATAGTTTGGTTTCCTGCTGATTGTCCATTGTTACATTTTTAAGATTTTAACTCTTTTTTAAGGTACTTAAAGCTTTAGGAGTTTCCAGCAAATAGCGAAATTTATAGAGGCCAAATCAATTAGTTTTAGCTTCTTGAAGATCAAAAGGTGTTCTACTTGTTTCAGCTAGTATAGAAATGAAATAAAATATAAAAACAGGCAATAGAGGTACTATGAACCAAATAGCTTGTTGATTTTCAATTATAGTAATATAGTTAAGTGAACCATTTAAAATTATAACAATAAGTATTGCTGAACTTAAAATTAGCTCATAACTAATCATGGCTGAGGTTGATCTAAGAGATCCAAGGAAGGCATATTTAGAATTAGCTGACCAACCGGCTAAAAGTACTCCGAAGATTCCTAAGGATGATAAAGCTAAAGTATAGAATATACCTAATGAAAAATCTGATAAAGATAAACCTTGACCAAATGGAATTATTCCCCACAAACCCTTTTTTTTACTTCCCCTTTTCTTAACTGAAAAAACTAATGGGCTGATATAGATAAAAAATAACTCGTATTATATATAAATATTATCTATTTGTTTAAAGACCTAATTTATAGTACATTGAAGGAATAATATAAGGTTTTGTCTACTGAATTAAATGAGGTATTGAAGATTTGTTAATTCTTATTCTATAGGACCGGTTGTTTTTGATATTCTATCTATCCACAAGATAGATTAAACTTACTTTCTAAAAATTAAATATAATACATCTTCTTTGGAATAAGAATCTCTACAAAGAACTAAATTACCTTTAGTTTTATTTAAAGAACCGTCAACCATAATCCAAAAAGCTAAAGAAACGGCAGTGATTCTATTAAAACTATCGCGAGGTATAATTTTAATTTTTTTATTATCTAATTTAACATAAAAGTCCTCATATACCCAATTAAATTCTGGATATTTTAATGTACTAAACCCTATATCTATGTGTACTTTTTTAGTTAATTTTTAATTTTCTTTGATAAGTTTTAGGCTCTGTTTTCACATAAGACTTAAAATTTGAATATAAATGATAAATTAAATCTTGGTTAATTAAAGACATATAGAATCGTAATCTAGTATTACCATTTAATTGAGTTCGGCCGGCTCGTTCTGCATATTAATCACCTAACATTGAACCGAATATTACTTCTTTTTGAAAATTTTTAAGTTCTGGAGCAGAAATGGTTTTAGGTCCTTTAGTTCATAAATTAACAACAGTTTCTTTAGAAAACCAAATAGAACTTAAATAAATACTTTCACTATTATAATTTGACAAATTTAAATCGATAACCAACTATAAAGGTATTTGGACTATATCTTTAATATAAGTAGAAATAAAAACAAAAACAAAAATTTTTTTCACTCCCTTTTTTTTAGGTCTTAAGGGGCCCTTTGGGCATTATATTATTTCACGTGTAGTCTCTGAGGTTCCTACTCTTGTTAAAAAAAGTTACCTGCTGATTTTCCATTGTAACATCTTTAAGATTTTCACTGAGTATTAAATGGTCTAGTATTAAGAGTTACTTCTAAGTAAACCCCGACCCTTAGTAGCAGGGTCCAATTCAATTTTGGATAATGATTTTTGCCACGACCTAGTGGCTTCTGCTTAAGCAGCGGGAAGATTAGTACTTAAAGCTTTAGGAGTTTCCAGCATATAGTGAAATTTGAATTAGGCCGGGTTTAACAACCTAATAAACTAAATATTAGTGTAGATACTGGAGCTAAATAGAATAATACTTTATTTGATTGAGAAGGTATTACTGTTTCCTTTACTATTAATTTTAAAGCATCGGCGACTTAACCTAATTACAATTAAGGCTCTACTTATTAACCTACTTAGGTGCTGCTTTTTGCGGAGTTCTGTAGTAGTAATATCCTTTGAATGGTTTACCTGTATCTAGTTTGGTAGGCAGTGTGACAGCGCTAATTGGCATAGCTTCCGCCGCTTTCCTAATACTTCGAAAAGGTTTTTGATTAACCAGAGTAAAACTGTTTACATCGTAAACATATACTTTTGTACCTGACAATTCTGCTGCAGCTTCCACCGCTTTTATTCCTGGACCTATCCCAAAGAAAGGGTTTAAAGATCCTTTTCCAGAAGCACTTTTTTTGCTCGTGTCACATCTGTATCTTTACGTCCTTTTAAGGACGCACTTATCTTAAACCGAGTTAGTAATGACTGAGTACCCCGGTACTCGCGGGTATTATCAGTGGAATTTTTCATAAGAACATTGAGTAAAGGATTAAGTGTAAGCAAGTACTAGTTTTCTCGTTCTGGTTGCGTATCTCGTGGACAAGTTTCAATTACTGTGATAGAAAATTTATCCCAGCCAAATACCTTAAGAAAAAGGCCTAGGAAATTATTTTAAATAGGCCATTGAAGTAGTAATATTTAAAACGCATACCCAGGTCCGAAGATGAACCATAGTAAGTAAAGAGACGATATTTTAGGAATGTTATTTTGTAGATACCACTAACTCCTTTCCAACTATTTCTGAACGATACATTTTCACGAGGTACATTAGCACAATGCGCAACTGCTTTGTTTTGTTTTTTGGTTCGTACTATTTTTGGCCTAGACTTATAATTAAGAATATGCCGGTATAATAAGTCAGCTTCACCCTTTACAAAAGGTAAAATAGATAAGCAGTGGATTTCACTTTCGTGAATATTTAAGTAGAGGCTAAGAAAGACTAATATAATTATTGCGTCTTAGGAGGTAGACTATATCATCATGCTTTATTAGCTTGCAGAACGTGTAGTCTTTGAGGGAAAAGTCGTTATTGACAATCTTCCCTGCTGATTGTACTTTAAGGATAATTTTTACTGGTATGGAACCTAGTACACCCTTATACTTGTAGTTCCCAGCATATAGTTCTGTTTTCAATCTTCTCTCTCGAGAGGATGCCGCTCGCCATTCCGTTTTATGCTACGGTTGTAAAACTCCATAATATCCTACAGTGTTCGGACCTACTCTTCTTTGATGAGCAGCTAATTGTTTTCTTTCTATTATAGTCATAAAAGCTACTGACAATAAAACAGGTAAAATTACAGATAATACATCTATTAAACTAAAAATTGCGCTAATTAAAGCTATTTTGTTGATATTTATTCCTAACATTTTTAAAATTCGTTTTATTTTTTTATTTTTCATTTTAAGTAGCAACGGCTAGTAACGAAATCTGCCCTCCTTATAAGTTAATCTTACTAACGAAATTAATTAACTTAGCAAGTAGCTACTAATAGTAGCTTATATTAGAAGTTAAGACTTAGCCTTGAAGTTAGCAAGTTACCTTTTTTGACTTGAAGTAGTGAAAATTTCTAGCTAACGAAGTTCAACTAAATTTTAAATGAAAACTACTGTATATTGTAGTAGCCTACTCAACTAGTTGTAGCCTTTTGCCTAACACTAGGCTAATTTGAATAATCACCCTAATTTTTAGACATTGGTAAGCTGCTAGCCGTTTAGCTGCTATATTAATTTGTTATAGCTTTACAGTCCAGGTATAAGACCTAGTAATTTTTAAACATAAATTTAATTTTAGTAAATATAGCCCTTATTGAAAAGGCTAAAACTAACATTAAATGGCTATAGATATAGAATTGACTGAATTCTTTAGTAAAAGCATTTTTTATTGACTTTGCAATCAAATTTTTAAAATTGCCTTTGAAAAAGGCATGAAATTAATAAATTTCATCTTTTTATCGAGATTATCAGCTCTTTCTAGAAAATTGACACTATAACTAAGTAACTAAGCCCAAGAAGATTTGAACTTCTACAGATTCCTCATCAAGAAATTATTCTACCCTTAAATTATAGGCTTTTATAAAAACTAGCTTATATTAGCGATTAGGTTTTGTAGAAGAATATTAGCTTTCTACTGCGTGAATTTACTAATTAAAATAAGTAACTAGCAAGTAGTATAAGTTAGATCTTTTTTTTATGCTAAGTGAGACTTTTTTAAGATTAACTTAACTGAGAATTAGCCATACAATCCAATATAAGTTAAATTTTACTTAGCAGTAGTTAAACTAAATTGTTACCCTTAAAAAACAAAACTAAGCTAAAAAATTTCCTCAATAGCTATTACTAATCCCTTAAATAATTTTAACAAATAGTCTTTTAAAAAGCTACTTTTAAAACTTAAATAAGCAGCTATTAGTTAACTCGCTGTTATTATTAAAATAATTTTATAAACTTAACTACTTTTAGTTAATATAGTATAACTATATAAAGTTAACAAATTAGTAGTTATTCCATGCTAGAGGTTAATTTGGGATATAAATTTAGAAAGGATTTTAACTTTTAATAAGTGAGAAAAGATTGTATAGTTTTATATTTAGACAGCTCTTTCCATCCGATCCGGCTTTACCATGTATTTATAAGCCGTCGAGTTTAAATATAAAGTATCTTTACTTATTTATTAATTTAACTTGAAAAATTTTCATACTCTTAAACACACCTAAAAACTTTTTTGTTTTTATTGCTCTTATTTGTTTACTCAACCATTCGTCTTTGTTGCAACGGCTTCTTTATAAGCTATAAATTAGACTGGTAAAAATTTTTTAATCCAAGAATGTTTTATACAAATATTTTGTGTACATAACTCTAATATATTTAGCTTCGTTAAAATTTTCCAAACAATATAAAAATATAGCAGAGCTATATTGTAATTTTCCGTTTGCTTTATTAAAATAGCCTTAAACTTACTGAAAGTAATTTGTTCGATAAACTTGTTTTTAATTTTTCTAAGTTAAGAGAAAAACGATACAATAATCACCATTACTTGTTTTTATTTTAGTTTTTTTATCTTTAATTAAACAAAATTGGGGGTTCAAATTTATTTAGTTGGAACTAGAATCATGAAGTGCGATTGCATCATGTAGATATGAACAAGTTAATAATGTAAATACATATGCTTGTATTACTGAAACTGCTAATTCTAACCCAATCAATGCTACAAATATTGCAAAAGGAACTAAAGTAATTATAGCTACAATTAAACTACCTGTAAATAATTTGTATAAATATGTAGATAAGATTTTTAATAGTGTGTGACCGGCAACGATATTAGCAAATAATCGAACTCCTAAAGAAACAGCTCTAGCTAAATAAGATATAGTTTCAATTAAAACAAGTAAAGGAACTAAAGCTAGAGGACATCCAGCTGGAACAAACAAAGCAAAGAAATGAAGTTTGTGAGTATATAGTCCTATAATTGTAACTCCACAGAAAATTGTGAAAGATAACCCTAATGATACAACACCACTAGCTGTTACAGCAAATGAATATGGTACATTAGAAATTAAGTTACCAATTAATATGAAGAAGAATAATGAATATACAAAAGGTAAATAAATTTCACTGTGTGCTCCTATTTGTTCTCTTACCATAGAACTTAAACTAGCATAAGATGATTCTAAAGAAATTGACCATTTACTAGGTATTAAGTTAGAATCGTTATTACCAAAGTAATGTAAACCTACTACTACAAATAATACAAATAAAGAATATAAACCTAAATTTGTTAAAGTTAAATTTACGTGACCTAAGATAGGTGCATTTAATCCTATTAAGCTTGTAACTTCAAATTGACTTAATGGAGATAAGATAAATAATGTTTTCATATAATTATTTTATTTATTTGACTGACGATTATTACATTTGATACATGCAGGCTTCCGCTATATAGTGATCGGCTTTCACTACTAGCGAAAGCTAAGCAAGTAGCTACTAATGCTTAATTTTAGCTTGTAGCTCCGCTATACAGGTATCCAATTATTAATTTAATCCTACTAGCTTTTTGAAATACTATTTTTAATAATTGTTGTAATCAAATTTATAGTTAAATGTTGCGCAGCTAACCTTATTCAAGCTAAGCTTATTCAAGTTACTAGATAGTGCATAGCTATAGTTGCCCTATTTTCGTTCTTACAGAACTTTGTTGCCTTTATTTTTAAAAGTTAGGCTTGCGAAGCACTTTTATATCCTTCGTACTCTATATTGAGCTAGGACATTAATAGTTAAACTAGCTTACTAACTTCATTATTATTGATTTGTTTTGTTTTTTGAGCAGTAAAGGAATCGAACCTTTTACGGCTATTAACCAATTCTTTTACAGAGAACCACCATTACCAATCGGATCACCTGCCCTAATTATAGCTTTTGCTATAAGTTTTTAATATTGTAGCCGCTTCGCTGATTATTCTCTTATATAAACTAGTGCTACTGTAAACTTTACTACCTTTATTTAAACTAGCGCAGATATCAAAACTTAATACAACCTATCAAATATATGATATTAATGAGCTATAGAGGTATAATTTAAGTATATCTAATATAGTTATAGCTAAGATCGAAGCTTTACATTTTATTGCTTATAATAAAAACTAGCAAATAGTTATATACGAGTAGCCAGGCTCGAACTGACAACATCAACTTGGAAGGCAGAGATTATACCAATTTAACTATACTCGCTTATATTTAATACTATTGAAGTTAATATTTTATTCAAATACCTATTTTTTTATTAAAATTACATACTCTTATATAGAGTATTGAAGGCGGTTTATCTAAAGCAAGTCTTCAAATTTTATATTTAATAGAAGTAGCTAGCTACTGTTAATATATTTTTGTAGCGGAGCTATTATAATACATTGTTGGATTAATTTTAAACTAGCAACTAAATAGTAGCAAACAACAAAAACAACAAAAACAACAAAAACAAAAACAACAAAAACAAAAACAACAAAAAACAAAAACAAAATCAAAATTCAATGATATTCAAAAACAAAAAGTGTTACTTCCACTCACAAGTGATATAATTTAAAGCTATTAGGCGTATGAGTTTTAACTTGTTGCTACTTCCCTAACTAGTGACATAAAAGCTTCCATTACTGAAAATTTTACCCCTCAACATACAAAATATGTAGCTGTTTTAAATAAATTTGATCCCCTAACATAAAAACAACCTTTCTAATAATATAGACAAGAATATATATAAGCGTTTAGAAGTGAGAAAGAAGGGTCAAAAAGGTTAAAGATTAAGGTGATTCGGCAAGATAAGTCTCCTGATATTTAACGACTGCTTCCTTCATTAGTGGATAAATAGCGTTTTTAAATGAATCAAAAGTAGGGAATACTTCACTGGCTCGCCAATTATCTCTAATAAAAACTTCGTTCATATATCGGCTAATTAATCTAATAGGTTTGTTCCCTGTAGCTTCAAATAACTGATCTAAATCGAGTGTACCTAATTCAAGGTTACTTCTAAGATAACCGAATAATTCGCAATCTAAGTGGATATCATTTATCAACCCAAATGACATGGTTCGCACTAATTCCCAATCACCATTTAGTAACGCATATCTATAAGCTAAAATTTCATCCACATTTTCAAAAGAATAGTCCCCATTCACGGATGCAAATCGTATTGTATTTGTTATAACTGGCGCTGTCTGAGTATCCGTAACATTACCTAGTATCGCATCACTATCCGTTAAAGAAGCCTGGGACTGTGTATCATATGAAGTATCAGACCCTGTATCTATTGATGTTAATGAAAGATCATCACCACCCCCTTCAAAAATTTTCATCTTCAAAATAGTATCTATAAATTAAATAAGATAATCCTAAAATGGCAATTAAGCTTATACCTAAAATTAAGTATTTTTCTTTATAGAAGGGGAGATCGGCAGGGTTATTAGGCGCTTCTTCTACCTTAGGCGTGTCAGGTAAGTCATTCTCATTTTCATAATCCGTATCTACTTCAGTTTCATCATCCATTACATCCGATTGAGTATCTATAGGATTATTCCATAAATCTTTTAAAAAAGGTAGATATAATTGAGTATAAAAATATTCTAGAGTTGAAGGAAGGAATACTAGGATTATCAACAACAATAAGAATCCAAAATTAAATTTTGACTTATTTAGCAATAACCAAACTAGTATAAAGGTAAATTCATTTTTAACCTTGAAAGTAAATTCTCTTAGTATATTTTTTGTTTTTATAATTATATTAGAGAATCAAAGTAGTATAATTAGGAATAGAGACTTCATTCTTTCACCTAAAGGTTTGTACCTCCCAAAGGAGCAAATTTTACCCCCATATTTAATAATAGAACAACTTTTTTTTTGAATAAACTATCACAGAATAACATTTAGGAGAGTAAATAATTAAAGAATATTTGTTGAAATTATTTCCCTGTGTATTTTTAGTTAAATTATTTCTTAGTAAATCTTCACCATTTTTAGTCATTTTGATAGGTAAAACCTCTAGACCTTTTAGTTTGATCATATTGTTAGTAATTTTAATGTTCATTTTTTGCCAATCTGTTAAAAAAAGGATCTGTTTCAATTATAAGTTTCTGTTACTAGTTATAAACTGCTTTAGGATTATTTGGGTTGAATTTTAACTAATAATTATATAAGCTCTTATTTAGTAAAAGTTTTAAGTTTAAAGTTTTTACCCCGTATATTCTATTAGTTCGTTAATTTGCGCTTTAGACTAATTGTTTAGTATTTTCATTAACAGTAAGTCAGGTAATTTTATCTTATTAAGGGAAAACTCTCATTTTTGTTATACCAAGGTACGCAGGAAACCGTTAAGAAGGCATCCTAAATTATGTACAAATTCTTCATATTTAAATGTGAAATTACATCAGCAGGATATTCCAGTATATTTCCATAAAGTAATAGAAATTTATACATTCCTGTTATTCGTATAGAGATATAAATTTATCTATAAGTCTATTTCGAAAGGTAAAGCTCTACCAACTAGTGTATAAAGTTAAACAAAGTACTCCCCAAGTAAATTGATATTACATTTCCATATTCACATAACATTCTAATTCCAAATTTAGGAAAGATAAAATAAGTGAAAATATCAGCATTCTCTACAAGGGGCCCGAAAGATAACTATTCTCTAGCATTTAAGTTTAAAATCTTTGGGTTAAAGTAACTGAAATCCGATCTGCGCTACAATCCAAATATCCCGCATAGTTGTAAATTGAAGAGCTATAAAAAAATATTTATATAAACTAGGGAAATCTTTTAAGGTTAATACTATTAAACTATTTTTCTTAATGAGATTGATTGATTTCTCTTATTGAGATATTTTATTACTATTTTAACAATATTTATATAAATTTCTTTGACCTTTGACATTTGAATTTTAAGATTTAATTAATGATTTTATTTGTAATTTTAATTTGTAAAGGGGGCTGAATTATTTTATTTCTAATCTATTACTTTTAATTAATGAAATGAAAACAACGACTTAAACTTTATTATTATGGATTTAATTGCAAAAGGAATTATGGACAAACTCATGTAAAAACTAGTGGTGGATTAAGAACAATGGCATGGTGTACTGGGGGGTTCTAATAAATTAAAAAATTAATATACAACAATATCATCTAAACTATTTTATTCTATTCGATATTATGTATCTAAAAAATTAAAGAAAAAACATATAAATATTGCCTAATAAACCGGCTAATATCCAAATAATATGCATAAATAGATGAAATTTAGCTACTTTTCTATTTATAATATTTCTCAATCTAAGTAATTTAAGAATTATTGGATATTTATCTAAAAACTTGATTCTATTTATAATATTATCACTTAACATTATACTTAAAACACTTGAAAAAGATAATAATGTTATACCACTTACTAGTATATTAAACAAACAAACAATCTTATCAGGAGTTAAACTATCCAAATATTTAACATATTGATTATAAGCTTCAATGAAAATTCCACCTATATCTGATTTATAAATATCTTTTTTTAACTCAATTAATTCATTCATATAAGAATTAGATTTTACCTCCAGCTCATCCATTTTGCTTTTAGTAATTTCATTATTATGTAATGAATGTTCTCTTATGGCTATGTCCTTTTCTAGATCAATTTGAAAACATTTTCTATAACCTTCCAGTATCTCTTTAAATTCTGGACTAACACTCTCCATATTAATGATAGATGTGATTTCTTTTGTTATTTCACTTTGAACTTCTTTCTCTTCAACACTTTTGAGCTCATCCGATTTTGTTGAAATTAATTTTTTAAAAAAATCTGAGAAAGCTTCCATGTCTTCCTCATTTTGGATTTCAAGAGTGTTTTTTATATCATCATCCATTTTTTTATCATATTTTGGATCACTTTTATTTAAGAGTTTAATAATTTGATCTTTTTCTTCCATAGTTTTTTTTCTTTCTATTTGTATTTGTTCAAGTATTTTTTCAATACCCTTTTTATCTGCTAATTGAGCTTCTCTTAGTTCTTCTTGCCTTAAATCGTTTAGATATGCTCTTCTATATCCATCTAATGTAGCAAAAGTAACAACTGGACCTATACCATATCTTAATATGGCTTTTTGTAAATTTTTTAATTTTTTCATTGATTTTAATACAAGTGCTTTTAAATTGAATAGAATTTGATTAAGTTAGGGATTTTATCTGTATGTCTATTTTTATTCTCTTTATTAATAACGATAGTTGCAAACATAGTTAATAGTAATATCATACTTAAAGTGATTAACAATGTAGATCCGTTTGTATATAATGTATGACCCAATGCTTCTAATTGTGTGAAACTCGAAATTAAAGTTTCAGGGCTTAAAGAGTTATTTGTTACATGTTCAATATTATATGCAGATATATTAGAACTTAACATTAAACTGTTAAAATTTGTTAAGGAATTTACTAAATAAGATATGATAGCTACATCGTTAGATGTCTGTGGCATTACTGAAAGGAAAAAGTATAAAAATAGTGAACTAATTACAAATGCTAAAGGTAAAACTTTAAAATATTGAGTTCCTACTTCAGTTATCTCAGCTAATCTAATGTTAAGAAGCATAATAACGAATAAAAATAAAACTGCAATAGCACCTACATATACTATAATATAAGATATACCTAAAAAGTTTATTCCTATTAAGATTAAATATAAAGCTCCAGATACGAAAGTAGAAATTAAAAAGATTACTGAGATTACAGGATTTTTAGATGTAATAGTGAATACACTAGATAATAATGTAGCAAAAGCTAACATATTTACAAATATTGTTGTCATTTTTTTTTTTGTTTTTTTTTAAACCTAGCTTTATTTTTTTAATCTTCTGGATAAGACTGGACATAATATTTTTAAAGATTATATTAATATAAGCTAGCCACATTTAGTGGATGCCTAATTTTGGATTTTTGACTAACCGAAGCTAGTTAATAAAATAACAGGCAAAGACTAAATAAAAAAGATTTAAAAATACTTATTAGATTGTCATAAGGCCAAGCACAACTAGCTTTACTAGTGGCTTTAAGCTACTAACTCTCTAACCTTCCCAAAAGATAGCTGACTTTTATAAGTAAAATTTCTTAACTATATAAGTTAAAACTTAAACAGTAATATAGAAAAGGCAACTAGAAAAAGCTACAGCTATGTGGGAGAGTGCTTCGCTTGCTTAAGAATAATCAAACAAAATATAGAAACTTTTAAAGTAGTAGGTTTAACCTAGAAATAGTGACCTTAATTTAATTAAATCTAAAAACCAATATTTATTATATTTTCTTGTAGCTAAGCTAATCTTAAATTTTGTTTATATGCTAGATAAGTTTAACAATAAGCTAACTTCGTTAGGAAATTGCACCTGCATTTAAGCTTTTGATTAATTAGGCTAAATTATTAGCCTAGAAGTTAGACAACCTACTGATAAGCTAAGGCGCAAGCTACAACTAACAAGAGCTAATGATAAGCTAGAATATCAAACTTAATAGCAATATTTATATCTTAAATGTCTAGCCGCTTCGCCCCCTTTTTTCTATGGGGGGTACAAATAATTTGATTATTAGTTAAAATTTAATATTATTAAGGCAGGATGACTTAGCATTCTTGTGTGATAGAAACTAGCTACTTCTAAAGAAGTAGTCTCGAAACTAAATTGCAGATAAGATTGATCACAATTTTGCTAGAATAACTAACTTCGAGACTAGTTAAACTAGTACAAGCAAAGTGAAAGAAGTAATAGGAATAGCTTAATTACAATTAGCTGAGACAGCCGAGAAAAACATAAAGCAAATAAAGCTAAAATTTAAATTTAAAGTAAACCAATTTTCGTATTAATTAATAAAAATATAAAGTTAATATTCACTATTAATATAGATATTAAGAGCAAAAGAAAATATGAAAATTATATTGAGATAATAAAATTTAGGTATAATTATTAACCTGCTAATAAACTTAAGATTAAATTTCAAAAGTTTGCGTGATAGGACTAAAGAAATTCTTAACTAGATTACATCAAATACGTGAACTATTTAAATAATTAAGAAGGTTATACCCCCCGACCAGCTACAAAGCTGGAAGTAAAGTACGAAATTAAATTAGCACCTAACGCAAATATTATGTGGCCCGGAAAGTAAGGGGCTTAGGATCTTGTTATTTAACAAAATTCCACTTAAAACAAACAAACAAACAAACTAAAATTACCATAGTAGTTATTCTAGTCTTTATTCTCTGAGTTTAAGGTTTAAGGACTAAAATTTGTAATCCCTCAGTTAAAGATTGGGGGTTATATTTTTTTTTATTACATATATTTATTCAATTAAAGAAGCAATAACAATAAGTTTTAATGAAAAAACTCACTTAATGGTTAGGGGGTTAGATTTTTATAACAAATGTTTATTCAATTCAACTAAAGAAGCAAAAACAATAAGAATTAAACAAATTAAACAACAAAAAAAATCAATTGTAATAAACAATAATGAAGTTTTTTTAAAATATCCAATAATTTTTTTAAATTTAGGAAATTTATTTTCTATATCATATTTATCTATTAAAATAATTGAAGTTAAATATCCTACAACACTTATAAAACATAATAGACTTATTACAGATAATAAAAAAATTGTTAAAAAAAAATTATAATCAGAATTGTCATTAGATGAATTTAAATCATTTAAATCAATATCTAATTTATTTAATAAAAATAAAAAAAAAAAAGAATGATTGTTAGCGTAACTAGATAAAAAATTTTTTATTAAGTTTTTAAAATTTAAAAACTTAATAAAAAAATAATTAAAAATATTAATTATACTACTTAGTATACTACTTTTAGTTTCCTTTAGAACCTGAATTACTATTGCCATTATTACCTGTATTACTATTATTACCGTTATTACCGGTATTACCATTATTACCATTAGAACCGGAATTACCATTATTTCCATTAGAACCGGAATTACCATTATTACCATTATTACCGGAATTACCATTATTACCGTTATTATTGGAATTACCATTATTACCATTATTACCGTTATTACTGGAATTACCATTATTACTATTAGAACCGGAATTATCTGAATTTCCCCTTAAGGATTTTTCAACTCGATCTATTATAGTACTAGCACCTGCTCCAATTGTTATTAATTTTACAGTAGTATCTAATATTTTTTTTCTAGAAAAATGTATTAAAACTAATGAGACCCCTAGTAAAATACAAAAACTTAAGAAAGGATAATCAAAATTAGATAAAAGATCCGTATCTATAATTCTAAATAGCCCTTCAAAAATAGGGTTATCTGTTAAATCTTTTTCTAAGTTGAATTTAGTACAAAAGGCAGAAGATGCAACAATAGAACTATTAATAGCAATTTCAGAAGATAATGGTGATCCTAAATCTATAACTGAATTTAGGTTTACTGTTGAAATTGTATATAATAAACTTGAAACTGATAAATTTAAAGGATTCAATATTACATTAGGTAATAAACCGAAAACTATAGTAGGTATTAATAAACTAATTAGAAGATAGTATTCTC
Source organism: Agaricus subrufescens (assembly GCA_029945375.1). Taxonomy (NCBI): domain Eukaryota; kingdom Fungi; phylum Basidiomycota; class Agaricomycetes; order Agaricales; family Agaricaceae; genus Agaricus; species Agaricus subrufescens. The sequence goes on from CM057070.1 coordinate 89,980, forward strand.
TTCTATTAATGTCTTTTAGAGGAGTTAAGTGAGGTGAAAGATTGCCATAAGACAGTCTATTATACAAGAATAGAGAGTAACAAGCAGATAAAACTATACCGGTAGCACCTAAACAAGCAACTATTGGATTTTGTTGCCATATACCCATTAAAGATAGCTGTTCACCCAACCAATTTAAAGTTAAAGGAATTCCAGTATTAGCTAAAGTAAATATTAAGAATAAAATAGTAAACACAGGCATGTAAGTAACTAAACCTCTAATATAGTTAATTAATCTTGTACCAGTTCTCTCGTAAATTACTCCTCCTACACAAATAAATAGAGCAGGTGAAACAAAACCATGTGCTAAAGAAAGTAAGATAGCACCTTCAATACCTACAACAGTATTAGAAAATAAACCTAATATAGCTACAGCCATGTGGCATATAGAACTATAGGCAATTAATCTTTTAGTATCCTGTTGTATAATTGTACTAAATGAAGCGTAAATTAAAGTTACAACAGCAATAGTTTGTACTAACGGACTAAAATAATGAGTAGCATCAGGCAAGATATCTATTAATACTCTAAGATATCCATATGTTGCTAATTTTAAAATTGTGGCTGCTAAGATAATTGATCCGGAGATTGGACTATCGGCATGTGCCTTAGGTAACCAAATAATAAATGGATATAAAGGTGTTTTAACTGCAAAAGCTATGAAGAAACCTCAGGGTTCGGTCTTTTATCATTTCAGATACAGCTGACCTATCATCTAGGTATAAAATGAATTAAATTAAAACATATATATTATACCTTATTCTAGTTGTTGAATACTAGAAAACCGTCACCGGTGAACTGGACCATTCCTTGTAGCATCATATGCAAATAAAATTATAATATTATATTGCACTTAGATTACCATGTGGCGTCTGGCCTCTACGCTTTTACAAAGACAGTTTCCCGTCAATGACTTAGTTCGACGATAGCCTAATTTTAATTAAAAATTCTTAAATTTAGGTGTCTCTCGAGTTTGCCACTTCAGAATTATATTAAAGACCTAATTTATAAACCATAGAAGGTGCAAAGTAAGGTATTAATTTACCTTTAATTTCTCGCATTGATTTAGCTGAAATGTAAATAGTTGGTAGATTTCTTTGCATATGAATAGAACATTTAAGATCAAATTTATGTATTAAAATACTTACAATAAAAACACACTCCTTAAGTGTAAAAGATTGGGTTTGAATAGTTAAACCATTTCCACTTTTGGTTCCATCACCCATTATCCAATAAGCTAATGCTTCATAAGTTAATAGATTATACAGATCTAAAGGTAACACTTTAGTTTTTTTTACATAAAAAATTTCATACCATTCTGTAAAACAAGGCAAAACTCTAGTAGCGAAAACTATACCTACATGTTTTTTGCCATTAATAGTTGTTCAATCCAATCTAGGATATGAACTGCAAAAATGGATAAATTTGTTAAACACGAATAGAAAAAATTTAATATTGTAAATTGACTGTTTAAATTTTAATAAGGTATTACCTGTTTTGTTTATGTAAAGATGACCATCTGATAATAGAATACCTAATACAATAGAATCTAAATTAGCTTCGCTAGATATTTGAACCATATATCTAACAATATTGGTATAACGTGGATAATTTATTGTAGAACTTAAATTTGAGCCAAAGACAACCAAAGCTTTACACTTATTATTACTAGGTAAATAATTTTTATTTGATTTAGGAAATCTTTCTAAGAGATTAGTTAAATTAGTTTTTTTGTTTTTAATATTAATTCTGCTGGTCAGAAATATCCCTTGCTGAAGAGGACTTGACAACCATATTATTTTTTGACTATCTAAACTAATAGAATATAATGAAATTAATTGGAAATCTGTTGAACCTATATAACTATATATCATTAATATACATAATAACATAGGTAAACTTCCTGCTAAGGTATATAAGAAAAATAAGAATGCAGATCTAAATCTGTCATCACCGTGCCCAAATATTACTATTACTATAAATAATACTGGCAACACACTTTCGAAGAAAATATAGAACAATAATAAATCTAATGATACAAAAGCACATATTTGTAATGTTTCTAATAATAAAAATGAAATTAAAAAGAATTTAAGATTTGTAGTTATATTAGAATAGTTAGATAATAATGCAACAGGTGTTACAAAAGTAGTTAACAATACAAAATATAAAGATATACCATCAATACCAAAATTTAAATTACAAAAGTTTCCGCCTAAAGCAGGATTAATATCTAGTAAAGAAGTAACAACAAATTGATATTGTGTTTGACTTGAATCAAATTGATACCAAATAAATAATGAAATAAAGAAATTAATTAGAGATGTTGTCAAAGCTATTTTTTTCATTTTATTTTGACTCTCTACAGTGCTACTAGACATAGGAAGAATTAATATACAACCTAGTATAGGTATTAATAATAATAAAGTTATCATTTTTTTGTTTTAATTTTTTGAGATTATCTTTATTGTGATAATCAGATTGTGAATGCAGCCTATTCTCTGTACTGTCACTCATATTATCAGTCCTAGATTTGCTCGTAGATGTGGATAATCGCACTAGCTTAGAGTACTAAGTGGCCTATTTTTTTAGTTAAAGCGTTAGTTACTAACAAAGCGGCTACTATACAGAATAACGAAATTAACGTATCAATAGCTACTGAATCACTTCGCTAGTAAAATTAGTAATCTAGCTCTGCTAGGCTAGCACCTTTTTTTTTATAAAAAATAGCAACCCAGTTTTAAGCTTATAGTAGTTGTAAGGCAAATACAACGATTACTCAAGTCTAGATTAGCCTAACTAAGTTAATTGCTTTATTCTAAATTTAGGCTTTTGCCTTTGCGATGTATCCTTATACTGCAAATAAGGAGAGACTTTGTTAATTTATATATTAAATTATGTTAAATTAATTTTAATACTTAAGTGTTATATTCTGAGTTGGGGTTTTATATTTGAGTTTTAGAAGAATTGCCAAAGGGGGATCTACTTAAAATATTTCTTAATCTAAACATCTATAATTTCTAACATAAGTGTATTTTTTAAAAACTAAGCTAAAAAAATTTTTAACTCTTCTTCAAATAGACTATAATTAGATTAAATCTAGCTATTTTAAAAAAGCTTTTTGAATTTTGTTTTTATAAAAAATTAGCCTTCGCTAAAGTTAGCCAAATGTAGTTAAACAAGTTGCAAAAAGTTAGCAGTTATTAAGATTGCGCAGGTAGCATTTTAAATGCGTGGAATGGAATAGGGCTAGCTAATGTCCATTCTAAAGTATTACTTGAATGACTTTCATTATCATTAAAATAAGTATCACTAGTAAAGTAAGATGCAACACCCCAAGGGTTATTATTTGAAACAGGTTGGTTAACAAATATATCATAAATGATATAACCAAATAAGATAGTAGCAATTACAGAAACTAATGAACCAAAACTACTTACAGCATTCCATCCACTAAATGCATCAGGGTAATCAGGTATTCTTCTAGGCATCAATTGTGTTAATCCTTAATTTAATCTTTGTGCTTGCAAAACAAAAAACAAAAGACGCATTAAGACTCCTTTCCTTACGGGAAATTAATTAGCTAAGAAATAATCAAATATAAATATAATTAAGTTAAGCCATCTTAATTTCTACTTATTTATAGTGCTAAATCAAAATAAGTAAAAGGTTCAGACTATGTCATTCATCCCATTTGCCCTAGCTTATTACTGTCCTCGCAGATAAGGAAGAGTGCTAAGGACTTAAATTGATTAAGGGATGATTGGGCGCTAACTATATATAAAAAATATAGAGTGCTAGATTATTGTTAATACTACTCACTAGCTAGTCGTTGAACGTTTTTATTCCTACACCACAGGTATTAAAGCGCACTTTATACAGATTTAACCTGCGGAGGTATTGAAATAAACTTCGCTGCAAATAGTCCTAGAAAAGGTAGTGAAAAAGCACAACTAGGATGTCCTTGCAATTCACCCAATTTACTAATGGTAATTTTAAATTTTACCATAGAGGCATGAAAATTAATCTAATTGTACACGTGAAAATATTTTTCCTTTGAAAGGATGTTTATTATTTAAATATTTAGTTAAAGTATCTTTCCCGATTTTAAATTGTTTAGCACATTCCACTGTAGAAAATACCCCAATAAATTTGAAAGTATCAGCTTCATAGACATAAACCAATTTTTGTAGCTTAGTTATAGTAGCTGGAGATTTTATTTTACCAAACATAGGATTATTTATACCTTTTCTATCTCTTTTTTGCATCCCTAAGAATTCAGGTGAAAAAGTTTTACCTAACATAGGATTCAAGCTACCTTTTCTATTCAATTTAAAAATAGAATCATGTTTGAAACCTAAGTTAGTACCAGCAGTAGGTGAAAGATTTAATTTTCTATCTAAATATTTTGTATATAAAATATCTAAGAAAAATTGCTCTCTTTCTAAAATAAACTTTTTGGATACATGTGTTCCTCGCAATGATCCTAAATCTTCTAATATTGCTAAACAAAAATTATTATGTCCATATTTTTTTAAGCTGTTATATATAGGTAAATTTCTAGAAAGTATACTAGGACTAAAGTAACTTAGCAATCTAGTAGAACCTGTAGAAGCACTTCCTATATATATTTGACTTGTGATTAAATTAGTCCATTGGTATATAACTACTTTGTTTTTATTGTCTGTACCTATAATATTTCTATTTAATACTGGATAATAAACACGCACTGGTTCATTTAAAAAGATTGGTTTTACAAAAGGACCCTGAGGGAAAAATAGAATCGCAGATAAAATAATAATTTCATTTGTACTAGATGTTATTTCAAACATACCGGCTAAACCTAAGAAGTGTTGCTTTAAAATTAAATAGTGCGTAGCATTGTAAATTTATAATTTATCTTTATCGCTGTATATTTTACCGAGATAAGAATTTCTGTTTTCAAGTAATTTAATCTATAAAAATTTTACTTTTGCATATTTCATAGCTTTTGATAAACCCTCGATTCTATCGATTAATTCTAATGTATTACTGTCAAAAACAAATACTGTTTTTTAAAAGAAATTTCTTTAACAATTAGTATAAAGTCCTGGAATTCTCCTTTGGCTATAGCAGCTCTAGCTACTTTTCCATCGATATTAAAATATCTAGCCATCTCTCTCCCTGAATTAAAGGATACAAATATCTCATTATTATGAATATAAACTGTAATAACTTTTCTTATTTGGTTATCCCCTGTTGGTTTTACTTTGTAATATTTTCTTTTTTCTACTGTAAGTGGTTCAAAAGACAGGATAAATTTATTTTTTAATAAATAATTATTATTTATATGATTGAATAAACCACCATAACTAATTTGTAATCCCTTTAAAGCTCTATTAATTGAAGAATAAATCAAAGGATTTTTATTAGGTGAAGAAATCTCATAAACAAATACTATAAAACTATGATATTTATTTTAAAAGCCTTCTTGTTCAAAATTTATTTGACTAGCTAATTTAAAGGTTTGTCAGAATACAGATAATCTTTCGAAACCTTCAGAGCCTTTAGTAAATAAAAATAATAATTACTCTATAGCAGTTACAGCTTGATTCAAACTATTAGCTAATTGAGGATTTATTCTAGGGATAAACAAAACAAATTTATATCTACTATTTATAGTAGGTTTAAGCATAAATATAGCATATTGTTCATAAACTAAAGATAATTGAGGTTGTGTTATATAGATAAATTCTAAGCTCCAATCTGATGCTGGAGTTCTAGATATTTCTAATTCTCCTGTAGAGCGAGGGCTTCTTATACCTTTAGTTAAGTATAAGTATTCTTCCATTCTTCTAGCTAAGTTGATTGAACTTCCTATATAAAATCTATTTACGCTACTTGTCTTTTATTACTTAGTTTATAAACCCCCGAAACACCTAAATATTTAAATTTAATTTCTTCACAAGCTATTTCGAGTGAATCAAATTTTATTTTTTCATGATTGTTTATAATACTTAAATTAGACGAGTTAGTAGAAGAATTTGAATAATTTCAGCTAAATTTCGATGAACCAATGATTTTTTTTTTAGGACTTAAGCTATTTATACTAGATAAAATTTTTTCCCTTTGAGGAGAGCCTAGTTTATATAAAATATACAGACTTATTTGGCACTATTTAATCTAATAGATCATATCATTATCTTTAATTTAAATTTAAAAAAAAGACACTCGGCGTATGATCGTTGAGGGGTTACATTTTAATGTAAAATTGAACTTCCCTGCTGATTGTCCTATCTTTAAAATTTTCACTTCTCGTTTAGTAAGGCTTTAATCTAAATAATAAGTATTTAAAGCTCTAAGGATATTCCAGCATATAGCCAAGAATTAAGGATAGGCCTAGGCCTAGTCCTATCGTACCACATAATTACTTATGTGAACCCCCACCATTTCTTGGTTTGAGGGAAAAATGTTAAATTACAATTAATCCTTAATATTTCTAATAAGGTTGGACTGTTTCTTAAATTTAGTTAATACTAAAATCATATTCGTGCAGTCTCTGAGGATCCTACTTAGATAAATGTAAATCTGTTGGTTTCCTGCTAATTGTCCATTGTAATATCTTACATCCTTTTTACCCTACAGCCAAAATTTAACAGTTGACAGTTTTAGGGTAGATTAAGCTTTAGGAGTTTCTAGCAAATAGAATATTGTTTACTAATATTAGTCAGTGCGGCAACCTTGCTACTACTTTCTAATGATTAGGGGGCTAATTTTCATTCTTGTTTCCTCATTTTTAAAATTTTCGCTCGCCTCGCGGGGGAGACAGGGCCCGGGCTTTTAGCTGGCAACAATCACCAGGGTGATAAGCTATTCTTATTAAGGTAAAATCCTATGCAAGAGTTGCAGTAATTGTTTCATAGCACTAGTATTAGCTTAATTACTAGTTGTAGCTGTAGTTTAGCTATCCAGGCTCAGTTACTAAAATAGTGGAATTAATACTTTCATTAGTAGCTATTCAGTTTTAACGTTCCATTTTACTCCTTTTATTAGAATAGGATTATTTTGGTTTACATTTAAAGAGATTGTAGTAAATCTAACCCTAAAGTGCTTTCTAGCTGCATTGATAGAAGGAAATGTTAATACTTCACCATTTTCACTAGTAAGAGTTACTTTTGTTCCAACTATTCCGTATTGAGAGGATAAAACACCTTTTTTCCCTTTTCCGTGGAAAGTGTTTTCTAGGTAGTATTTCTTTAAAGCCAAACTAGTTAAAATTTTTGGATCTAAAGAAGCCTTAGTATTGTATCTGGGTTGTAATTTACCTGCATGCATACTTTTTAATTTAGCTATAGTTTCTGGAGAATGTTTAAATCCTTGTGAAGAACCTGCTAATTTTAGTAAATTATATTTAGGTTTATATAAATCTAAGTAGTGTTGTTCTAAACCTAAACAAATTTCTTCTACACTTTCACAATACTGTAAAATTAAAAAAGCAAAATTATTCAGACCGTATTTATTAATAGCTAAAGGCAAAGGTAGTTTTACAGAACCCACATTAAACATGTGTACCCTAAATCTTCTTGCTAAATTTATACTACTTCCTACATAGTAATTACCATTTGTTAAATTAAAGAACATATAGATACCAGCTTTATCTTTAATACTAGATAATATAGCTATTTTAGATTCTTTTATGTTTATAAACTTAGCTACTGCCTGAATATTGTTAAATTTTTCAAAGGTAACTTTACCTTTTCCTTTTTTAAAATTGGTAGAATTCAGCGTAGGTAATTTATTAAGCTCATTGTCAAAAGTATTTACATCGATATCTGTATCTTCTGTATCCTTTACCTCTCTTTCTATTATTTCATTTAATGAAATAGGCATAGTTAATAAGATATTCGTATCGCATATATTAAGGAAAGACCAAATCTGAACTATTTGCATAACCCCTACAAACAATGTCCAGAAGTGTATTTTTCCTAAGAATTCGTTTATTGTTCTACCTAAAATTTTAGGAGCCCAATAATAGAAACCTGCAAATAAAGCAAATACAGCTCCCATAGATAAAACGTAGTGAAAGTGCAAACTTAAAAATTTTTAAAGTGTTGGACTATATCTTTATCTAAATTTTTTTTATAAAAGGCACTTTATACCAGAGTGGGTTTCTATATTGTATTCAATCTAAGATAAATTCAGAATATATTTTAAACTCTATACTATCTTTAGGCTCGTTTTTATAGTCTCTTATAATTATAAAACCTTTAATTTTAGATACTCTATAGAATTTAAAATCACAATATAACCTATTTTTCATAAAATAATCATATAAATAAACCATACCCTTAACTGTTTGAAACTTATATGCTATAGAATCATGAGATTTTCTTAATAAAACAGAAGGTTTATAATGAGGAATAACATAATCTAAATTAAGTTTACTAGAAAATTCATTCTTTTTAAACTCCAAATTACATTCAATTCTATTACCCGTATAATTATAAACAATACTTCCATCAGTATCGACTAGTCCAGCGAAATAAGGGTCAAAAGGCTCAATGATATAATTGGCTTCTTTATATTTTACACCTAGATAGTCACAGGATTTTTTAAAACCTACAACTTTAAGTCTAATTAAACCATTTATGTTATTAACTATATATTTCATTTCTTCTTTTTTACTAATAATCCAAAGAGAATGTGGTTTATTTTTATCTGCTCTAATTCTACCCAGGTGTAATTTATTTTGAATTCGGGTTAAAATTCTAATATCCCTATTGTGTAATTTAATTCTAATTGTTTTTAGTACTAATTTACTATTTAATTTTCTTAAATCAAAATTTCCATCTCCATCTATAACTCCAGCTAACCATTTAAAAAAAGATAGATTATCTTCACTATCTAATTTAGATATTTGACGTATAGTCTCTGAGAAATCTTTACAGTTTTCTGCTGATTGTATCTTTGTACAATTAATATTGTAACTATTAAATGTTCCAGGGATATTATTATTTTCACTACTTATGGTTAGAAGTTTATTTCTAGTACCATCTATTTTATAAAGATATTTATTTAACATAAATAGTAAATAATAACCTAAAAAGATAGTTTCCAGCATATAGTCAAATGCATAATAATTAAAGTAATTATTAAGGCCCACCCCTTTAAATGTTATTGCAGGGAAAGCTACTACGTAATACGTCTGTAAAATTTATTATCACAGATAAATTTATGATAATAAGTTGGGCTACAATTCTTTAGAATTGGTTCGGACCATATCTTCCAAAAAGTATAAACGAATCTATCAAATTTTGGTGCCACGTGTGGCCTCTACGGAGTCCCTTGAATAATTCAAGGGTTCCCACGGTATTATCTTATTCCTTTTGACATTTCTATGCATTACTAGAAAAAAATAAGACTTCACCGTTAGCATCTAAAATTTTTAAAGATACCGGAAGAAGAACCCACTTCTTCCACAGTGACATGACAACACGACACGTACTTATTCAAAGAATTCTTTAGATTTATTATTAAAAACCTTATTTTTTGATACAAAAACTGCTAGTTGATAATATTTGTAACCTTGAAGTAAAGATGTACAATGATCAATAACTTTTCCAGTACCTTTAGCACTACCTACACTAAATTCAAAAAGAGGGTAGCCACTAATCTTTCCTGTTTTATTGGCAATAGTTAAATGAGATAGTCCATAGTAGTCTCGAATGGCTTTAATCAAATAACAGTCATGATTTTGAGCTATACTAAATGAATAGTTACCTTGAACTCGTAAACTGAAGGAACCTTCTGCTTCAATAAATCCAGCTAACCATACCTTGAAATAGTCAGGAGCTACCTTAAACAGAGGTAATATTGAATCTCTTTTTTTATACTTAAGGTCTCGTTCTATAAAGTAATTTTCTACTATAGGACTTAGTAAAAACTTTTTAAAAAAGTAATACTGTAGTCGCATTCTACTCGTCAAAGGAGGGTAGTTGTCAAATAGAGGTAAAATAGTTTGCTTAAACGTATTTTGATCATTTATAATCCATTTTAAATAACTCGATTCTTTTTCTACTCCCTTTCGAACGTAACCTCCGTATACTTTAGCGATATGACTTAGCATATCTGAATTTAAAGGTTTATCCGCAAGTTTTACAACAAGGCGATATTGTAGATTTTTTTTTCGCCAATGATTTACTTGTAGACTACCATCTCCGTCTATTAAACCAATAACAAAAGGTCCTAACTCTTTATCTGAAAGTATTCTTGGGGACTTAAGTATCTTATCTGCAATAATAATATTACTAGTAAGATTTAAACTTGTATCGTGGAATGCAACATCTAATGAAGCATTAGATAATACTACTCCGGTTACATAGATAGGTAAAATTAATCTTTTAATCTTTCGTAACTAAAAATATAATCTTTGTAAGGCGCATTAAGTAACGCATATTTTTTAATTACACAATGATTAATATTTAATTCTTTACCTGCATGAGTTACACCTTCGAATTGACAAATAAACTCTTTTTGTTTGTTATAAACAAATACTGCTTTTTTAATTTTAGAGTTATTTTTCATTTCTAATATTATTTTATTAGACTCCTGTGAAAACCAATTAGAAATTAAGGGTGTGTCAGTCAAATGTAAGGGTACATTAGTTAAATACCATTCACCTCTAAAAAGTGGTTCCTTATCTGATACGTTTTTTATATAACTTACTATTGTGGAATGATTAGAATTTATTAATTTAGCTAAAGTTTTAACTGACGGAAAATTTACTAATAGTTCTCTAAATGAATTATAAATATAAACAGGATAAGCTGAGTTAGCTTCTATCATTCTTAATTTAGCCTCTACAGAATGATTGTTTTTGTAAAAAGGATTATTTTCACCAACTAAAGCTCTAGAAATTAAAACTTTTGTTTGATCTGAATGTACTCTATTTTTAGCTAATTCGGATAGTAAAAGTTTGGTATTTTCTGTGTGTTTATAACCTAATGAAGATTAACCTTGTTTTAATACATTATAATAAGGTAATAGACTTGTTATATAATTAGTTTCTACTTTAGTTAAATTTACAATATCTACATATTCGACAATTAAAACAGCAAAATGCTCTTGTCCATATTTAGACAACGCTAGTGTAATAGGCATGTTACTATTTTTGTTGCTTTTTAGATAACTATTATTTAAATAATTTTTCATTCTACCTGCAATGTTAACAGAACTACCTATATAGGTACGACCTTTAATCAAATTAACTAAACAATAAACACCCGTTTTATCTTTTTGTTCTTTAAACAATTGTAGTCTATCCTCTTTAAGGCTATTATAAACTTTTTTTGGTTTGATTTGTTCTAATACTTTAGTTAAAAAACAAGTTGAAGCACAGTCTAATAAAATACTATTTTCAGTGAAATAGTCGAAAAATTCAAAGATGTAATAACTCATAAGTACTAAATAATAAAAACTAGTTTAATAGATCTGAATTTACATCAAACAAAACAGCAACAATAAAAATATTTATTATATTTGGACTATATCTTATCAATTACATCAATTTTAAGAGAAGTCAAGTTCAAGTCATTCTAATTGTAATTGATGGCTACGTGTAGTCTCTGAGGATCCTTCTAAGCCAAAAGCCTTTTGGTTTCCTGCTGATTGCTTAAAACTAAGCTTTTTTACTTAAATTACCTACTTTCGTCCCATTGGGGTGTTGGGTATAGATTTATAGTATCTTAATTGTTAAAGGTTCCCAGCATATAGTAACCTTTAAAGAAAGTGAGCTAACCGGTTAAAGTAACCCACCTATAGTGAATAGAGCTAAGACTCTAACCAATAAAATATCATTATCTTAATCTCGGAACAAATCCTCCGAAGCCGAGTTGGGTTTTTGAATTTGTTTTTTGTTTTTTTGTTTTTGTTTTTGTTTTTTGTTTTTTGTTTTTGCTTATCATATTAACTAAGACTACTAAATTAAAAATAAGGTAATCTAATATGGAACGAATTAAAAATCTTTTTGCTTTGTTGCTATTTTTCTTCATAAATTATCCAAGTTTTCCGATAGGCTTTCCCGGAATTTATATATTTCCTCATTGTACCTTTATCGCAAGCTAAGTCTTTTTGTTTGATATAAGCTGCTGCGGAATTAAGTGAGGCAAAGTTTTGAGATAATTCCGGATTTCAAATATTAGTTAATTTAATCTTTCTAGGTTTTAATTTACTACCTTTAATTAGAGTTAATGATTTTGTCGAAAGCAAGTTTGAGTCCGTATTTAAAGCCAATTTATTAAATGAGAACATAAGACCGTTAAATAGTCTACCTTCTGAGATGTATTTATATAGTGTTTTATGGTGTAATTTTATCTCGTAGGCTTTCTTTAATCGAATAATGCTAGAATAAGTGGCTATTAATTTTGTAAGGCCTGTCTCAATGGAAGGCTCATAAACGTGAACAGTTTTACCTGTACGTAAAGATACAGCATCCCTAAATGCTTTATCGTAAACACGATTTTTAGCTAAAAACCCTATCTGTTTTAAGTGCTCCAGGTTAGGTTTAAAGTTTGGTCGAGCTCCTCTCATTTTTTTAAGGCTCTCTTGATTATGCTTGTATCCACGACTGCTTTTAACAAATTTTAAAATATTATAACAGGGTTCTAGCGAATCTATCCAAAATTGTTCTCTTTCATCTAATTGCTCTACGGGAGAGTACTCTAATATAGCTAAAGAAAATTTATCCAAACCATATTTCAGTAGGGCAGCTCGAATTAAACTTCTGCTATTACCTTTAGCTTTTAAATAACTCTTTTGAAAATAACGACTTAATCTACCTTTTCTAGCTCCACCTAAATTCGCAGCTTGACCAATGTAGTAATTACCATTGATATTATTATACCATAAATATATTCCACTTAAGTCCTTATTATCTTCTAAAATCTGTTTATGGTAAGTTTTAGCATTATCATAAAATTTGGCAACTTGAGTTTTTCAATTTAAAAAAAATTCTTCTCTCTTTACCTTTGCAACAACCAAAGGTGTCCAATAGTTAGCTACAAAAATATCTAATAAATAAGGAAAGTTTGTGGATATTCCATTAATACACTTAGTAGTATATAGATCAATAAGAATAAGTTGTATTTTTACAAAAAAGCTTGTAAAACAAAAACAAAAAACAAAATAAATGACTTTTATTCCTAATAAAATTAGGATAATACTTTCATATTATGAAGGATTCTATCTTATCATTTTTTGATTCAGCTGAAAGCACGCTGCAAAAGCAAACGTCTTCTTGTATTATTTAGCCCAAAGCCCTTATTGTCGAGCAAATGGGCGATGGCTCTAAGAAGTTATTATATTTTGCAAGCTCTCCTTCAGTAGTAGCCCCAGCTACTAAATACCTTTTTGACCTTGCCCTATATTATAGGGCAAGGTCAAATGAGATACTTAACTAAAAAACAAAAACGACCTATGCGTATTAATCTCTGAGGATCCTACTTTATTTCTAATATTTGGTTTCCTGCTGATTATCCATTGTTTCATCATCTAAAATTTCACTGCATAAAACTAGTATTAGATGCTTTAGGAACTTCCAGCAAACAGCATAGTTTTTTTATTAAAAGTTTAGGGCTAACTATTAATATTTGGGACTCAAAGCTAATCCCATAGTGAATAATAATGGAGTATTAAATCTTAAACTACCTCCATATAATGTAGCTCAAGGTTAAGCCTTCAACCATTTCAGGTTTTAGTTGGCCTAGTGTCTCAATTTTAATTTAAACCCCGACTTTTTTTAGGGTTTACCTTAAGGTGTGTGGAGGGGAAATTAAAAATTTGATTAGAGTTTTGCTCTAAATCGTTACCGATGACTTTGGACTATTCCTTATAATTTCATATAAATAACAAATTATTACTTACTTAGAAACCATGGAGCATCTAGTCTCTACGCTTTTACATAATAGTTTCCTAATTATGATTTAGTTCTACGATTTTCCTAAATAAATTACTTATTCTATAATTTAGGAGTTCTCTAGAGTTTGCCCCTATACTTAAATATTAGCGCAGCCCTGTTACGGCCTATAATTTACATTAAAAAATTTTTAGTCGGTCGCTGCTACTTTTTTTAATTTATATTGAAACTTATACTCCATACTAGGGATAATGAAATCTTTAATTTGAGGATATATTTTTCTAATTGAATCTACAGTTAAATATAAAACAGGCAAACCTCTTTGAAAATGTATTTTACTTTCAATTCCAAATTTTATATAGAAAGTATTGATAATAAAAACACACTCTTTAACTGTAAAACTTTGAGTTTGTAAATATAAGCCGCCACCTTTGACAAAAGAACCATCTCCCATAATCCAATGAGCTAGCCCCTCATAAGTAATTAAATCATAGAAATCTAAAGGTACAATTTTCTTACCTTTAAAATAGAATTTTCGAAATAAAACTAGAAAACAAGGTAAAGATCGAGTAATAATTTCAATACCTCAAAAATCTTTTCTATTCACTCTAGTTTTAACTAAAGTAGGATAAGATATGCAGTAATGAGAAATAAGTGAAAAAACGTTAAAAACGTATTCGGATCTTTGTATGCTTTGTTTAAATCTAAATCTAGCTCCAACATCTTTAGGATATTGTTCTGCCATTAATAGTTTACTACTATTATTAATAGTTATACAACCATCTGACAATATAATACCTATTAAAGGAAATAAAATTTGATTAGGGATAGTAACCATATATTTTACAATGCTAGTATATTTTGGATAATTTATAGTAGAAGATAGATTAGTTCCATATAAAACTAAGCTTTTACAATTTTGATTTTCAGGTAGATAAAATTTATTCGATCGAGGAAATACTTTTATTAACGAATCTACTTTTGTATAAAAGTTGTAAGAATCTAGTACATTTAAGTATATTTGATTGGCCATATTTATATTCTTACTAAAGGAATATGACAGCCAAGAAAAGATTTTAATACCAGTAGGAACCGCAATTACCATAGTAGCCGCCGTGAAATATGCTCTTGTCTGAAGCTTTGTTGGACAGTATCTTAACTATAAGTTATATTAGGCCAAATATAAATCTTAAGCTTCTTGCGTACTTGTCTCTGAGGATCCTTTAGTTGCAATACTTTTTATTTTAATAATTTTAAATCGCCCTTTATAGGGAGTTTTTTGGTTTGTTTTTTTGAAAATATGCAGAAATTGTAGATTGTTTATTAAATACCCAAAGCTTTTGCTGCTGAACTAATAGATTCATATACTATTTTTTCTTTAAAAGATCTAAAACTTCTATTTATTGAGAAGGACTTCCAGCACCTAGAGCTCTTTGTTTTCCAAACATTGGGTGATTTTTACCTTGTTTAGATAATGACATTAGTTGTCCTTGTCGCGTCTTTTTTGAATGTTTTTGTCCTGTCATTGGACTTTTACCAATCCTAGCTGCAACTAATTTAGCTATTGTTTCCTTCGAATGTTTTCTTCCCGAATTAGCTGTACTGATTTTAAGAAGAGCTTCTTCTGAGTGTTTATATCCCCAACTAGATCCAGCTGTCGATAAAACATTATACTCGGGTTGTAAGAGATCTAAATAATATTGTTCTCGTTCTAAACACTTCTTAGGTTTACAATACTCAAGTATAGTAATAGAAAATTTTGAAAAACCGTATTTAAGCAAAGCGTTACAAATAACCATCTTAGAATTTTTAAGTAAATGGCTTGTGTTTAAATAATTTAAAATTCTTCTGTTTAAAACTATAGAAGATCCTACATATTTCTTACCATTTTCTTTATTTTCCCACAAATAAACACCCGATTTACCTTTGTTATCTTGCAAAAACTCTAATTTATTCAGATCAGCGTTTGCATATGTTTTAACGCCAAGACTTTTCGATAGGGGGAATTGACATAACATTAGAGATACAAAAAAATCTGTCCAATCGTAAGGTGAAGGGGAAAATAAAACAGAAAACTCTGTAGGTACACCCAAAAAGAACAATAAAAAAAAGGTCATAGAATAAGAGCTAAAATTAGAACTATCACTATGCTTTAATAAGGCATCCCTTTTTTGATTCTTGATTTTATTTTTTATTTTAACAATACCTTTATCTTCTAAATGTTTACCTTGAGTTATCATAATATAGACTTTTCTAAATTTTAAGTAATTAGTATATTTACCTGCAAATACATTGAATTTATCAAAATAATTAATTAATAACCCTGCTGTTTTAAATCCTGAACTTTTATAACACCAAATACCACTGCTATATTGAGAAATATTACCCAATTTAACTTTATTGTATAGGTGTTTTATAGGAACAGCATCATTTTGTTTGATAGAAAATTCTAATCTAACGCTAAATCCTGTTTTATGTGTTTTACTTTGGACAACACTAATGTGAAAACATCCATCAGCTTGAGTAAAACCTGCTAATCAATAATTCTCTAGCGTAATTTTATTAGAAGGTAGATTTAATGTAAAGTTAAAATTTTCAGTGTAATTATGTTTAATTAATTGGTCGTATTTAGGATTACTTACTAATTTACCATTTATCAAAGATAATATAATAGACATACCTTTTTTATTTCTACAAATATATCTTACTGCTCTTTTGTCTTTTATTTTGTACACATGACCATGTCCTATACGAGATTTAATAGAATAAGCCAAAGATATATCGTTTTCAGCAAAAATAATATGCAATTCATTTTGACCAAACCATCCATCTCCTTCAATTAATCCAGCTAAAAAATAACCAAATTCATTATCTGTAAGATTAGCAACTTTAGCTGGAGTAGGAACATGCTCGGAGATTAAAGGCAAACTTAAATAACTATTATAAGTATTATTAGTAACTGCCGTAGCTTTTGTACTAAAACTAAAGTTTCCTGCTGATTGTCCAGATAGATTAAATAAGTAAATTTTTCCTAACGCAATAAATGCGAGTGGATTACTTAAACCGGAGTTTCCAGCATATAGCAAGATTTTTTCCCATTCACCTAAAGAGAAAAAGCAGCACTGAATTTGCAGCTGCATAAGGCCCAGGTGAAGTTCTGTAGACACAAATTTATCCACCTATTAAGAATTTTAATTTTACCCGGTGTGTAAATTGAATTACTCTCTCACTAGACTGATTTTTATATGAAATTAAATCTTAATTGGACTATGTCTTATCCCTTCTAATTTTAACTTTAGTTAAGGATTTTCCCATATAGTCTCTGAGGAACCCTAGAAATAACTCAATTTAAAGGTTTCCTGCAAGTTGTATAAGGCGAATTAGTGATTTTCACGTACTCTTTAAAGGTTTTCTGCCTTGTCTTTTTTTGTTTTTTCTTTTTTGTTTTTTTTAATCCAAAGCTACCTTACCTCTAGTTAAGAAAACGTACACTAACTATAAATAGTTTCTTGCATATAGGGAAATTATACTCCATAAATTTTTCAAATATGGACGACGTGGAAATTTAGCTATACTCCCAACTTATATTTCATAGTTTTATGCATAAAAGGCAAAATAAGAATTTTAAATGTTTCTACTGATTTAGCTAAAATATAAATTCTATAGTTTCCTCCAGATTTATGAATAGAGGATTTAATATTATATTCATTGTTTAAATACTCACTAAGTCTTAGAACATCAGCGTAAATAAAACTATCCGTACAAAGATATAATCCTTTGGATGTTCCTCTCGATCCGTCTTGCATCGTCCAATGAGCCATAGCGATAGGAGTTAATAAGGATAAGTCTAGAGGAACTACTTTAATTTTACTCCCGGGCACCCTTCCATAATAAAGGCTAGGCTCCACTGGGGCATAAAATTTGAAATAAAACTCATTTAACACAGGTAAAGCTCTACTTCAAAAGTTTAAATTTGTATAAATTTTACCAGTTCTCTTATCTAAATAAGACCTTTCTCTGTATTTACCTGAGCAGAATTCACCTAAAGAATTTAACACACTTAAAAAATAATCTTTTTTAGCTAAGCTTTGTGTGAAGCCAAATCTTGCATTTAACCCTCTTGGTGGCAACTCTAATTGACCGTCTCCTAATAGAGAACCAAATAAGATCTCTTTAACTTCCTTCGAAATACAGGGCTTATTCTTTTCTAATTTTGCACTCGTAGCTATAAGTTGAGAATAAAGAATTAAATTTTCTAATTCATCTAATCCTACTGAGAACATGTGATGTGACCATACTAAGAATCCTAAGATTCCGATTGAGAACATTGCGTAACTACAAATAAATGTAATGAATAAAATTATTTATTTAAATCTATTAGAATTCATTTCTAAATTTAATCTTTTAATTATATCTAAACCCTCTTGCTTTAAATGTTGTTTTGATTGAAAAATTTCTAAAGCCTTCTTAAAACAAATATAATCTTTATATTTTAAATTTAATAAAGGATAAAGTTCAAAATGAGGTAAAATATTAGATAGTAATAACTTAGTATCTTGTACTACAAAATCACATAATTGTGATGAATTGGATCTTTCATAAACAGTACCACAATTAAAAAATTTAGAAATTAAATTCATAAGTTCGATATCTCTATTGTGTTGTGCAATATGAAATCTAAAAGCCACTTGTTGTTTCAATTTATAACTATTAGATGGTCTAATAATAATAGAAAAGCCTCCATCACCAGAGATAAATCCAGATACCCAATAGGGATTTAAATTTAATGGTAAATTGACCAAAGGTCTTATAACTGGTTTTATACTAGGATAATACAAAAAAATTTTTTTATGAGTACCTCTATTAATAGCAGCACAATAAGTAAGTAAAGTTAAAAACCCTGAATTACTTAAATGTTCTTTATTAAAAATAATTTCAATGACTTTACACCAAAGATCAAAATCAATGGATTTTTGGCTAATAAGTGGATATTTCTTAAAATGAGGTATTATCTTATCCTTTAAAAATTCAAGTTTAGATATCTTATATACTGCTATATTTCTATCTTTCCTTAAATATACAGCACCTACACCAAAAAAAGATTGAATTTTGTATAAAATATCCACATCTTTGATATGTAAACTGATTTCAAAAGAAGTACTGACTTTCCATTTAGTATTATTTGATTTTGCTATTCTAATAGAAAAACAACCTTCAGCATCCACAAAACCAGTTAACCAATAAGGATTTACATCAAAAGATTGAAAATTGTTTTTATCATAACTAGTAGCCCTTCGGCAACTTGAAAAATGACGATTCTGAATAGATAAATTAAATAAATTATTGAACCCTACTTTTATCCCTTTTTTAAAAAAATATTTTAAGCTAATTTTAAATAAGTAAATAAAATTTTTATTTGTCGGACTATATTTTAATCTTTCTCGGATTGATTGTAATAAAAAGAAAGACCCTTCTTGTGTAGTCTCTGAGGAACCCCTGATTTGCTGGTTTATAGAATTAATATTTTGGGTTTCCTGCTGATTGCTCATTGTAATATCCTTATCTTTTTTACTGTAAAATTCATTTTCGCTAGTATTTAAGGGTTTAGAGTATTCCAGCATATAAAGAAGATTCACATAATTATTAATTAATGTGGGCCTACATTTGACCATACCTAAGTACTTCAACAGCTTAATGCTGCGGATTGGACTGTCTCTTTTTCTATTGGTTGGAATTTGTAGCTTCCCATCGTTCCACAAATAAGGCAAAAGATTTACCTAAAGGTGATTCAACGGGGGCATTTAGAGCACCGATTGAAGAAAGGTAATAGAAGTGTTTTACCATACCAAATTTTTTGTTTTTGGCAGATATGCTAGGATTCCAATGGAAGTAATTATTATCTAGCTCAAGGACTTCCGATTTTTTAAATACAGTCCTTTTAAACGCAGTACCTGCTTTGTTAGAAGAATATATTTTACCTCCGTAAACAGATAGCAATAGATCTAACATCTCTCTCCGTTTTTGGCTTACTGTGATAAATACTTGAATAGAGTTTTTATTGTAGTAAACACTCCCATCAGAATCGATTAAACCTGAAAGATAAGCACTATTGTAAACTAATGGTTGGGGTTATTGTGCTTTAATACTATAAAACGAACAAACTTTGTTAAGTTGCTCTAGTCGCACAGGGTTTTGAATTAAACCGTTAATATCCTGAATTAGTCTTAATATCCCTTCCTTGTGGTGTATTCTAAATCGCACAGCTTTGGCGTGTGAACTCGCTTTAACTGAACCTCCATATCGAGCTTTAAGTTTGTATAAACAAGCGATATCTCTAGCTTCCATTACTACAGATCTACATAACCTTTTCCTGAAATGCATAAATTCCCATCTCCATCTGTGACTCCTGCTATCCATTGCCGAATTTTCAATTCTGATTCGATTCCGACACTACCTAGTGTAAAAACTTTACCAATAGAAAGCGTACATACAGTCTCTGAGGATCCTACTAACATGCTTAGGTCTAACGAAGCAAAGAAATCTTCTAACTTACAGTAGATCAGTTGTGCGTTGGTTTCCTGCGGATTAGAAAGTACTAAACAGATTATTACTAGGCTAAGTATCCAGATAGCTGCGCTATCTTTTTTAAAAAGTTTAATTGCCTTAGTACTATTTAAATAAACCTTTCCTTCCTGCATATAGTACGCTGCTATTAAATAGTGTGGGTAGAAAACACTATAAAAAGGGCCACTTATTTGACCAAAAATTGGTTTACCTGAGAAAGTTGAAACAATTTGACTTACTATACCAAATCCAGGTATAATAATGATATAACAATAATTTTGATTAAGATAATAGTTATTTTTTCGATACTGTGTTATAATTAAATAAAGTATCAGGATTAAATAATCTATTAAACTTTAATACTCAAAAACTTCCGTCTTTGTTAGGACTTTATCTTAAATTGTATCTTTATACAGAAAAACTATTCATTGTATTTTTTAATGCAATTATTTTTTTAATACCTTGATCATTTAAATGTTTTTTATCTTGTATTAATAAATAAGCTTTTCTTCATTTTAAGAAGTTAATATGTTTATTAGACTGTAAATGATATTCATCAAAGTATTTTATTACTTTTCTAGCTGAACCAAAACTAGTTGAACCATAGTAATAAGTATCTTGATTTTTTCTATAACCTAAATTCCCTCCGAAAAAGTCTTTAATTAATAACAAAATATCCTTATTTTTTTGATCAATTTGATAATTTAATCTAATTTCAGGTTTAGATCTATTAACTCTATTGACAACTTTGATCTGAAAACTAGAAACAGCGTCTGAAAAACCAGCTATCCAATGATTATTAAATTCATTAGTTAAATTCAAATTAAATACTATGTTTTCTTTATTATAATTAGAATGGCTTAATATGTTATTAATAACTTGGTTATATTTGTTTAAAGTTCTTAATTTACAGTTAATTAATTTAATTACTTTTAGTAGTCCAATTTTGTTAGATATAATTAATAAATAAGCATTTTTATCTTTAACTTTTTTGACATTCCCGAATTTTATTCGTTCTTTAATATAATAAGCTAGAGCTACATCAGCTGAACTAAATACAATAATTAATTGTTGTTTTGAACTAAATTGACCATCTCCTTCAATTAAACCTGCTAAATAATGGCCAAATTGATTATCATTGAGAGGTCTTAAATGTTTAGAATTGTGAACTGAAATAGCTTTAATGTTTTCTGTGTTAGATACAATTTCGTTGCGTAAAGTCTCTGAGGTTCCACCTTTTAAATTTAAAGGGTTACCTGCTGATAAACTTCATTGTTTAAACATTATTACTATGTCAATTAAGATGGAGTATTTTAAACTAATTAGCGAAGTTGTTCCAGCAAATAGCAACGTTACGAAGCCTATATTCATGACTTCTGGATGACCAAAGAACCCATTCTTTCAAACCTAACTAAAAAAGGTTCACGTACTATTTCTGCTATAGCTGTCCACCAAATACATTTAGTATTAGCATAGCTTCTACAATAGCCTTATGATAAAATTTATTTTTAATACTGAACAAATTTTACGAAAGAACCGACTGTACATTAAGCATCATTTCAGATACCCACCAGTGACCCAGTCTGTAGCGGTCTCCTTAGACGACCGACGGTCTTTAGTTGATAAATCTGTTGACCGTTAACACTAGCATTGCCATGTAAATATAGGGAATATTAAATAATGTATATTTACACATTACCCCTGTCAGGATAATTAATCATATATAATATATATAAAATTATAATCTAATTTCTTCTAAGAGTTGTTTAGATTCTATGATTACGACTAGATAGTAGCTTCCTTTTAAGGAAATAACAATATAGTCTTTTGATATAAAATATCTTAAAATCATAATTTGATTATTATGAACCAACACCTGCTATATTGTCTTTATAATACTTTCTTAGTCTGATATTAACAAAAAAACAAAAAGTATTAATTAAGTTTTTACAAACTAACTACTATCTCCACTTTTCCCAAAAAAAATTTTTTTTTAATAGCTCATTCAGGATTATTAATCTAAATCTGATTTTTTATTGACAGTTTGACATAAACTAATCAATTTTTGTCGTTTTACGGGGTCTAAATGATCTGAATTACTTATAGATTTATGAATTTCTTTCCATAAGAAATAACTAGTAGATTTCTTAGTTAAGAATGTATATTTAGAACTATCCAAATAATTCATAATAACTTTTGTATTAGTTAAACCTGTTACTCTATAATACCAATTATTAAACTTGTAATGTTGATAAACTTTTCCAACTCCAAATAGTAAAGGTAATTTTTCTAAAACTATTGTTTGATTATTAGCCCCTTTTTGACTAATATCGAATAGAATTTTAAAACAACTTTTTCTATTTTTAATGAAAGACACATGAAAACAACCTTCAGCTTCTACAAACCCTATTAACCAGTTATCGTTTAATGTTATTGGTTTTGTTTCACTATAAGGTATAATGATTTTAAATATATCATTATTTAATCCAAATTCTTTAAGTTTTCTTGATGGCTTATTAATATTACTATTTAGATTTTTTAGAAATTCATTAAATGATATTAGTTTACCAGGTGTTCTTATATTGCCATTAAAAATTAATGATATTAAATATAGACCTAGTTTGTCTTGTATTATAAATCGAGAAGTATTTTTACCTTGAGTAATTACTTTACCCATATTTAGTTCTTTTTGTATATATTCTAATACTTGTTTATCAAATTTGTGTTGTGTAATAACAAAGTAGAGATCTCCTCTAGTTGCTTTAGTAAAAGATCCATCTCCTTCACTAAAACCTATTAACCAAGTTAAAAAGGCAGGACTAGGTTGTTTAAACTTACCATAAGTTTTAGAATTAAGTTGATAATATTTTTCATAACCCAATGCAGCCGTTGGTAACATAGAAAATTTATGACATACTATTGTAGATTTGATATGTTCCGAATAAGCATTATAGTTACTAGAGAAAAGGTGTTGATATAATACAGGATCACCTCCTCCTGCAGGATCGTAGAAACTAGTATTGAAATTTCGATCAGTCAACAACATAGTAATTGCCAATTATGTGTTAAGAATTATAGGGTGTACAATTAAATAATGTAAAACATAAAGCATAAAAAATAGAGTAGCCAAAATTATTGCACCTATAACAACAACGTCCACTCTTGTTTTAAATAAAACATATTTAACATACATTAATGCATATTTGTTTTTAACTTTACTTAACAAATAATCTTTGTTAAATAAAATAATAATATTAATAAATAAATAAATTATTAATATAACTAAACAAAAAATCATTACAAATAAGCATACTATTGAAATAAAATGAACATTAATTAATGTATCTAAAGGGATGGCATGTTCTACGGGAGAAAAAAAATCTTTGATAAAATCAAACTCAGGTAAATATTTAGAAGTATCAGAACTACCACTATTTAGTGGTTTATCCAAAGGATATGTTCCTCTTTCAAAAGGACCTGAACCATCTTGTCCTCCTCTAAATCTACCGTTTCTATTATAGAAGTTAAATTGGTCTATCCAATAATTAGCTCTTTCCTCACTAGATAATACATCTGCAAGAATATTACCACCATTTGCTATAATCAAACCAACACCTCTGCCCATAGGTCTTCTAGCAGATAGAGCTGCTAAATTTGCAGAAATATATCTAACCATTCTAGGAACATCCATATTATTACTATTTCCCCTGGGAATATTATCTTGAGGAATGCTAGGAAGATTACTATTAGAATTATTATTAGACATTTTTAAAGCTAAATCAATACCTAAGTTATAGTCGGTTAAATTATTAAAAAGAATTTCAATAAAAATACCTACTTGGTAAATTAACATTAAAATTAACATTAGATCTATTATACCTATTTTTACTCTATTTTGTTTTAAATAAACTAAAAATAGTACAGACCCGACTGTAAAAGGTTTAATTGCAAGTAAAAAAACTAAATTTAACCCATATAAATAAGAATCTTTAGGGATTAGTGCAATAAATGTCAAAATATTTTTCATACTAATTTTTAATTCTTTATATCATTGTAATTTAAACTAGGAAAGCCTTATTACTTCCAAGGTCTAAAAACCAACAAAAAAAGTTTATATTTGCTATTTTTCAAAAAATAGTTTGGACTATATCTTATTTATCTAAGTTGTAAAAATGGTTTAAACTATCCCTAGTAAACAGTTCTTCTTTCAGAAAAGATTTAATTGAAAAAAATTTTAAACATTTATAAAATATGTTTAAAATGACCAGATTTAGAATAATCTAAAACTTTAATAAATATTGGTATTCCAAATATTTACTTCCTAATAGAGGAATGTTTTGTATATAAAAATTTTAAATAAAAAAAAAAATTACCAATTAAACTAGAAGTTTTACTCTAAATTCCGGAAAAGGTTTATCAACTCTAATAGCCTAAACTTAATAAAGTAAAATTTGTTCAATAATAGATAGAAAATCTAAAGTACTTCTACCGTTAGGAACGAAAAGCTATTTGAATTGAAGGATATTTAATTTTACCTTTAGGAGATCTTTCGGTTTGGGTAAATTTAAAAACCATCACCTTTGATAAACTCTGCTAAACAGGAACCAAATTTATTATTGTTAGAATAATTATTAAATGTAGAATTCATTGAAAGTTTACCATTCTAATTTTTACAAAAGACAATTCCGGCGTATAGTCTCTGAGGATCTTTATAAGAATTAAATCGAATAAGTTTCCTGCTGATAGTCCACTGTGTTATCTTTAAAATTTTTACTTCCATGTTTAAAATCATGAGGAGTACTTAAAGCTTTAGGAGTTTCCAGCATATAGCCGAATTTAGAGCCGGCACAATTTAATTACCGGCTAAAACAGGTAAAGATAATAAAAGCAATACAGCTGTTACAAAAATAGCCCAAACAAATAGAGGCAGTTTGTGTAATGACATACCATTTGTTCTCATATTCAATGTTGTACTTATGACCTTAAGTTAATTAATTTCTTAATCAAGTGGACTATCTCTTCAGCGTTTCTTTTTTTGTTTTTATCAAAGTTCGATGATAGTTTGCCTAACTTTACTAGGTAAGAAACGGTGTCTAACGTATAGTCTCTGAGGAATCTACTCTACAAATTTAAAGTACAAGGTTTCTTAAATTATATTTGGTTTCCTGCTGATTGCCCAATCTTTTAGATTTTTTACTGTCTTTTTAATTGCTTTATAAGGCTAAGATTAGTATCCAAAGTTCTAAGGGTTTCCAGCATATAGTTAGAAATTTTAAATTAATCTCAAATTATCAAATTAGTTATACATATTTAAAAATATAACCATAATAGCTTTTACCTGTATCTATATGTTTAATCAATGTTGTATGGGTAGCCGGATTTCCTTTACTCCTTAAATACTCTACACATTTTCCAATACTAAAAAATAGTCTTTCTGGATTTTTATGAGCCAAGCTACTGTCTTTACCCGATCTTACTAAAGGTAGCTTCGGTAGGACTAACTTATTATCTTGTTGCAGATTAACTGCTTCACTACACATTAATACAGATTTACTTAAACTATTTATAGGCTTATTTTTATTAAATAGTTTTCTATCTTTTTCTAACTGTAAAGCTAATTTTATTGTAGAGATATCCTTAACTTTAGCATTTAATTCGGGTTCTCTAGTAAACAAATATTTACCAAGATAGTAACTACCTTTTTTTAAATGTTTAGAAAAAGTAAAATGACTTATATTAAGATTTTTAATAAAATCTGTTTGTTGTGTAGAAGAATAAAATAATACTGTTTTATCCCTATTATATAGATATAGAGGTCTAGCATTAGAACCACTAGGATTATTTGCCACTTTAACAGTATTTAAATTAAAACTAGGATCTAATAAATAATATTGTTCTAATACTATTTCAGATCTAAAATTATAATTATTTACTAAAGGTATAATTTCTAAGGTAAAATTAGATAATTTATCTTTAAACAGTATAGGTAAAAATTTACCAGTTGGTTTGTATTTGTAATTTAAATAGCCTTGTAATCTTACCGCTAATTGTGAAGAAGAACCCACATATTTTTCTCCTGTTATATTATGTTTAAAAATGTAAACGCCTGGTATTTGTATTTTACTAGTTCGTCTACCAATATTATCTTTAATCAATTTTTGTGATTCTTTAGAATCTAACTTTTTGATGATTATACTAGGTGCATATATTAAACTATTTAAGATTTCTTCAGTAATTGAAATATTGCAATAAGCTAAAACTTCATTAATTACTGTAAAGTTTACAGGTTTGTTACTTTTTATGTGTTCACTCGCTAATCTATGAGCAAATTGGATTGGTCCTTTTCTACCTAAAATGACTTTTCATTTTTCTTCTTCAACTGCTAGACTCTCAAATTTTCCACCTATATTGCAAAATGATGCCCTTCTTTGGGATTTTGAGCTTTCACAAATAAAATTATAAAGATTGGTAGGGTAAATTAGGCAATTATAACTAATTGGTTTTTTGTTTTTATATATTAAATATGTAAACGACATAAACACGTCGTAATCTAAATGATTAATGTAACCGAAATTAATTGCACCTAATAGAGAAGATATCCCTGCTAAGTGTAAACTAAATATAGCTAAATCTACTGAACCTCCTGAATGTGACTGTATCCCCGATAAAGGAGGATAACAAAGATTGTTGGTAATCTCATGAATTAAATATAAATTCACTATCATTACTCTCTTTAGCTCTAACTAAAGATCGGACTATTTCTTCATCCTTTTCTTATAAAAATAATATTTATTGACTGCAATTTAAAATTAAGACCCTTTTTTTATCAAATTAAGTATGAATTACTATCAGAATATTTTCTTTAATTAGTATCATTTTTGTTTGTTTTTTAGTCTAAAATTTTAGTTACTCAGTATTTAACCTAAATAATGGTTGTCTGCCGAGTTTTCTAATTCTTATTTTATTTCTAATTTCATTAAGTTTAGTAAAATTCCCTTTATGTTTGACATAGCATCTAGCCCAAACTTGAAACTCAAAGGATTTCATTCCTTTCATAGTGTTACTGTAGTATTTAATAATATTTTCAATACTTCTGGAGTTAGTAGTAACAACTGTATGATATGTTTTTTTAGATTTGGGTTTGATACCTAGAATACAACCTATGGCAGATAAAACAATAAAATCTAATTTTTGAGTGATTTCAAACCCATGAACTATTCTATCTTTAGTTTTGTTTACTAAATAGAAACTCCCTTCTGCTTCAGTAAATCCAATTAGCCAAGCTTTGGACATTACTTGTTTAGCTTCCTTAACATTAGATACTACGTTGTTAACTAATTTCCAAGCAGGAGAAGTATAACCTTCAGGAGCAGCTGGTAGTTGTTTAAGCAAGTCAAACATTAATTCATCTTTGAGGCTTTTAGTTAAACTACTGTCTTCTAATATTCTATAAGCTTCCTTAAATTTCAAATAATTAAAATACTTAGAAGTTAGTAATGGATATTTATCGAATATGGGAAATATTACTTTGACTAAAATTTTTTTATCTCTTATTCTATAACTAACCATCTTACTTTTTGTTTCTTTATTAATATTACCTACACCTAATTGTCTTTTAATGAAATGCAGCAATCTCATATTATATTCATGTTGGGATAACTTAAAAGCTAAAGACCATTTTCCATTTTGATAAGCTATAGAAAAAGTTCCGTCTCCATCAGTAAATCCAACTAACCATTGATAAAATAATTCTTTATTTTGATTTAGTGCTTGTTTTGTCATATTATTTGTTAAGTTATAAGGATGCTCTACGTTTAGTCTCTGATGAGTAATAAAATTTACCCAGGCGAATTGTCCCCATGTCAGTAACATTTTTACCCCTCCATTGTAATTATAGAATCAGTATTTACTTCCGATTAGAGGAGTTTTTCGCATCAAGTAGAGTTTATTAATAATTATATTACTATAATAGGACAGCTTATCCTTAACTGTCCACCCTGTCAAAATGTATAGATAAATTTCTGTAATTGATATATAAACTATTTAATTAAAATTTAAGTCTGATTCATTGCTAATCCTGATTACAAATTTAACTGTAAAAACTGTTTAAAGATTCCCAATTAAATAAGTTTCTCTTAGTATTCATGCTATTTTTTAGGAAAATTAAATTTAAAGTACCTTCTAAAGTTTTATATTGTTTAGAAATTCTAAGGTTATGGAATTCTTTCCAATTTAAATTATCTAAATTCTTTTTAGAGAGAGAAATGCTAAACATTGGAAAATTAGTTAAATATTTTATTAAATTATCACAAGAAGATTTTTTACTAGTTCTGACTTCGTAAGCTAATTCTATATAATTTGGTTTATTTCTTTGAATCTTAGTTACATTTTTAACGTCCAGAAATTCTCGGATTTTTTCCATTATACATAAATTTGAATTATCTTAATAAACAGTTGTATTATATGATTGTTTTTGAGATACTCTCATATAATTTTTAACTAAAGTAGCAATTCCATTGGAATTTAATTTATACTCGCAATCTATAAAATTTACCATCTGAATCCAAGAAATCAGCTAACCAAGGGTTGTTACCTAGTGAAGTATTATCTAAATCTAGCTTAGTTAATTTAAACCCATCTGTTTGTCTAGCATTTAACCAATCTATTAATTTAATTAAAGCTCCAATTTTAGGAGTTCTCATTTTTCCGTTAAGTAGTACTGCAAGTTTTGTGATTGATTTAAGGTCTTGAAATAAAAGATCCAGATAACCGGAATTCTTAGGATACACTATCTGACCTCCTCCTATAACCTCCTTTATTTTATTGGCTAGAGGAGCATCTTTCTTAACAAAAGTGATTTTGACTACAAAATACAGCATTTTACCTTTTTGAATCCTAATTGTATTAGGAACTATAATTGTTCCATCTCCTACCATTAAACCTGATAAATAACTACCTAAGTAAAAATTGTTTTTGTTTTATTAGAGTCGTTAGAAGAAAAGAACCTTAAGGTAGACTTAATTGTTTTATTTAAATTACCTATCTATTAGGTAAACAGAAATTTATACTAAATACATACTTTCATATGTATTTGGACTATATTTTCATCCTTGAAGTTAAAGGAGCTTCGCGTATAGTCTCTGAGGATCCTACTAACATCAATTTAGCTAATGTAATGCTTTGGTTTCCTGCTGATTTTCCATTTTTACATCCTTTGGTTTGTAACTTTATAATAGATGACCTAGAAAATATAAAGTACCTAATGGCTTTAGGAATTCCCAGCAAATAGCGAAGTTCTTAATAGTAATTACTTACTAGTCTAGCACAGGAAAAGTACCAGCTCCACTTTCTACTAAAGAGCTCATCAATAGCAGTGTCAATGAAGGCGGTAATAGCCAGAAAGAAATATTATTTAATCTTGGGAATCAATTTATATAACTAATTTCTTAGTTATTCGGACTATGTCTTCATCCAATTTGATATTATCTAAATATCTAGTATAATTAGTCAATTGGAGCCTAGCGTATTAATGTATAAAGCTATACATTCCTAATATAAATATGTACTAGAAAATTTATATTAAAGTCTCTGAGGATCCTACTAAGAAATAAAATTTCCTTTGGTTTCCTGCATATTCTCCCCTTTGTGTATTAAAATTTTTACAAATAAAATTAAACAGCTGTAAATAATACTGATTACTATTTTTGTGTTTTTTATTTTGTATAAAATACCTGTTCTCTTCGTTAAAACAAATAATTTGAGGAATTCCATGCAAATAGCTAGGTAATAATAAGTCTTATTACTAAGACAAACGGCATTACAAATTATCTAAATGGTCCCAATTGAAATAAGTTCTACTATTATTCATGTGGCCTTTTTGTTCATAAACTATTTTTCGACCTTCTACTGTCAGATGATTTTTATTAATTATTTCATTAAAAGCTATTTTCCAACATAAATAATCTAAATGTTTGCTACTTAATAAAGGATAATTATCTAAATAATCAATTAATAATTGGATGGAATTTTGATTTTCAACTCTAATAATATAATAAGAATTTTTTTTATCCTCCCTTATTCTAATGTTTAAATTTACATTTAAAGCTAAACAAATTTTGTTTAATATAAATTTATAACTTTCATTAGTTTTAGGATAAATCATCCTTTGTTCTAAAGCAAACTTACAAATTATTTGTTTTAAAGAATTTCTAATATAGAAACCTCCATCGGCGTCTATAAAACCTGCCAACCAACTATCCTGTAGAATAGGAGTATCATTAAGAGGTAATTTTTGAATGTTCATAGAATAAATTTTATTAATTCAATCAATTAATTTATGTAATTGTTCTATTTTAGGTGTTCTAAATTTACCATTTATCAGCTGAATTATTTGACATAAGGTTTTTTTGCTTGAAAATCTTAATTCTATACAATTACTTGGTCTCTGAGCTAAGAATCCTGTTCCAAAATAACTTATTAGCTTTTCAGCTAAAGGTTTATCTTTAAGATTCAAAGTTATACCTAGTATTACTCTATTTTGGTTGGTAATAGAGATATAACCATCTCCTTCCAATAAACCTGCTAAATAGTGAGCTAAATATTGTTCGGAGTACTTATTTAAATTTTTTGGGGTAGAATTAGAAACCTTAGACTTGTTTGAATAATAGGTAAAATTTCTAACTGAACTTAACCATTTTTTTAGATTAAATTGTTTGTTTGTTGCCATATCAGGGCTACCACAATGAATAGGAAGGAAATAATTCATATATTTACATAATTTTTCAAAAATGATTGGACTATATCTTCACCCAATTTTATATGTTTAACAAATATTGGGGCGTTACGTGTAGTCTCTGAGGATCCTACTAAAATATCCATTGGATAATAAGATATAATATTGGTTTCCTGCGGATTATCCATTTTGTTTTTGTTTTTGTTTACATTAATCTGAATACTTAAAATCACTGTACGCTTTTTTAAAATAAGTTTTCAGTAGATTTATCAGATTATTTTAGGAACTTCCCGCAAATAGTAACGAAATAAGAATGACTTTACAGTCAAACACGGCAATTATTCTTTGTTCAAATTTGACTTGCTAAAGCAAGATTCATAACAATTAAATTTTAAGTGATCCCACACAAAAGTTTTTCTGGTTTTATTAAAATCGGATCTAACTTCAATAGCTCTATCTAGATAAGATGTAGTTAATTTGTTTGAATCTTGTAATTTTAATATAAAAGCCCAATCTTTAAAATCTAAAAATTTAGAAGAAAGAAGAGGATATTTATTCAAATAATTATAAACAATGGAATTACTTGATTTATTAGAACTCATTACTGTAAAGCTATAATAGCTTTTATCTTTAATAATTCTAGCTCTACTATAAACTGTTACACCTAAAAATAAACCAATTTTAGAGATTATTGGAAAAAAACTAACTTTTTTTGTGTCCAAATCTAATTTGTGGTAATTTTGATTAATTTCTAATCTATAATACAATTGAACTCTTGTAGAATTTTTATTAGTCCTTTTGTGAATATTAATAGAGAAATTAGCGTCAGCATCCGTGAAACCAGCTAACCAAGCATTAGTATCTAT
This sequence comes from Agaricus subrufescens, assembly GCA_029945375.1. Taxonomy (NCBI): domain Eukaryota; kingdom Fungi; phylum Basidiomycota; class Agaricomycetes; order Agaricales; family Agaricaceae; genus Agaricus; species Agaricus subrufescens. The sequence continues at coordinate 122,072 of CM057070.1, forward strand.
AGGCGATTCATCTAAAGGTTTAATTTCAATTAAACTAATCTTATTTATAATTAATTTTATCCTTGGATTTATGTTTTCTAGCAATTTATCCTTATTTTTAGCATTGATTATATAATTATTTAACCAAAGTACGGCTCTATTTAATGCCTCTATTTTAGGGGTTCTCATAAAACCGTTTATTATATAAATCAGAGTATATACACTAATTATATCTTGTATTTGTCATAAAACATATCCTCTTTCAGGTTTAATTAAAACTGTTCCACATTTAGTTATATTTTGTAAATAATTAGCTAAAGGAAAGTCAGCTTTTTTGAAAACTATTATAATTTTAGGGTTATATTTTTTAGTAGCTGCGCTACTATTAGGTTCGTGAACAGCTATAGTTCCGTCTCCTTCTATTAAACCAGCTAAATAGGGTCCAAAATTTGATCTTAATAAATTTAATTTAAAATAATCAGATTCATAATCAGAATAATCCTTTTGAGTAGAAAATTTTGCAAAATTATAATTATTATTAAGTTTGATATTTTCGTTCAGCTTATATTTAAATTTAATTTGGTTTAACCCTTGCCATGAACTAAAGTTTATTTTTGACAAAGGCAATTTAAATGTTTGAAACAAAAAAAGCTTTAAAAAAGCTAAGTACAAAAGAAAAAGAATTTTTATTCTTACCAAATCCTCCTAATAATCCAGGCATACAACTTACTTACTTAAACTTTCATTTAAGGTTGGACTATATCTTTACCCTTTACCTTTAAAAAATTTATTTGTTTACTCAGCTTTTTCTTTTTATAAAGGGTATTTCGCGTGTAGTCTCTGAGGATCCTACTAAAGATAGTTTTCCTAACTCGATTTAACCTACGAGATAATACTTGCGCAGTAAATATTAATTTTTGTCTTAACTTTATTCAATAAACGAAGCGGTAAGGACTATAGTAAATTTAAACTGCACTAGCGAAGCTACACCATATTCTATAAAATTTTTTGTAAAAAAACAAAAATAAAAATGGTAATGGGCCTGTGGTTAGCCCCGTTTATCTAAAATAGACCAGTGTGTTTTATACACACCAATATAGAGTTAAAAAGAGTCGAGAAAGTGCATACTTGTTGGTTTCCTGCTGATTGCCCAATATATTTAAAATTGTTACTACTTCTAGCTACCAAAATGAAATATTTCGGATATTAAGAGCTAGTTTTTAAATCTTAAGGGGTTTCCAGCAAATAGCGAAAAGAAAGTTATGAATTTTTCCATAACCCGGCTATGCCAAATAACACAAATTTAATTTTACTTAGTTATAATTGCTTACTTACATAAGAAAGTTTCCATTGACCTCGAAAGTAAGCTTGGTTAGATTGACCTTTTAAATATAATCGAAGTGTGGCGCGATCAGCTTTCAAAACTTTTGCACAAGAATTCAGAGACGGAAACTTAGATGAGAGTTTAGGATTCTTAATATTTTCTGCAAGTATTGAGTGACTTCTTTCATTAAATGATGAATTATTATTGGCTCTATCTTGTGAAAATAATCTTTGCAAATCATCAATAGTTAGTAAGGCATCAACACTAAATTTAGTAATAGCTGTTAATGAAAAAATGAATCGATTTAAAAAGGGTTTACCACTAGCTAAATATTTATCTAATGTTCTATGATCCATTTTAAGAATTTTATATAAATATGTTTTAGAGTCGAACATATGGATTAAATTAGAGCTAGCTATGTCATACACATATACCGGAGTTCCTTTGAGTTCTCTCAAGTATAGTCTCCACTCCATGGACATAGGTTCATGATAACCAGTACTAGAAGCTACTAGATCTACATTTAAATCTGGAGATAATGTATCTATAAAATATTGTTCTAATTCTAATGCCATTTTTGAGGTGGAACCTTCTTCCAATATATATAGAGTTAAACTAACATCCTTAAATCCATTTATATGAAAAAATCTTAAAACTCGCCGATCTCCTTTTGCCAAAATAGAAGGCATGAAATAAGAACAAACTCGATTATACAAAGATATACTGCTTCCAACATAACAAGAACCTGTAGAGGTTTTAAAAATATAAACTCCTTTAGCCTTCTTAGCTGCAGATGCGATTTCAAAACGATTATAAAATGCATTAGGAATGAAAATCTTAGTGTATTTGTGAGGTTCCTTTTTAGGTTTATAGGGTTGATGCATTATACTATCCTTAGCTGGCTGTGTTGAATAGTTATTATCTAGCGATTGTATACTTTGCATATTATAACTGAGCTTAATTAAATTATAATTGTGTTGGTTTATAACCATAAAGAAAATCATTATGAACGCATGAGCTGAGATTATTACATTAAATAATTGATGGTCTCCTTGTAAGAATTGTACTCCCGGAGAAGATAATTCTAATCTAATCAGAACTGAAAAAGCTGTACCAACCATACCTGCAAATACAGAAAAGATTAAATAAAGGGTACCAATTTCTTTAGCATTGGTGGAATTGAGCCAATTCATTGTATTCTGCTATTGGACCTTGACATTGTCTGATAAAAAACAAAAATTTGAAGTAATAAAATTGTTTTTTGATTATTTTTTAAAAATAAATTTTTTTATAGCTTTTATTTGATAATAGAATTAAAATATATATACACATTGAATCTATGAATTATTTAAGTTTACTCACCTAAGTTAATAAGAGATTTTAATTAAAAAGAAAAATATAATTTGCTCTGATTAAATATTTTCCTATCTTATTATTCCTATTGGTTTTAAACAGCAAAAGAAATAAATTTGTTAGATTTTACCGCAACTACTAAAATTTATAATTTAAGAATTTTTTTTCATTTTGTTTTTAAATATCTGTAAAAATTTTCAAACCTTAGTAGAAAAGCAAGTAGTCTTCCTGTATAATACAGGGGCTAAAAACAATTTAAATTAAAGCCAACAATAGTAAATTTAAATAATTATTATATTAAACAGGCACTGTGAGATTCGAACTCACGACTTCTTTAGAAAGTACTCGTTTTCAAGACGAGCGCCATAAACCAGACTCGACCAAGTACCCTTTTTTTTATTTATATTTTATATTTTATAATTTTTAATTTAGTCTTTCTTTATTTTTAATATAAAACTTTTGGCTGCTGCTTTAATAGTAACTAGCTTCGCTATTAATAGAAATTGTAGCCGTATGGCTACTACTCTTCGTTAGAAGCTATCCCTATAACAACAACTAGCTTAGTTTCGATAATTTAAATTAGCTTAGTTAGTTTTAGTACTAGGCTAACTTTTTTAGTTTACTTAAATGCTAATTTATTTAAATATTTTATTAACTATTTGGTTTAAAGTAGTATTTTAAATAAACTACTTCTATATTATAAGACCTAAGGGATTTGAACCCTTATAATATCCATTATGAGCGAACTGCATTAACCATTATGCTAAAGTCTTAATTTAAGATTAAATATTGTATATAATTAACCTGCTTAAGCTTCTGCCTTTCCGCCCTATGAAAAGGTTGGGGGTGAAAATTTTTCAACACTAAACTAATTTAAGGCTGTTTAATCCGAAATTAGCTTTTCTAAATTTTAGTAGCTTTTGCTAATGTTATTAGTATAAATTTTATTAAATATCTTAAAGGGTAGAGTAATCGAAACTCTGTCTATAAAGTGTAAATTTACCGCTAAAACCACTCAGCTAACCCCTTAATAAATTAAATTTACTAGTAATTGTAGCCATTCAGACCTTAACCGGGTTATATATTAACAAGCTAGATTAAAATTTACAGTTAGTCTATCTACTATTAGTTACTGCTAAGTTTAGCGAATAGCTTTGCTAAAATTTAAAATTTAGCTATGCTAAAAAAAATAAGCTAATAACCATTTTAGTCTTTAGCTAAATACCTTAACAAATAAAAGTAAAAAAATTAGCCTAACTACCCTGCGCTAGTATTAGCGAACCTTTGCTAGTAAGATCTGTATTCATTCAGCTATAAACTATAGTAGCAGCGCTATTATTATTTTAGTTTTTTAGATAAACAAGATGGGGGGTATTAATTGATATATTCTCCAGCAGCACCTTCCAGTACGGCTACCTTGCTATGACTTTTGAGATGTTACCCCGAAAGGTTAACTGATATTAATTAGTTAAACAAATTTGTACTAAATAACAAAACAAATAAATTTATTTATATTTAGCGCTAAAACTAATAATTATAAACCTCTTAAAGAAGCCCTAATTACTTGTTAAGATTTGTAGTAATTTATAATTAAAGGCAGTTTCCCCCGTTCCGAGCTTCTCCCCAGCGACAGACAGTTAGTTCATCCCGAATGCTATCTTCACCGTTGCGCTAGTGATCAACGATTACTCGAAATTCCTTCTTCATGTTGCCGAGTTTCAGGCAACAATCCTGTTATATAAAATATTATTAACTTTCTTTAATGATTTGCTCTTCCTTTTTTAATTAGTTTAGTTTTTCTTAATAGCAAAGCTATTCTTACAACTTATTTAAGGTTTTGCTTCACTTTGTAAAAGTTTTATGCAGCACGTCTATCATGGAAATCAAATTTAACTTACGATCAAACATTAAAACATTTAAGTTTTATCTTTTTTCTGACAGGTTCACACATTCCTGTGAATTAAAGGCGATATATTTCTATCCTACTCTCTATCTAAGTTCATTTTTTCTACTATCTGTTTTATTTTGCTAAAACCTGGTTCTGTTAAGTGCTCCTTTTTTTTTATAATTCTGCTATTGTCATAAAGTCATAAAAATCTAGCTCTTTAACTCCTAATATTGGATACTTTTTCTTTAAAGCTACTTTTTTTCAAGACCCTCGGGAGTTAAATGTTGTTTTTGCTTAATTATTTCATAACAGTCTTTAAATAATAAAAAATCTGAAACTTTAGAACCAATTAGTGGATATTTTGTAAAGTGATCGACAATTACTTGTAATTCTTGTAAATTATCAACTCTAAACAATACAGTGCTACTACTTTTTTGTCTAATTTTACCCCCACCTAAGGTATCTCTAATATTTTGTAGTAAAGCTACATCTTTTGTGTGAATATGTATTGAAAAATTAGGAGTAACTCTCCATCCTGTTTTAGTTTTAGCATTTAGAGAAATAGAAACAATAAACGAACCCTCAGCATCTGAAAACCCAGTGATAAACCAAGGATTTATTTATTTATGAGCTGAGTAGGTAGAAAACATTCTGTTATTTAATCGGTTAGTAAGGATTTTGACTTGAGTGTTTCTTTCGAAACTCATTAGAGTACACCTTAAGAGCATTAGTTTGGATTTGGCTTTAATGCTCCAACTACCGTCTACTCGTTGCTCTTTTACAAATTCAGTCTGTGAAAAAGATTTTGATTTAGATCCGCGATAACCCATTTTGTTTTCACTCATACTATAGCTTGTTACCGTACATGAATAATTAATTCATCCACTTAGATTTTTTCAAATAAAGTTTGGTACTATAGTCTTTAGGGTGTCCCCGGAATTTGATAGTTTTAGCCAATTTTGTGTTATCCTAAAACACTTATCAGCCCAGTTCGTGAGAGCCATAACGACTTGTCTTAGCCCCAAATGAAAATATTTAAAATTCATAAATTGTTAAGTATAAATTAACAACAGGGATTTCGTCCGTTAGTGGAGTTAACCTAACTTCTTAAAATACGGACTGACGACAGCCATGCAACACCTGTAACTCAATTCTATCTCAACTTTTTATAAAAAATTTTTATTACTAGGTTAAAATAGAAACCTATTTAATTAATAGTTTAACGCTTGGCAAGAGTATGCAAGAACTGGTAAGATTTTACGCGGATTATCGTATTAAATAACATGCTTCACTTCGTTTGCTCCGAGATCGACTAATTTTTTTGGTTTCAGTTTTGCAACCGTACTCGCAAGGCGGAATGGTTATCGCGTTAACATCGTTACTAGTTTTTATTAAAACTAACAACCACCATTCATCGTTGACAGTGAGAGATATCTGGGTCTCAAATCCTATTTTCTATTCTCACCTTCGTTCCTCAGCGTCAATCATTATTAGATAAAAGTTTTCACCTTTAGTACTCCATTTAGTATCTGAGGATATCATCCCTACTCTAAACATTGTTCGGCTTATCCTCTGTATGATTCTAGCTTTTATTCATTAAAAATTACTAACTAAGAAATTAACTGTGTACTAAACGACTAGTTTAATTAAAAACTTTTCAGATTTAGGAACTTAGTTAAATAAGTTAGAGCTTTCTAATTAATAACTTTAAAAGCAGCCTACTCACCCTTTACGCCTGATCAGGACGACTAACGTTTGCGTTTCTGGCGTTACCGAGTCTTCTGGCACCAGTTAGTTGGACAACACTTATAGCAAGGTAATATCATTTTTTGTCCCTTGCGTTATCTTAAGTACCAGTTTTAATTGATCTTAAGATTTCAGTTAGCTAGTTCACTCTTGCGAGCATTGACTAATATTCTTGACTGCTGGTAAATTACTCTACTTGGGGCTTTTCATTCCCAATGTGGCCATCTGTTCTATCAAACTTGGCTATTGATCGTAGGCTTGGTAGGCTTTTACCCCACCAACTACCATTAAACAAAATAAATCGATTTTTATAGCGGGTAAACTTTTTAACGAAAACCTATATCTAATATAAATTGAAAATTAAAAACCAAAATTCCCTTTATTATAAAAAAGCTATTTTATGTTTAATTTAGTGTTGTGTTTTTATGTTACTAAATTTAAACTATCCCCTATTCGAGAGGTCTATAAAGTATCTAATTTATCATTACTCACCTTTACACCTTGTCCGTTTACCTAAGAAGAAAACTTTAACGTTCCAAAGAAGTTTACTTATAATCTAACAAAATTATAATTTACCTACCTTGTTCTGAGGTATAGTTACAAAAGATTCGCATGTCTTAAACTACTGAAAAACGTTCAATCAGAGCCAAAATTAAACTCATACTGAAAAATTTGATCAAAGTCTAGATTCGCTACTACTGTAGTTAGCTACTAGAGTTTTGTCGTATTGTATTTGCTTTTGCAATCTGTAAATATCTCTTTTAGATAAAAATACAAATTTTGTAATTAGCAGCAAATTTGCTGCCGTTTGGTTTATCCAGCTTTGCTTTTTTTTGTTCTACTCTATTAATTTCTACTGAAAAGCTGCTAAAGCCTTATAGCACCGCTTACGAATCTATCCTATCCAATTTTTAAAAGAGAATGAACTATATTTGTTTTTTGTTTTTGTTTAACTAGCTGAAAACTTCAACTTCCAAATTTTATATCTCGAAGCATAGTATTAAAAATTAAAAATTCAAAATTTATTAACGAGTATGCCGAAATTGGTAGCCGGGTGGGTTTTAGGCACTCATAATTTTGTTTTGTAAGAGTTCAAGTCTCTTTACTCGTAAAATCTAGCTGTAGTTTAGCTACGCACAACTTCGTTAGTTTACTCTGCTAGTTTATGTTTTGTTTTTTGTTTTTTGTTTTTTGCAAAAGCTAGTGCGCTACAACAGCTATTCTCTAGTTGAGTTGTTTCGCTAAGCTATAAATTAAGTCGAGGCTAATTTGGAACGCTAGTTACAGCATCTTTAGCTAAATTGGTTAAAGCATGTGCCTTCGAAGCACATAGATATTGGTTCGAATCCAATAAGATGTCAATTTTTATAATAATAATTGCAGTAGCCTTCGCTAAATTTAGACGGCTAACTTCGTTAGCCTAAAAGTTAATAAGCTGTTCTATTTTTTTTGTAGTAGTAACCTAAATTAGGGCTAACTTCTAGCCATAAGGCAACTAACTGCAATACAAAAAATTTTTTTATTAAAGGAAGCAGAACTCGAGTGGTTGAGTGTCCCCCTTTTAAGGGGAAAGTTCTGGTTCGAGCCCAGGTGTTTCCATTTTTGTTTTTAAATTATTTAGAAGAGATTTTGGTTTTTATTAAACTTAATTTTGGCTTAATTTAATAAGTCCTTACCTCCAACTTTAGTTGAGTAATATCCCAATAGTTAAATTATGTACACTTGAAAGCCTCCTCGAGGTTAATAAAATCAAACTAGATTTAAAAAAGTGACAAGTTGTTAGGTATAAAAAAATTATCAAGAAATTTCAAAAGCTGTTATTTGTTTTGTTTGAAATTGGGTGCTACACATTAAGTTAACAATTTACATTGAAACAGTTATCAAACATCAAACTATGGAACAGTTACATCTTTAAAATTTGGGCCGGTAACATACTCATTAATAACAAAAGCTTTAATTAAAGCTATTACAAAATTCTGGAAAAAAATCCGACCTCCTACCGGGAGTATAATCTAACCACCATTTAATTTGTATATTCAGATTAAACAAAAAGTAGACGGTATGTGTGGACATTAGGAGAATTACAAAAATATCTAAAAAAGACCTGAACTACTACATAAAATACGTAAACTGTTTAGTATTTATTAAAAGCGAAGACTATACATCTACTATCCTAACTTAAGTTAATTTCCCCTCGGACCAACCGCAAGGCAGCGCAGAGACCGTGGGAAGGGCGGTATAGTAGGCAGTAAAGTAAATAAACATAGTACTTTAACAGAGTTTAAAAAACTTAATCCCTTTAAATTACAGTTTGACAGAAATTATAAATTTACTTTCATATTGGTTGCTCTAAGTTAGGTTAACAAATTAAATTTTTTTACTTTGATAATATAAAGAATACTTATTTAGGCGTAAAAGTTACAAATAAGATTAGCAACAACAAATTAAAGTCTCTGGTAATACTAATAGCGTATCATTAAACACGGTAATGTTTTAATTTAAATTAGTTTTAATTTGCATTATGAATATTAATATATATAAATGTATTAATAAATATAAATATATTTCCCATTAGCTGTGCCCGTCCATTTAAAGAAAAAGATCAAATTTTGTTTGTATCCCCGTCCCGTCCTGGAGGTGTTAGCTCATTTTTGAAAAAAGAAAATGTTGTTTTTCTTGAAAAAAAAAAAAGTAATTTTTTGCTATAATTAATAGGGATGTGTATTAGTGAATCTTATTTAGCGGAGAAGTCTAAGCAAATAAGCTTGCGTAAAAAATATAAAAAACAAAAACAAAAATCAATTTTATAAAAAAAAAACTTGTATTAAAAAGTATTAGCAGCTTTGCACTAAATTGAATAGTAGCATGAGCCAACTAGGGTGCTAAATAATTATTTTAATATAAAAAAATATAATATAAACGGAATAAGGACGAGTCGAACGTCCAAGAGCTGTTAACCCTAACAATTAGCAATTGCTTAGTCTTACCTATGACAATTATTCCTAA